>UFQX01000053.1:2665806-3018306 GCA_900497675.1 Arapaima gigas
AAAAAAAAAAAAAAAAAAAAAAAAAAAAAAAAAAGTTTGTTTTTTTAAAAGTTAGCCAGCTTTTCATCAGTGTATATTGAGAAACAATATATTGCATTAAAACAAACTTTAAGATGAAATTCTAACAAATATGTGCGACTTTGCTTCTGGTTCTGCTCTTGACATTGACAACCCTGCCTGAGCAGGCCACCTTAATTTCCTCCAACTGAGCATGAAAGGAAGACACGGTGAAGATGCAAATAAACAAACACACTTAGACTTGATAGCACATACAGAAAACCAGTGCAGGTGTGTTTGTTTTTCTTGTGGCACCCACTGCTTCCTAAGAGTCTTGAAAGCAAACCGTTAACAGGGTAAAAACACAATCATTTTGAAGCCCTCTTATGAAGATAATGGTGTATCGTGTCATGCAGTAGCAATTGTACAGCAAACTCTCTCAGTGGAATTGATTGAAATTGTAGTCACAACTCACTGCCTGAGGTAAATTGCTACTTTATATGAACAATTATCTGCATCTTCTTAATGTTGTTTACAGCAGATGTCTTATTGTAATTACAAAGTACTTGATACCTTCAAACAAAATCTCATTCATCTTGTGTTAGTAAGAGTGCCCTCCTGCTTATGACATGATGGCCGCCACATGTCTTCTGTATGACTCTTTCCTTGTGTGCCTGAGTGTCTGTGTCTGCAAGGACTGACCATGTGGCATGACCTCCAGATCGCCGGAGGCCCGAGTTGATCCCCGAAGAGCTTCACAGGCAATATGTGCAGCTGCTGCAGGACTCGCTGCTCCCTGAAGTCCAGAGGCAGTTGGATGACTTCAGGTGAGAGCAGAGCAGAGAAAACCTGTAATTCATTTGCAGTAAACCCATGCATCAGCAGTTTCTCGGCTGACGAGTAAACTGTTGAATGTAGATCATTTTTAAATAGTGTGTTTTTGACCAACACAATAGCATAAGCCATGTATTGAACTATTTATAACCAGCCTGTTCCATTCATCTGTAATTGTTGCGTGCGTGCACATACATTTGTGTACACATTCAGGCAGAAGCGTAGCATGGGGCTGACTCTGGCAGAGGGGGAACTTGGCCGCCTAGATGTGGAACAGGACCGAGAGCAGAGGCGTGCAAGACTAGACCAGGAACGTGTGTTTGCTGAGAACGTTGTCAACAAAATTGAAGATGTTCTGTAAGCCTCTCCTCCACACTCTGTCCCCCCGTATTTTTCAGATAGCTATGTATACTTGCATGTGTAATTTTCAATGTTACAATGTATAAAGGTGTTACTCTGTATATCAGTAAATTGGACCATGAGTCTTAATGAGCATTCATGTAAATAATCATTTACATACGAGTTCATTGTACTGTCAACATTTCCTGCTTTAAAACAAAAAGAAGTCTGTGTGAAGTGACCTGGCCATTCTTTTTTCAGCCTCACCTCACAAGCCACTGAAGAAGAAAAGTGGTAAGTGTCACTTTTTCTGTTCTCTATTCTCTGTACAGTACTGCTCTGATGAAGAACTGGAGAAAAGAAGCCCAGTTGCATTAACTTCTACACCTTGACATTCGACAATGTAGCTGCTATACTCAGTGACTAAGACCATCATCTGATTTTGGGTGGTTGACTCTTTAGTTCTCTGTCACTCCCTAGCATTACACTGCAGTATGTGATCTTCACCTACATGAAGCACTTGGGTGTGAGGGTGAAGGAACCACGTGGTCTGGAGCCTAAACGTGCCCGTATCACTTTCCTCCCCAAAATTAAGGTAGGAAGACCGTAAACTGTTCTTCAGATTTCACTGTTGGTTTTACATGCTTAGTAGGCATCACCAGTCTTCTTACTTCTGTGTGGTTTGTCTTGGCAGAAGAGGACAGAGAAAGAGGCTGAGGAAAAGGTGAAGAAGCCTCGATTTCCCAGCATCCTAGGCGGTCCTCCAAGGAAGCCTGGTCGTATAGATGCCCCATCTGGTATGCATCTTCTGTATGATCTCATTAAGTGGCAGCAAACACAGATTAAATTTGCAACAGTTCTTCCTGTAAAGAGACCTCTGGTTGACTTTACATGTTTATGTGGACGTGTATTTAGGTGGGCGTGCCACAGATCCCCACAAGTCACGGCCAATTAAGCAGCTCTCCCAGCCCGCTCTTATCGTCCCCGAAGCCCCTGAACTCCTTCAGTCTAGTCGTCTGCGTGGGAACCAGCCCAACGGTGGTGTAGAGCTCCTCTATTCCCCCACTCTTCCTGGCTCACCTTCCACCTTTGAAGGAGGAGGCCGCGATTCAGACTCTGGTGAGTCTCCCGTTATCATCTGCTGTTTCTTGATCTCTTTGTTGAGGTTGTGGCTGTTTAATGTACACCTTTATCTCTGAGATGGTTTACAGTGTCTCTTTAAAGTTGTTTACTCGATATCCACACCTTAATCTCTAATCAGCTCTCTGGAAAGGAAGTGAGGGCCTTGCTTCTGGAGACTCATTGGACAATGTGCCACACAGCCCTGCTGTCCACTTTAGTTTCAACTCCAACAACGTAGACCAGTTTTCTGAGGACGACCGAGAGCGTGAGAGGTAAGCAGCTCAATTTCCAAATGTGGAAAAGTAGCATGTTCATACAGTGATATTTGTGGTCTAATTTTTTCAGTCATTACCCAATGCTCATGACCATAGGTGAGGGTAGACTAAACCGTAAACTGAGAACTTTCTCCAAAATTGAGTTCCTGCTTCACCATCACAGATCAGTGCAGTGCCTGCTGACAATGCGCTAATCCACTTTTCGATGAATTGTTTGCTTTCAGTATTTTAATAGTTGGTAGTTTGATCACTTTCTTTGAATGTTTACTTTCACCATATAATAGATGTGTTTAACATTAGTTTCTCTTCTGGGCACCTTTTTTTTTTTTTTTGCTGGTCTTGTTTCTGTACCTTGGTGTTACTTGTGATTGAAAATGTCACTTTTATTGACTTCCAGTTGCACCTTTCTGAACAGGTGTTGGCTTGTGTTGTATTGTCCCTCAGGGTAGAAACTCTGGGCCCTTCAGAGATGAGTGAAGATGACCAGGGCTGTGAGATCGACTTTGAGCAGGACCCACCAAACTGGCAGCAAGTGGTGGGAAGGGAGGTGCTTGCCATGCTTTCGCCACATGAGATCAAGAGACAGGAAGTCATCAATGGTAAGAGCTCTGGCTTGTTGGGAAAAATAGTTAGTGGTTTCCTGTTCTGTAGAGATTCCAATCCTATGCGAATTTTGTTCATAATCATTTAATCAAACCAAGATATGTACAATGTTTTATAAAAAATGAATTGCACTGTTAGAAATATTTGTACCATTGTGAATTATTGATTTACATTCAGTGTTGCCTTGGGATATATTGCTAAGGTTTGGTCTTTCCTACTCTGAATTAAAACTCTTGCTGTGTTAGATTCTCTGTGATTTGTAAGTAAAAAGGCTAGAGGTGTGTGCATGTGCATGCGTATAACTGTCCTGACCTGGGGCTTGCGTGTCTCCTCTGGCAGAGTTATTCTACACAGAGCGTGCTCACCTGCGAATGCTGAAGGTGATGGACAGTGTCTTCTATCAGAGGTTGACTAGAGATGGCATACTGACCCCTGCTGATGTTAGAAGCATCTTTGCCAATCTGGAGGAGATCATCCATTTGCATGGTATTGGACAACATAAAGCTCCTTCACCCTTTGGTCCTGTCTCCTGTCACACTGAATCTGTCTCTTTCTCTGGATTTACAATGCAGTTTTCATAACTGAGCAAATGACGGCTATACGGAAGAAGAACGAGACATCTGTCATTGAACATATTGGAGATGACCTGATGTCCTTGGTAAGACTAGGCTTCAGGCTCGGTGAGAAGATCTGGCTGTGGAAAATGTATTGTTTGCCTTGAGAAAAACACCTTGAAGGTAGTTGACATATTTAGGACAACTAGAGATCTGTTGCTGTGGAAATAACCCAGTTGTGTCTTGCTTGGTCTTTGTAGTTTGGTGGAGAGGAAGAGGAGAAGATGAAGCAGGCAGCAGGCACTTTCTGTAGCAACCAGCCCTTTGCTCTGGAGCTGATCAAGAGCCGACAGAGGAGGGACCAGAAATTTGCTACTGCCATGCAGGCAAGGGAGCATGCAGGCCCTGAACAACCTGGGGTGCCTGCAGATATTATTGATGTGGGCTAAGGGTCACATAAATACACTTAGAAGAAAGCCACTGCACTATGACTCTAATGTAGAGCACAGCGAGGTTGTGGTGCAAGCCTGACTCCCAAACTGCTGTGTCGGCAGGATGCTGAGAGTAATCCACTCTGCCGCAGGCTTCAGCTTAAGGACATCATCCCTGTGGAGATGCAGAGACTCACCAAGTATCCGCTGCTGTTGGAGAACATTGCCAAGTACACAGGTGAGGGCTGTCATGGGTGGGTTTTTGCTGTTTTAATCTTGAGAAAAAGCCTGAACTGATTTGTAAACCATGTGGCTGTGTGAATGGGCAAAAAAAGTTGTGCGGGCTATAGGATTCCAGGTCCTGTGGGTCATGTCCAGCTGTGAAACACTGGCCCGTTTATAAGGATGGCTTATTCATAAAACCAGGCAGAGGAAACAAATTGGCCAGGAGTCGCATCATGCTGTGCTTGGTTTGATTTATGTGATTATGTCTGCTTTTCTGAAGGGAAACATACAATTTGCAAAACACAAGGAGTAATTGAGGTTGTTACACAGGTCCCAGCTATTCACCAGAAGGCAAATGGAGCTGGTAGGAGTTGTGGTTAGCAGCCTTGGCTCGCACCATGAGGTCCTTCTCCCCGCCCCCCCATGAAACAAACAGGGATTTGGTTCTGTATGTGTTTACAGAGGATGCTGAGGAGAGGGAGAAGGTGAGGAAGGTGGGCGAGTGTTGCCGACATGTGCTGAACCACGTGAACCAAGTTGTGAAAGAGTCTGAAAATAAACAGGTAGCTGTCACAACTACAGCCTTGCAGGCCCTGGCAGATGTACCTATCTGACATACAATAGTCAACAGTGGTTCTGTTGATATGCCTTTTTTTTGTATTTTACAACTGCATGTCCCTGTTTTCTCTGCCACTTAGAGGTTGGAAGACTACCAGAGGAGGCTGGACCTTTCTTCATTGAAGCAGAATGAGAACCCAATGATCTCAGAGCTTAAGGTGAGGGTGTAACCAGGGCCTAGTTCTTCTTACCACGGTGGCTCATTGTGACCTCCAAGATGAACCTGTGTTTTCTGTTCCTGTTCTGCAGAATCTGGATCTCACCAAGAGAAAAATGGTACACGAGGGGCCACTCTCCTGGAAGGTGAATAAAGACAAGACAATAGGTGTGTTCCTTTCATGTATTTATTTTATTATTTACATTTTCTTTGTTAGTTTACATACAGGTCCTTGTTTAGCCATTTTGATAAAAGTTGCCGGTTGGACATTTTAGTAAACCATTTCAGTTCAAGAGCTGTCATTGACTACTGTGTCCCCTTATTATTGGGCTGCTCTCTCCACCCAGAGCTTTACACACTGCTACTGGAGGACATCCTGGTGCTGCTGCAGAAGCAGGACGATCGCCTTGTACTTCGATGCCACAGCAAGAATCTGGCAGGCAGTGCTGACACCAAGCGCACCTTCAGCCCTGTTATCAAGCTGAGCACAGTCCTGGTGCGCTCTGTGGCCACAGGTGGGCTGCTAGCTTCGCTCTGCGTGGCACAATGTTCCTTCCTCAAAATACTGTGACTAACGTTTACCTTTATGTACATGTATCCTCGCTGTGTTTACTTGATTCAAGGCTTCTTCACATTTTTGTATCACTCTAAATGTTTTCATCCGGTTGGTTTTACTCATGCAACTCAGACTGAGGGGGGAGGTAGTGCCCAGTTTTCTAACATCTACAGTCTCCTGTCCCTCTAGACAACAAGTCCTTCTTCGTGCTCTCCATGTCAGAAAATGGTGCCCAGATCTACGAGCTGATGGCGCAGACTGTGTCGGAGCAGAAAGTGTGAGTTCCAGTGGTCCAGTTTCACAGTGGCTGTCAAAGGCTGTGAGGGGTAACAGATACCCCAGCTGTTAGAGGTGTTGTCATTCAAAGGATCCTGGTTTGTATCACACCACCTGTTGTAGTAACTTTGAACAAGTTACTTGCGCTAAAAAAAAAAAAAAAAAATACTCTTGCGCATAAATGAGTATTAAGATATAAGCATCTTAAATTGTTCATAATGTTGGCGAAAAGCACGAGTTAAATATATGTATTATATAAAGGTGATGAGGCCCCCAATTAGAAATCTCAATGTAAATAAACATTTTAAACATAAATAATTGTATTTATGTGCATGCATTTGCCTGTGTGCATTTCCCCTGCAGGTGGCAGTGTCTGATCACACAGACAGCAGCCTCTATGAAAACCAAATCTCATACTATCATACCGTTGCCACAGTCAGAGTAAGTTGAACATGCACATATATTGTTCTTAATTAAATATTTTAATTCTGGCCTTGATGCTTCATTTTGCTTAAACTTTTTTTCTGATTGTTTTAGTGAGGTGCGTGATGCTGCCGATATGATCAGGTCCAGTAAACTCAGTCCGGACCGAACCTCCACAGATATTATGCAGTCATCAGGTAATAGTTCCGAGATCTCATGTGTCCACCTTCATCAGCATACCACAGTCTGCTGTTGCATCTAACACAAGTGTGCCTCTTCTTTCTACAGTAAGAGATGCTGATGCATTGCCTGCTTCTGGGCCCAACGTCTTTGAAGAGGTCAAGTCAGATGAAGGGCTAGATGATGGTGGACAGTCATTCCTGGACCCAGATCTTGCAGACAGGCTGACCTTTCGCCAGGGGAGGTCACACCAAGGTGTTGCTCATATGGAATATGATATTAATGCCTTTGGACTGTCCCCCTCCAGAGCTGAGGAGGCCCTAAAGAGCTGTGAGTGAAGAAAAGCAGTAGGATGAGCACTTTCCTGCTTTTACACTGCAGCATGCCTCTATGTTTATGTCTCACTGTCTCCTTTCCAACAGTGGCAGCACTCAGACAGCTGCTGGTCCTGCAGTTATCCCAGGAGGAGAGTGAGAGGGCCAGCCTTTCTCCTGGGAGACGTCTGCAAAGGAGCACTTCTCTTAAGGTCCAGACTTCACCAGAGTGGAGCTCTGCTCACAGACGCAAAGGGGAAGGAGTACAGGAGGTTGCCTCCCTGGATACAAGTTCTGAGGACTGTGAGTGTCTCAGCTGCACAGGTGTTGTCCTGCACACATTCTGCTGTGAAACTTCAACTGCTATTAACTACATCCTGTCCTTCACATCCACAGCAGGTTACTTGGTTCTCGAGGGCTTTGGTGACCCTGGGGAGAGCAGCACAGATGATGACTCCCTGCTTGGTCAGAAGGAGCTGAGGGAGCCAGCAGGAAGCTCTGATGCTAACCCGGAAAAGCTGCTGTCGTCAAAAATGACAGCTAGGGTTTCCCCTGACCTGATCCAGCAGGTCTTATCACATCTCCACACTGTGCAGGTCAATCTGCACCACTTGAAGGTTCGTTTCAATGAGCTGTTTGCTGTGAACTGTGATAGTCAGGCAGAGCTTGAGCCAGGGGTACTGGGATGGGCACTGAAAATCCACAGTGATTCATGAAACAAAAGCATCTCAGAGTTTAACCAGACATCAGTTGTCTTTCAGGATGTTGAAACAAAGTATGTCGAACTGTGCCAAAGGGCAGCCAGAGGAGCAGCTGACACGACTAAGAACAAAGGTTAGTCTCTGTAAACAGAGCCACTGTGGCATTAGGAGTTCAAAGGAAGAAGTGTGGTTGTGTTACTGGGGTGTTGAGACCAGTGGGTGACCACAGATGTAGCCGTGTTCTAAAGAGGCAATCTTTTTTGAGCTTTCATCTGTGAAGTACAGTTAAAGTTGTAGTGTTCATTTGGGTGTCTGATTTTTTTCAGGCTTGCTTTTTTTTTTTTTTTTTTTTTTGGGTGGAAGGCTGCTTATAAAATGTAGATCATAATGTGTTGCTTTTGGGCTGTAGGTGTGCTCACTGTTCCTGTTTCTTATCCTTCCAGATAAGGGTTAGAGTGCCTCCAGTCTACTGGGATGAGCTGTGGTTGGAGGGAAAGCTCCTGGCTCACTTTAGCTTGTTGCTGCCACACCATGTTGACCTAGAAGAGATGCTTTTGGGAAAGTGCTTTACCAGCGTGGCCAATTAAAAAGGACTGCCCCGATGCCTGCCGTACACACCTCTCCAGATGTGGACATGTCAGTCCTCCAGCAGGCAGAAGCCTATACCAAGTATACCAAATATAGTAAACATTAAGTAAAATAAAACGTCCTAATAATGTGTTAAGAACTTCACCTTTCTTTGTTTTGCTGCCTATCTTTTTTTTTTTTTTTTTTGCCATTCTACCTTTCAGGACACACCTCCTCCTCACTGATGGTTGTTGCCTCTGTGTGTGTTCTGTGTTCTGTCCACTGCACATTTTCCTTCCTGGCTTTCAGGCCATTTGCCGACCTGCTCCAGTATGTCCAGTGCATCTCTATCTTTTTAGAGTGTAAATGAGGTTGGCATACATCTTTGACCTAACCTTGTTGGTCTTAATAATTTTGACTTTAGTGTGAAGTACCCCGGTCATAATAGCGTACTGTATGGAACAGTCCAGAAAGAGCTCTTTTTTGTTTCTGAACTGCCCCACTGTTTTGCATTTACTGCTTTGTAGGGATGTTGCTCTGGGGACACAGTTCTAGAACTTCCTTTCTAAGCTGGAAAATTCTTATTCTGATTGATTGTTGTGTTTAAAGTTGTTTTGCTGTTGGGGTAAACTTTAAGTGCCCTTATCTTTCTAAATTATTCATTTAACATTGTTGAAAATTAGCTAGTGAACAGCTTTCTATTTACACATAATGTTACAAGGGAAAGCTTGTGGCTGCCTGTGGGAACCTGAAGGCAGCGCTGAATTGGGAGAATGTTGCTGGAGAAATGTTCACTGCTGGTCTTACACCTCAACTAAGCAACAATGGTTTTTGACCTGTTTTGGTATCTTTAGAAAATAAAAAAATAAAAAGCTGAAAATAAGAATGCCAACCTTTTTGGAAACTGAAGTTAAAGAACAATGGACTTCATGATTATGGATGTAAAAAATTAAATGTTTTGACCAACACAGCATCTAACAGAAAGAAGGACCTTATTTCATTTTAAATGTTTTGTATATTTTTTGTGTTCAACATCAAAGTCATCTATGATTGTAACAGAACATGGCAAAGAATAAAGCATGGTTTTATCCAGATCTTTGATGCACTCAATTATTAGTTGTATTGTTTGTAGTACTGATATATTCAATTCCAAGTTAACAAAAAACCAGGTGTTTTAAATTTTTGATCCCTTATGAATTGGACAGAGAAACAGCCAGATGTAGAGGAGGGTGGCATTTTTGCCTGGGTGAACACATTCACATTGTCTTGGTTAACGAAACATACAAGTTCAACAAACTTTAAATTGAGAAAGTTATTAAATATTCATTGTTTTAATAACTACTAGTCCAGTGCAGGGTTGTGGTGGTCTGGAGCTTATCCTGGAAGCATACAGTATGTATGTATGTACACAAGTGGTGTCCCATCCAGGTGGTTCTGGATCAGACACCACTCATGTACTCACTATGGACACTTTATGGTTATCAGGTCATAATGAAACATCTTTGGAAGAAAATTCATGCAAATACAAGTAGAATGTGGAAACTCGATGGGGAGGTTTGAGCCTATATTCAGAATTGGGGCCCAGGAGGTGTGAGACAACGGAGCTACCTACTGTGCCACCTGTACTGATGGCTTACTACAGCCACCCCTTTTCCATGTTTCACTGTCTGTAATGGTGGTTTACTAATTTCTCCATTTCTTTTAGCTCAAAACTGTGTTTGAAAGATGCAGCCATGGTCATCTTGTGCCCAGCAACCAATATTTCACTGAGGGATTAGTGCGATCTCTACGTTAGAACTTTGATCATCAAAAACTCTGCTGCAGTACTGAATATTGCTGTGAGGGGTTGTGTTGTATGGGAGAAGACAGGCTGTCTGAGTTGTCCCATCCCTTTCTCCTTTCTGCGACTTGTCCCCCAACCCTCACTGTGACTGAGTGCTTCAAAAATCATTAGTCCTGTGCATGTGTCAGTATTACTTAGTGCAGGTTATAAACTGTTGTAATGTACTTTTAATAGATGATATGAGTGCACTTAATGTAAATCGTTACTAATTATGCATCCTTTCAACATGCCCCAGGGGATCAATAACTATTCACTCCAGTGTATTACTGTTTCAGAACAAGTGTTTTTAGTATTTCTTGTGCATTTTTATTATTTCTTGTATCCCCATTCTGTTCAGCAGAGATGCTTGAGTACTATATTATAGTAATAAGCAGGTTATGAGCTCTGGACCTTTGGTTTGGGAATTTTCAGTGTGTGTACTGCATTTTAAGTCACGCTATTTACATTTATGCAAATGTATTTCCCAAAGTAATGCATAACTCGGTAAACAAGTGCATTCCACATCATATGAGGAGCTAAAAGAAACTCTATTATTCAAGCAGCTACCTAGTGACATTACGAGTGGCAAATGCAGTCATGTCCCAAGATGCACTCATCTGAGTTGCAAGAAGAGATATTCAACTATATTCATTTAGCAGATGCTTTTCTCCAATGTGATATATGATAATTATTAACTAGTATTTAGCTGGCACCTTTATTCAAGGTGATGTACAATGTTAATGACTAAGAAGTTTAAAACACATTTATTTATACTGCAGAGCAACATAAGACACACTTACACAACAGCAGATTTAGAATGATCAATCCACATGGAACAATGCCGGATGTCTTTAGATTGTATTTGGAATATGCCACTAAAACGTGGGGCAGTGAGGGGGTGGGGTTAATTGTGTGTGTGTGTTTGTGTGTGTCTGTATATATATATATATATACATACACACACACAATATATTTTTTATAAGCCACTTGTACATGTTTAGTGTTAAACAAAAATTAATAAAAAAGTATAAGTGCAAGTTATCCCATAAGGCTTATGTGATGACAGTGTTAGACGTGGTTTTGGGCCTTGTGCTCAGTGTCAGCAGTGCAGCAATGTAACACACATCCAAATTAATTTGCAAGTGTATCCATTTTAGTGGAATTTGGTGAGGTTTTAGTATATACGTGTGCCAGTTTGGTGGGGTTCAGAAATACATCAAAATGTTTATTGTTGAAACCAACTGTAATTACATATTTTCATTTATGAGAATTCACCTTATCAATGACTGCGGGGGCTGTATGTACATTAGCAGAGCGGATGCTGATGGACTAATTTTCCCACTTCTTTAATCCTAGTAGTTGTTCAGTAATTCATAGGGAGAGAGGGAGCTCACCCCTACACCGTCAGGGTGAAGACAGAACTGGTGGGTTTTAAATTTTTGAGAGGAGGGTGGCATTTTTGCTGGGGCAAACACATTAAAAATGTCTTATAGGTTTTTGAGTACTAACCCTTTACTAACACTTTCAGCCATTGTCACTGTTTTTTGTTTGTAGCAGTGAATGCTGGAGAGTACTTCTGTGTTTATTTCTAATGATTTATCCATGCATTTGCATAAAGTGGACAGTCCTTTAGGCTAAAATATGGGCCATGTATCTGTATAGATGCAGTTATATATGTGCACAGCCTTCTGTTGATGTGAACTTTGTTGAATCCATCTCCGGTGTGCAAATCTGCCAAGAACATATTCAGTGAACAGACGTGAGTGCCCATTTGTTTATCAACAGCATTCATTAAGTAGGATTTGGACCATACTCCACAATTTGGTTTGAGCAGACTTGGTGTGTAATTACCCAATAATATCAAATCATAGAAAATGATTTAGGAATTGGATATCCCACTTGCTCTTGTTTTCATTCATTTCTTTGCAACTCATTATGTGTGCAATTTATTAACTTTAAGAGGCTTTTGAAATTTATTATTGAAAAGCTTCGGTAATATGAAAGCATGTGTCCTATACAAAGTTATTTCCCTCTTAGGACTGACATTTTATGGGGATTTAGCAGTAAGTGTGTTTAATTATTCATTCTTGAAAGTATTATTAACACAGGTATAATTAATCATTTCTACAAGTATCACTAGCACGCACATTGATGGAATGAATTGGTGAGGGATTGTTTTTATGGTTCTGAACCGTTCTCTCCTTACCCATCACTGAAGGGCAGCTCTCATTTTGGGCCACCATTGTAGTTAATCCACTGGTAATTAAATGCTAATTGGAAAAAGTGGAATGAAATAATAATTCAGGGGTCAGGGTCATGGCAGTCTGGAGCCTATTCTGAAATCACAGGCCACAAGGCAAAGATGTGATACACCTTGGACAGGATACCAGCCAATAGCAGAGTATAAATTTTTTTTACATGCACTGATGAAATATAAACCAACCCTATCAAAAACTGGTCCACATTTTTTTTTAATCTTGTGCTGTTAGCAAACAAAAATCTGGAAAATAGATGTGTCCCTGAAATAAAAAGAACTGATCCAGAATGGTTTTAATGAACATTTGGCCCAGATTTATCTTGTGAATATCTAGTATTTCTAAATATGCTTGAATTCTACTCAGCAAGTATGGTAGAACATTTTTGGACCAAATTAAAGTCATACATCTTATACGTCTTACCTCCATCCCACAGCATGTATCTGATGCATTATAAAAATATATGCTGTGCAAGGCATCTCCATGTATTCCTTACCTTTTTGATGTTATATTACTGAAACATCTTTTAAACACCATTCCCAAAAAGATCTTTTCTCTGTGTGTTAAGCAAAAATTCACTGATGATTTACAGCATGCTGCCTAGATGTAGTTCTGTGATTATAAAGCTTATAGGCATGGGCATCATCCCACTGCAAAGGAATCACTTGTTAAGGCAGGAGTGTGCTTGACGGGCATTCTATACAGTACCTGCAACTACTGGGAATATAGACTCCGTGTCACTATTTCACGTGGGAAAGTCAAGGTGTGTGTTTACACCTGTCCCTTCACAACACTCTGGGTCACTTTGTCAGGATGTCACAGCAAAGCAGCAACACTGTGAAGTGGTATGAAGGCACACTGTGGTGACAGCATGGTACCCATACAGTTATTTGTATTCATTAAGTGAAGTGACAGAGAGAGTGTGCCAGTGAGTATTAACTACAGTTACAATAGCCCAGCAGTATGCCAGTGTTAGACCATAGGCTGTCTATCACTCGCTGGCGCCACTTACACGCAGGGGTTGTGCTTTTTTGGAAAATGGTCAGTTTTCAGTCAAGTGCAAAGTGAAGTAAGTGCACGACTGGCATTCTGGTGCATTATTGTCCTGACATGCTACTCTGGACACCCTTCATCAGCTGCCACTGTGGATCAGTACCTTGTTGTGGATGTGCCTGCCCTGTGACCTCAGAGCAAACCTGCCATTGATTCCTGGATTCAAGTGCACCCAGAGACTGGCATTGTTTGTGTTCCACTCACTGTTAACTGTAAACATTGTCATTATTCTTCACCAGTTTGAACTATGCACTGTGTCCTCATTTCTAAAGATGTTTCAGTTTGTTTTTTAACCGTGCTGCTCGATTTTGCAAACATGGGCTGTCTTAGAGGTGTATGTTTCCTGTTGCTAAAATACATTATTTATTGATATGCTTATCAGCTGTTATTCAAAGAATCTTCGCGGCTCACTGTAAAGCACTTTAAACATTTTTGTAGCTAGTTATTATTACTGCAATGCTCCAAGGGAAGAATTTCAGTCAAGGAACCAAAAAAGCTGCATCTCTTGGTTCTTCGTTTGACAACGTCTTCGTAAACAGTGTGACATCCTAACTGCTGCACTGCTTTGGTAGCAAGTGCATATGAACCAGCAGGGTCTCAGTGGAGGTAATCTACCAGAGAGCACAATTTCCTCTGATGAATATTTAATTTTACAAGAGTTAAACAGTATTAAGGCTTTCAAGTTGTTTTTCTGCCAATCTTTTTGTGTACTGTTTGTCCCCAAGGCTGTATTTTAAATTAGTAAGGACTTCATGTGGAGTGCTGCTGTACGTTTACAAGTTGGCAGAACGGTTCAAATCCCAATGTCTGAGGAGCATAGTATTCAAGGGACATTTAAAAATATGCAGCTGTATAAGGAAAAGAAGGCAAAGCTGCAGCACATTAATATGGAAGAGCAGTATCTGAGAAAACACTACAATGTACAATTAACATTGTACCCCAGAAAAGCTGGGACATTAGCCTGTAAGGAAAAATAAATCTTTAATTCACCTCAGGGTAGCTGAATAAAGCATAAGTCCCCCACAAAAAATTTGGTTTTACTTCTTTATCACATAACTGAATGAAACGTTTTAGTCATTCAGAGAAGAGCACTCACAGGATATGGAGCGTACGTCCAACTCCGCCATTATCGGTGGGGGGGTGGGAGGAGTAGGAGGGAGAACTTTCCAGAGGACGCGTGGACGTGCGGTGAACGGAGACAGACGCTGAATAAATGTCTTAAATTATTCCAACGATGCCGTTCCTGGCGGGGTGAAACAAACAACAGGTAGAAAAATAAAGCCTTGAGCTGGTGGAGCTGCCGAGATCCACCAAGGGACCGTACGTCTCTCATATCGGGCGCTCACTTTCTCATCCATTTTATCGTCCCGCGAGCAGCAACGGCGACTTTAACTGCACGCAAGTTCTGTGAGGCAGGAGCCTTAAAGCTGCGCGCGCTGCTGGCGACCTACAAGCACCCTGGATAGTCGGGTTCATCTACTGTAGTACTATGCTATTGCTAAATTATTATTATTATTATTATTATTATGAGTACATTTTCGTTACATTATAGTTATACAAAAGGAAATACCACCCCCTCGGTATCATGAGCGGCATCGTAGTTAAGAATTACCGAATACCATGATTTTTCCAGGTAGATTGCTGTGGAAAATTCTTGCGTATTGTTTGCAAATATAGTATTATTTTACATTAATAATGTACACCTCAGGAAGGTGAATAGAAGCAAGTTACGGGCGTCTGGTGAAACGCACGCGCACACAGCTGCACTTGGAGAGCGCGACTTTGACGGGGGGTGCGCGCCTGGTCGCCCGTGCCTCCCTGCTTCTTTGCCCTTGTGCTGTTAATACGCCTCTCGTGTATTTGATGTTTGTTTTTTAGCGCTAGAGAAAGTAAGGAGAAAGATCGTTTCAAGCAGGAGAGTCGCGGGGACTGGTGTCGCACCCTCGGCATTGTGCTGCGGCGCGAGCGCGCTCCTTCGGGCGGGGGGGGGTGGTTACCTTCACACGGGTGCGTGTGCACGGAGAGTACGGCTGTAAGACAGAAGGCGGAGGGCAAGACACCCTCAAACCTGGACAAGAACGAAGTACAGTGCTGCATTTCTCACTGGATATGAGTCGGATGATTAGATTTTTCTCCGTATCATTTGGATTCGGATACTTTTAACAGGAAAGCAGTTTTTTTTAGAAATGTATTTCATTATACGGATACATCCAGTAAAAAAGATGCCTCGAGAGTTAAAGAGCTAGTCCCCTGTTGTGGACAGTTCAGCGTGGCCGTGTGTCTGCGAGCACAGTGTGAAACGGCGCGCTCGAAATGAGGTGACATTTTGTGACCACCTGTCATTTACCGAGTAGGAGCGCATATCGGAAGAAGGAACCGCCGAACGAGGGGGACGGAGGGGGTGGGGATAAAGAGAAGAGCTGCGGGGAGCCGATGGTCACGAGCCAGGTAAGGCGGGCAGGACAGGTCTAGTCCCACTTCGAGCAGGACGCTAAAACCGATTGTCTCACCTGTCATGTTTTCCCACCTTTCCTGACACCATGTGACCATGTCACGATACAGTTTTTCGAATTAATTTCTGCTGATGGTGACTTTGATTGTGTGATTTACAATCATTTTGACTTTACTGCAGTTTTAAAGTGTTTTTAACCTTAGGAATGAATGCTCAATGTTATGCTTGTCCGCACTGTTTCCGCAAACGCGGTTTTAAAATCGAATGAAAAATGATGCGATTGAAGTTCGGGAACAAGTGACGCTACGGATGGATTGCTCATAGTGTTGAGTTTTAGCCCCCAGCGCAGTTATGCTCACGCGTCCAGCTCGCGGTTCCTTTCTGTTTATATACGAACGCATTTTGGACTATTATCAAGATGTGTGTGATGTATGATACTAACCTAATGGCAACAGGGTGCAGCCTTCTCCAACAGAAACGTTCAACACACTAAACCTGACATTTCTGTTTGTGATGAGAGAAATAAGATCCTTCAGACTGAAAACAGAACAAACCTTAAATGTTTTTGTAATTTGTTTGGTTTACAATCAAACGGTCTTTTATTTGCTGTCTATTGAATTGTCTGAATCTATCATTCAGAGTAAGTGCCTTGATGAAGAGTACTACTGCAGGAGTGAAATTTGAAGCAGAGACATTCTAATACAAAGACATTTTCTGAAAAAAAAAACAGCTCTTCATTATTTCTGTTAAATTTGAGGTATTTTGTTATTTAAAGGGGATCTTCTAAAGTTTAAATTTAGTCTTGCAAACTGGTTGTGCTGAAATCATGAGGTACTCTGCCTTGTGTTTGTCTTAAGATTGTTGAGTTTGGATGACATTAATGAATGAACTGCCATTCATCAGAAACACCAGTAAATGGTTGAAGACAGTGACTGACAGGAAGGTGGTTTCTCCTCAGTTGTATCGAGACAGTGGGACTTGACTCCGACAAATCAAAGAAAACTAGCAGGAATACAGTATCATGTTAGTGTAGCACAATGTGAATCATCACATCGGTATTGTATGCTTATATACTCTAGAAGGCCAACTGATGAAAAGGGTTTATTTAAGTGTATTTGAAATTATTGGAGTGTTCATATGCAGTATGGAAAAAAAATTAAAAACCATTTTTACAACGAAGCAACAAGAAACATTATGCTTATTCTTTTCTAAGTTATGCATTTGTTCCTTCCTAAAATTGAATTTACCTGTATACCTGCTTTAATTCAGAAGCTCTGCACCTTCTTAGACAGGTTATTCCTACAGTGAGCTGCATGTAAGGTAAAACTGTGTTCAGACACTGCTGCTTGCTGCCACTGTCAAAGGAAAACTAAGGTCTCTAAATAGCTTAATCAGTTGATGGATAGGAGGTGGAGATCTCCCTCTCTGCAGCAAAAGTTAGATGGAAAGAGCCTCACTGACCTGGGTTTGTTGTAGTTCAGCCATTGCATAAATTTGACAAGAAAACATCCCTGGATATTCAAAAACCCTACGAATACGCAGGACAAATCCTTCTCAGTGATCATTTTAACATTACAGTGCTTAATTAATACAAGAGAACCTGTAGTTCTGTCTTGGAAAGACTAGTTTTTAGCAAATGAGGACTTTTTAAGATTAATTTTATGCATGTGATTGCATTAATCTTTTCAGCTACAGATCATCAAGATTGTAGCAATTTAGTATGCTTTATTGCAAAATCCTCATATTAATGTCTTTTCATTTGCAGCTGACCTAGAATCAAGAATCACCAAGAGATTACTGTCTCTGCCTGTACACATTACTGTTACCAAATGAAAAAAAAGAATCACGAATTGTTTGTGATGTTAACAGAGCTGGTCTCTTCACTCCATTTGTAGTGTTGAAAGTTGTAGTGCCCTGGTCTTGAAAGGGTGAGTTAGCTATTAGCATGATACGATATACAGGATAGCGAAAATTGAGGCAATTACCCCTACCTTGGGTTTATAACCTAGGTTTCATCATAACCCAGCGGCAGGCAGTATGTAGAAAGAATTCTTTGAACGAAGCTTGCAAATTTTCTTATCCCTAAAACGGAAAACTGTAAATACAATTTGTTTGGGGAGACATTGTTTCTATCATAGTGAGATTAAAAACAAGAGCTTTATTAATGTTATGATAATAGAAACAAAGTCAAGAAAAAAACAGCAAGAAGAATTGATCCCTCACTTTGTCTGGGCTGTCCAGTGTGGGTTCAAATCAAGCTCAATCTGTGTGGAGTTTGCATGTTCTTGTAGGTGTTCTCCCACTGTCCAGTGGCATGTGTTTTGGTTAAATGGCCTATATAAATTGCCTATAGTATGTGTTTGTGTGTGAAGTGGCTTGTTTGTCTTTATCTTGATAAATCAGTTGGGAACTGCCTGAAGGCACATGCTACTAATGTGTGTAGTGGTGTGTGTGTGTGTGTGTGTGTGTGTGTTTAACTAGGCAAAAACCTTACTTAGTGTGAGAAGTACCTGTGTACTAAATTTAAAGTCGGTGGCTTAAAGAACAAACCGTGTGTAAAGAACAACCAAACAAATAAACTGATGGATAGATAGAGACTGAGCTTTATAGATATATAGAAGTATTGGCTGTGGGCTGTAACAAAAATGCTGTGTGGTGAGAAATAGATTGCTATACAAATCTGGAGAAGAGACTTGCTGGGACGGTACAATGTTCTCTGTTTCCACTTGAAGGACGCTTTGATCTGCTGAAGCTCCTGCAGCAGTTCAGCTAGATTTTGGGGAATAGAAGAGTGGAAAAGAGTGGGAGGGAGGGATCAGAGGTGGCCCTGGTCCCAATGCAGGACTTAGTCCTGTTTTAGTTGGATTCCAAAAGGAAGAATGTAGAGTGGACAGAAGTATATCAGAAGAAACCAGGAAGGAACTGCTTGGTCCATTGGCTTGTTTGAAAGTTGACTTAGAATCCCCAGATATCATTTAGGTCTTTTCAATACAACTTCTATAGCTCAAAATATCATTCTTCATCCACTTGGATATTATTACTAAAGTGATTCAGGTGAAGCTCCATAAGGGCAAAACAGCTGTTTTTTCTACTGGGACTCCAACAGGTAGGCTTTTGGGATTACTGTTGTATCCCTAGGTGTTTCTCCCAGCTCTACAGCGCAGAAAAAGGGAGATGGAAATAAGCAAGATTGTTTCTGCAGGGGCACAGGCAATGCAGAAGGCCATATGGCAATGTGATCCTAAGGGGGCTGCCATTAATCTGGAAGCCCAATAATGAAAACTGCTGAAACCCCAATAGCAGAGGAAGTACAGAAATCCAGTAAAACTGCAGTTGGCAATTGGCTCTTCCATAATGCACTGCTGCTACATGTTTCAAAATGGTTGCGTGTAACTGTTGTGGAGAGTTATAGGTGTTCACTCTCTGTGTACACCGTGTTCAAGAGGCAAGCACTTTGTGCTCTGTGAGTTTTCTGCAAATATCTCATGAAGAATTGAAACTTGTCTCACCCCTATTCTAACATGGTTAACAGCATGGTCAAAGCTAAAATTATGTTACAATTAAGTTCTAAATATTTTAATAATTAATCATTTATTATTATGCAATAATAATAATCCTATAACATTAGGAGCTATGGTAATTATTTTATTAGTATATACTATATACTACATTTGTGCGTTTTTTGTTTGAAATGTTTATTTATTTATTTATTTACACACACAAAAGAAAACACAAGAATAAAATGACAGCAACATGGACAAATGTGCTGGGGAGATGAAAAAAAACTTACAGGCTTACAGTTGGACCTCTCCTAAACAAGAACGAAAGTTTAAATTGCTGGGGATGAAATTGATTGCAAATGTACATCAACAATTCACAGCCATAAGCTGACAGATACAAGTATACTGAACAGAAATATTAAACAGGGAATAACAGATGTAAATATGCTTCAAAGTTACAGAGTGGCACAATAGCGCTGTTGCCTCACAGTGTCTGGGCTGGTGCGATGTGACTTTGAATCTGGCTCAGTCTGTGTGACTAAGATATTTTTTAAGGAATTTCTTCAATAATGAAACAGATGGAACATTATTTCAAACAGCCAAGAAGACTGTTCCATACATGGGCAGTAATATAAGAAATAAGGATTTTCCAAGTGAGCTTGTTGCCAATAAGAGCACAAAGAAATTTAAGTGATGATACTCTGGTCAGTGTGTAGCTGTATTCGTAGAGTTGTTTTTCGGATTCAATAATATGCTTATTTCTGTGTTTGAAAAACATTTAAGAACTTTCAGTAGCATTAAGTGACAGCCTATATCAATAAAGCTAGATCTCTGTCTAACTTATTAATTCTTTTTGCAACAGTTTTGTTTTTCAAGTCAGACTTGACATTTAGCATAAAAGTACTTATAGGGGATGTTTCTGTAGAGTCATGTTCTTTAAACTCCAAAAAGGCTACTTACTTTTTTGAAAATTAAAATTTGTCTCTGACAAGGCTTGGAGAGGTAGGAGTGGAGATGTCACACGCAGCATGTAGTAAAGTCATACAGATCGTGCGTAAAAACGCTGATGCATTTTCTCACTCCACATACACACACACGCTCACATACATATGCACACACTATTTGAATTCTTGGAGGACAGCAAGAGTTTTACAACAACAGACCTGGGCTGATCATCAGCTGTAGGTCCCAGTTCTGTGGGCTCTTTCCATTTTAATAACCTTGGGATTAACAAGGAATTTTTCAGTTTTACAGTCCAGTATGCCATCAATTTTATTTCCGTGTGACTGATTATCAGTGTAATCGAGTAACAATTAAACAAACAGGCTTGATAATCTTGCACACTTTTTTCCCACAGACTTGAATGCATCTTGATTTGTTTTATTAGGCAGCTCTAGCTTGTCAATCTCAGTATGTGAAAACTGAAAGCTGGCTTTTATGTCATGCAAAAAAAGGTCATCTGTTCTTTTTGTCGAATTATTTGGAAAATGATTTATATGATTTTCTCAGAAACATTTTTAAAGTATTAAAATTTCTTCAGATTGATTGTTAGATTGTTCTGCTCTCAGTGCTACAGAGAGGCTCTCCAAGCTGACATTTCTGAGGCTTGTTTATGCTGTCCAGGTTTGTGCCTATGACTTGCCATATTGAGACTTTGCAGGCTAAGGGCTAATAACTGGTCCTAATTTTACAAGTTCCTATAAGTCTACTAAAGGAAACAAATAGATGAGAACTATGTCCCTTTTTATTTTCATACGGTGACTGGAATACCAACTGAAAAATATCGTTTTTATTAACCTTGCAATAAGGCGACCTCATGTTTCATGCGATTGAATTTTTTGACCCCACTTATCACCATATGGCAGGATTTTATTGTACTAAAACTTTAAAACTCAGTATCATTCTGACCTTAGAACCCCTTCATTCTGTCTGACAAATGTGTGCTTCTCAGATATTAAAGTTTTGAGTTAAAGACTTTGCAGTTTAAAACATTTTCAATTTAAAGATTTATCTAAAATAATATATACCATAGGTTAATAACAATACTCAGACTACTTACACTTTGTCAGTCTTTTTGAGGAAAAGGCAGTTTTATTTCTAAGCTTGTACAGACTGTCTAGAATTTAGTAATGGAATAAGTCTTTTTTGTTCAAGGTGAATTATAGAGAACCACAGGAAACACTTGTAGCTCACTGAGTGGTAAGAAGCAGAATAGACGCACTTAAAGTTAGGCTTCCCTACAGCAAGTGTGTTACACAAAGCTTCGGTGTCAGTGAGCTAAACCAGTGAAAGAACGTGCTCAAAGAGGATGGCTCTTAAATAATGCAAACCTCACCCACATTGATCTTTGCACGCAGTTTATCCACAGTTAATGGTACATTTGCCTCTGGGGTCCATCTCAGTGTGCATGAATAATGCTTTGATTTGTGCTAACCTACAGTGCGATTGGGCTGGATTTTGGTTTTATTTTTCAAACCGTCTTATCTAACTGCAATCAAAATTAATGTCAGTTTAAACAAAACTCTTAAAGGCATATCAAAATCACGACTGCCCACATACGCACATCTCAGCCACTGGATGCATGAATGGTAATGAAGACTCCAGGAGCGATTGCTGTAATTTATGTAACTACTGTAATCTTTTCCTCACCTGTTTGTATGTGAACAAGTGAACTAGCAGATGCCCTACAGATGTGCATCTAGGTTCTCTCAAGCACACACTATTCACTTCATTAATTAATGCAAATACAGAACTGTGCAAAAGTCTTAGGCGTACAACTTCAATGTCTGTTGAAAAGTACAGGTAGATTCTTATCTACCATCAGGGAGGTTTCTGGTTGGTCCCAATTCATTCTGCAGCCTGAGAATGACCTCAAACACCCAATCTCAGTCATACACAACTATCTTCAGCAAAAAGAAGGAATCCTGCAACAGGTGATATGGTCCCCACAGAGCCCTGATCTCAACATCATCAAGTCAGTCTGGGAGAACATGCAGAGACAGTCAAAATCTGCAGAAGAACTGTGGCCAGTTCCTCAAAATGTTTGGAAGAACCTACCAACCTCTACCTTAAACTGCATGCAAGTTTGCATAAGAGAATTGATTCTGTTTTAAAGGCAAAGGGTGGTCACACCAAATATTGATTTGATTGAGTTTTTTTTTTGTCTACTGCACTTTTTAGAAGGCTTACTGATTAATAACTATTCATGGCATTATGTCTGGAACCATCCTCGCTTTACAGCATTTTTCACACAGGTGCCTAAGACTTTTGCACAGTACTGTATATTAAGTACAACATGAAGTAGTACATGAGAACATTAAACTTAAAATGTTTCTTGAGCAATTTTTTTGGGTTGTATTAGGGTGTTTAGCATGTTAGCTACTTAAAAACAATTAAATTGAAATAATATATCACATTATTATAGAGCATGTATATCTAAGTTTTTATAAATACAGTACTGTATAGAAGTTTTAGGCACTTGTGAAAAAATTACGTAAGGTGAGGATGTGTCTAAAAATAATACCATGAATAGGTTTTATTAATTAATTAACTTCCTAGAAAGTGCAGTAAACAGAAAAAACCTAAATCAAATTAATATTTGGTGTCACCACCCTTTGCCTTTAAAACAGCATAATTTGTTTGTAGTTTTTTAAGGAACTTAGCTGGTAGGTTGTTCCAGGCATCTTGGAGACCTTGCCACAGTTCTTCTCCAGATTTTAGCTGTCTCACTTGCTTCTACCTACATGTAATCCCAGGCTGGTTTGATAATGTTGAGATCAGGACTCTATGGGGGCTATACCATGTGTTGCAGGATTTCTTGTTCTTTTTGCTGAAGATAGGTCTTTTTGTCTTTGACCATGTGTTTGTGGTCATTGTCATGCTGCAGAATGAATTTGGGATTGATCAGATGCCTCCCTGATGGTACTGTGTGATGTATAAGAATCTGCCTGTACTTCTCAGCAGTGAAATTAAATTAATGAAAAGATGTAAAAATCAAAACACAAATAAAAATTTAAATAAATAAGCAATAAATATAGCACAATACTATTCAGTGTACTGTAATGATAATACAGTATGTATTGTACTAAACAGTATGCATACAGTTAAAAAATGTATCCAAAATGAAAGTTTGCATTGGTGTTTTAACAGCTGTTTCTGTTCATGTCCTTGCGGACCTTGTGCTAGCTTTGTGCAAACGTGTTTGTGCTGTGTCACTGCATTTACTGTGACTTTTTCCCGTTTAAAATAGTGGCATTTGGTATTTGAAATTGCTATCTGATGTATCTTCAGGGACAAACTAGATTTGGATCCTGAGGGATTACTGTATAGACATATACATACACACTAAGGCAATATGTATTATAGAAAATAGAGAATATATATAGTAATACCTCAAATTAGCGCTCAATGTATTCTTGAGAAAGGGAGCTCTTAGTGACTCGGTACTATAAGAGGTCATTAAAACAATTTATTGCATACATGGAGCTTGAAAACTGGCCATGTGCAACACTGTACAAAATAACGTAAGAGTGCACAACATTTACAGGTATTATTGTACTGAATAAACTCCAAAATTCGTGAAAGGTCTTATAAAGCTAGTTTCTTGTTGAATGCAGTTTGGTACCACTTATTACAGAAGAATGTTCCTCCATGACAGTATGTTTAAAATTAGTTCCATCAAGGACTTCATGTGAATAAAAAGGGACACATAGTGAAATATGGTCTGTGAAGCCACTGTTGCCATCTTGTGAATAGAAGATGTTTTCATATTGAAGACTTTGATTTTAGATTTCAATTCTTTATCTTACTTCTAAATTCTGTAAATGAATATCATAGGGGCTGATTTTTCTTAGTTCACTAACCGCTTTCAAATTTCCCTTCTCTGAACATGCCTAGAGCACCTTGTAAATCACTTTGATGTGTGAATCTGCATTTATTTGTCTGTATCAATACTTTCTGAATTGCCTCCAGAATGTTGAATTGAATCTCTTACCATGTTTAAACTTTCTGGCACTATGAACCAAAACAGTTTACTGGAGCGAGTTTCCCTAAAACATCTTGCATCCCATTGTCTGACAACCACAGCCCCATGATGGTGACAACCCCTGTTTTGATCCATATGGGTGAATTCACAGCTGGGGCCCATCTTTCATGCACAAATTTACTCTTTGTTGTGGATCTCATGAGAGACAAATGATGTGTGTTTCTTGTGTACCCTAGCTGTGATTTGTGTTGTGGCTAACAGGAGCACAGCAGTATTCTCTTCGCTCTCTCAAATCCCTCCCAGCATGGCACCCCAAACAAGCAGCTAAGGCAGCAGAGCACTGCTCCACAACATCAGCCTACCTGGAGGATTGAAACAGTTGGGAACCTCTCATGATATTCTCATCCTGATTAATTATCCATGACAAAATAACAGCAGATATGCCTCCAGTTGTCTCCCAGACCTCACAGGGTTGACTGGCAGGGTCTGTAGTAAGGACATCCTGACATATCCTTGGTGCCTTTAGTCAGGTTCTCTTGTGCTACCGAGAACCAGTGTACAGTTAACCTTAAAGAACATTGGCCTTGCACTGTGCAGTGGAACCAGTCTACTCTCACAATTGGCTGGATTTGTATTCTGTGTAGAGGAAGGACTATAGGAAAATGTTGCAGGTCTGACACCTGCCACCGTTGGCTGGCAATCAGACTAGCAACATTTTGCCCATTTGTAAGCAGGATCCGTGAGCGAGTAGCATTGTGACTAGGGTAGGTGAGGGTAAGTTTCTGGCCCTGAACAGCTGTGTCATACCAGGAATTAAGAGATGCTGAGCTGTTGTTGCTTATTTTGACAGCATGTTATAGGCTGTGAGTTACACAAAGGCTGGGATTTTTGAAACCATGTAGGCCACAACCCCAGTGATTTAATTTTTTGGGGAAGGGACATTGAAGTGTGACATAAACAGAATTTGACATTGTACTCAAAAACAGTGCTCCCCTGGAACATGTTGTCAGGGACAGTTTTTTGCTAGGCTGTAGGCATATGGACCCACCTCCATCAGCCACAATGAAGGGATGTGCTCATGAGGTGGAAATGATGTTACAATAAGTTAATTTCTCAGCTGATTCGCAGATGTTTTTCAATGGCCTGAGGGAATGCCCTGTAGACAGCATGGTCACAATTTAATGCACAGTCTTAACATATTATTATAAAATTCTTTTGAGCACAGAATGTATTCATGTAGATTCTCTATATGAGGTCAACTATTTAGTTGAGAATAAATGAATAAACATGTTTAATTAAGTTTAATTAAATATATTTAGTTTGTTCCCAAAGCACTTATCAGTCTCTTTTTACTAAATGAATTGAAAAAATTTTAGCAGATGTCTTGTGAACTTCTATGTAATGTAGATGTTACCTGTCAAATATGTAGTCAGTGCAGACAGTTGTGCTTCTACAGAATGATGTGCACATATAAGTAAGTTCTCAGAACAGTCTTCAAAGCAAATAAAAGCTGTGATCAAAGAATATTCCTTAAAATAAACAGTGTCAAAAACACGGATTGTACACCACCAACAGACTGAAATCTGACATCAGTGCTAACCTCAATGCATAACTGAAGAGCTCTGCATGTCTTCCTTCTTTTGTTTACTGTTTTCACTGCTCTCCTGTCTATCAGAAAGGCCTTTCAACAGTCTGTCATCTGCCTTAGGTGGATAATTGGCTGATTGCACAGCTGTGTATGACTGAGATTTGTCATATTCACTCTATGGTTTCATGCTCACTTGCTTGTGTGCACTCTTTCCATAGGATTTTTGCCAGTTTGTGCACCAAGTGGCAGCTTGTGTGCAATTTATGCATTTAGTTTTACTTCTTGATGTGCTCTGAGGTGATGGTGCAAAAGACGTCCTACTAAATCCGGATTGATTTACTATGCCTAGAATAAAGCTCTGGAGCAGCAAGGTCTGGTGAGGTCCATCTTCGCCTTTTTGCCAGTACTGTTGGTGTTGTTGCTATTCTTTTGTCAGATTTCCTGCCTGAATTTACCAAGTTTACCAAGTTTTCTATGAATGCTTGATGCCAGCAGGGAGAGAGGTTCTCTTGAAGCCAAGGAGGTTTATCCTGGCTGTGGCCTACCTCAGCTTTAGGCGCACAGCCCCAGAGAGTGGTAGCTGCATAATTTTGGGGAAATGCTATGCTCACCCAAATTGAAACAGGAAGAAAATGAGCATATTAAACGCTCTTTGATTCGTTCAGGTTCTTTCAAGCCCAAATTTATTATAAGCAGCAGATCATCCAGATTTAATGTTAACAATTAAGTCAACCAAAATAGAATTAATCTATGTAGACTGTAATCTGTTACTGGCCTGTGCCATCTTGCTCAGTAAAGCAAAGGGTTAACAGTCATCTCTCAGCCAGACTATTGAAGTCAGGGACCTTCTCAGCTCAGTTCAATTCTCAGCAGTCGGATGTCTTGGAAGATTGACATGTTACACTGTGATACAAAATTACAAACAGAAGTTTGAACTGAAAATGGTTTTTATGTTGCCACAAGAATTTGCCCTTCAGATGCATGCAGATTTTAATGGCATCTTTCCACAAATGGTTAGACTATCACAATGATTAAGGACCTTGACATGTTATCAACTCGTTTGCACCTGCTTTATTAAGATATCATGCAACGTAAATGGTGTAAAATATAAATGCACAGTTTTAGAAATGAGTGTGTGTAATAAATGTGTAAAATGTGTAGGATGCTTTGAAAATTTCCTGGTAAGGTGGCATGGTGGATCAGCAGCTCAATGCGTAGCGCTGTTGCTTCACAGTGCCTGGGCTAATCAAGCATGAGTTTAAATCTGGCTCAGTCTGTGGAATTTGTTATTGTCTGTGTGGGTTTCCTCAGGGTGGTCAGGTTCCTTCCCACAGTCAACAGCCACTCAACAGCCACTCAGCCACTGGACATAAGCCTGCATAGTTACAGATGGGTGATGTTGATTCATAACAAGTAACAGCTGAAGCTAGTGAAACTGAGGAAGGTACATTCCTTCTTCCACAGTGAAACTGTCTGAGTGGGAGAGATGTGGACACTTTCTGGAATGAGCATCTGTATCAGGCTAAGGACTCACGGTGACAGATTAATACCTTTACAACCATAATCATGAAGCAAAGTTCTGTTACTATGCTAAGAACAGTCTTTGCAGTGGCATCATAGTTCCTTTGCATCAACACTGTGCAATACAGGGGGGTCTCAGTTTATTTGTCAGTGCACTTGTTTTTTTGTCTGTGGTCTAAGACAACAGTGAATCTGAGGATCTGTTTGCTAAAGTAACCCGATTTCTTGCCATTTTCACTGGAGATGACTGCGCAGAGAGAGGGAATCTGCAGTAGTATGCTTTCATCAGTATGCATTGCTGTGAGTGGGGAGATTGGTGGGAAAGGTTTCTGCTTCCGCTTTGCTGTACAGGGATTTTTTTCATAGTGCAGTGATAAATAGCAGTTGGGTTGTATTTCCTGTCTTGAGATATGGTAGCCCGCTCAGTGCCTGCTTGGGCAGTGCTGATAGATGAGAAATAGGGGAAGGCCAAGAATTTCCAGTCCATATGCAGTTCACAGTTTTATAGCCTATCAGGGCTCCAGCCATAGTATCTTCATTAATACATGCAAGACATGTACTAGCATGGAAATTAAAGGTAGTGCCTGGATACAGTGTTTGCGGTCCACGGTAAAGCACAAAGACATCATATAGCGCATAGAAACATGTGGTCATCCACCATCAGTTGGATCTGTGAAGTGGCAACATTCAGTACCTTGTCAGAACTAGGCTACATGGTAGTGTGGTGAGAAACAAGCTGTTGCAGGACAATGTTAATTATTTTGTTGACATGCAAAGCATAGCAACAGGAGACAGGAGATAACAGCAAGGACAAGAGGCATTATATGTTGGTAGATTTGGGACAAATGTACATGCTAAGCCATTTGAAATGTAGTGACTAAAAAAAACCCCTCAACAGATTTAGGAGTCATTAGTTCACATTGAAGGTGGATGCAGCCTCCTTAGCCATATTAGTCACTACTGCACAGCATTACACAGCCTGTCTGTCATCACTGTACTCGTGGTTATACCTTATTCTTTTTGCTTTGTGCAATCCTGTTGAAACTGAGTGTCCAAGGCTTTGGCAAGACTGGCTAGATTTTCCAGTGCTGTAATGCTAACTCAGAGGAGAACATGTAATCTGGTAAATTTTTCGTGTAACTAGCTGTCCAAAAAGTTGCACATCTCTGGAGATTTTCTGCAACATTAGAAATAACCTCGTGTCCAAATATCATCTTGGTCCTTTTTAAATTACCTTACTTAGTTAAAAGTATGATCATTTAAAGAGGAGTGCATTTTAAATAAAAAAAAAAATCAGAATTAATTGATAAAAATAAATATAGTTCCCATGTGGCACTTAATTTTCAGATGCTCATATTTCTGCTTTGAAAGGGTTTAATATACTTGCTTTTCTTGCTATGACAAAATTTTCAGTGCATGTGGATTTTGGTCAGTTATAAAAGAAATCATCTTAAAAAAATGTTTGTTTCCGATAATTGGTTTGTTCTTGTTGAGTCTCTGTGTGACTGTACTTGAGTGACAGGAAGAAAGCTGTCTCAAGGTGCTTCCCAGCACAGGGCGATTGATTACCACCGGCTGCCGGGGTAGCTGCAGTGTACATTTGTAGCCCTGTGCACCACATACGATTCCTGTGGAGATGCCTGCAGGCTGTGTCATTTCCAGCGCTGCTCTGACCTTTACTGATGGCAATAACAAATATCAAACAGCATGTCCTATTATGTTACTTGTATAAATGAGTTGGACTCAGTGGAAAAATGGTTTTACAATTTAATGTAGCAAGTTGGTTATGCTTTTGTTAATATTACATTGGGTAATACCTACAGGGTTAAAAAGAGATAGCTCTTGGAAGCTGCAGATGATATGTGTGTGAAAAATAGAAAGTGGCTTGCATGTGGAAAGACTACAGTACAGTTTGCTCTCTTCTGAAGGTCATTTAGTGCTCGTATCACTGGATGGTTTCTGTGCTATGTATTCCAACTTGCCTCCAATGCATCTCACTGAATTCTTCTGAAGCTAACACCTCTGTGTCCCTTCCTGACTTTGCTGTATCTGATTCTGCTCCCTGACTGGTGAATCTCAGTAGGCTAACCAGGCATTTTTGCCATTCTGGCTGCATCACTCACGTACCCTCACAATTGTTATTAGATGTTCATTTTGCTGTTCATTCCTTTAAAAGATACTATCCCTTTTCTCCATACTTTCAAGCTATTATTTGTTACTAGCTTTGCTTTTTTTCAAACCACCTTGTGTGTGTAATAAATAGTATCTCACTTCATGCCTCCTATTTAAACAGCTGAATATTTTAGTGAACCAATTCAGATTGAATATTTTGCTGCAGGGTAAAAAAAAGCTGTGTCATTCCTAGAAATTTACTCTATGTAGTTTTAGTATTTCTGACCTTTTCAAATTCATTTTATGACCACTGGTTGCTCTCTGCCCTGGTTCTGGGATTTGTTGTACAGGGTTTGTCAACCTCACACCATTCCATGAATGACAAAACCACCAGGCCATAAATGCATTATTTGAACTGCATATTGCTACCTGTTATGTCATTATTAGGGCAGTTTTCCATAAAGTGCAATGTAACAGAAAAGTAACTAACATGCACTGGTTTTTCAGGACCTGTCCCTGATGTGCACACTGAATATTAACCTTTGTTCCAACCTGTTTTATTTTTACAGGCATGATTTCCAATGCTGATAAGCCATTATTATTCCTGATTGACAGAATCATTGTAAATGGCACCTAACTCTCACCTCCTTCATATACGGGATTTTTCAAGCAAATATTACTTGTGTGTAATTGGCACCAGAGTGAATGTCTAGAAAGGAAACACACACACACACACACACACACACACACACAGGATGTTATAATCTATGCAGTTTGGTTTTCTAAAAAGGAATGCATTCATCAGTTCCATAGTTTGTTTAGTTTTTTCTGGTTTTATCTGACTGAAGATATTGCCCATAGATAAAATTCTGGTCCTCATATGCTTAGTCAATGTAATACAACTCAGGAGGTTCACAGAACTGTAGATGTACTGCAGGTGCAATGAATGGGACAGAGATGGTTAAAAAAGCTAGCAAAATGGGACAGAGAAGGTTAAAAAAGCTAGCAAGAGACCTCAGATCAGATACCCTAATAGCAGAATGCTTCAGGATAATGAAAACATGCATCACATTAAATCTCCTATTTTCTCTTAATCCACCAATAAGGAAGAATAGATCATTTATAGTAAATAGAAAGTCCTCAAACCTCAAGCCAAATGTGTGGAGCTATAAAGTGGTATCAATAGGGCACGTTCATAAAGATATGGGATGTTGGGTGTATTTTTAACAACTCTTTTAAAAATACCTTTTTTAGTCAGTGTCACACTTAGGGTCTCCCTTGACTTGCTCGATGCCTGAGTTTATGGAAGTATAGATATAATTACAAATTTCTGAAAAAACTGAACTGCAACTTTTCAAATGTTGCTATTTTAAATTTGGACAGTTGTAGAAATTCAAAAAGTTATTTTTAGACAAATTTTGTCTCCTCTCCAGAGAATAATAACTTTTGTATTTTTAATGCTTTATGTAGGACCTCTGGGTGCTACAATTGGTTCTGAAATGTCTCGCTTTAAGGAAAAGTATTATGTTATATTATATCTCTAAAAATGGAAAAGATTTTTAAGTAGAGTCAATGGAGAAAATTTCAGCTGAATCTAATTCTGTTAGATGAACTACACTCCTGGGTTGGACTGTCACCTGCTTTGCTCCTATTGAGATTGATTTAACCTACCGACTCCCTTGCTGTACTCCTGCTAATCCAAGGACCATCCTGATCCAGTTTTTGTGCTCTTATGACAGAGAAAATGTGCGTGCTTAAGGGTGGAGGAGAAAAACTCTACATTGCCTTTAAAGACACCTGTTTGCAACTTTATCCCAGTCTACCAGCTGAAATCACAAGATACAAGTTCAATTATGTCTTCAGAGCTTTTGAACAATGGAAAATGTATGCGAGTTTCACTTTTTCAGCCCAATTAAGAGGTGTGCACAAAGGGAAGATCCGAGTGTTTGACTGCATGGCGTCTGCCACTGGTTTTCTGGCTGGTCTGAATGATTGACCATGACAATGAGAGCAGTTCATTCATGTTATTTGAAGGATCCTCACGGGGCCAGAGAGAATGATTGGCCAGTTATCTGGTTCCATTCCATTATCAGCCTGTTATCAGGAGTGGCTGCCAGTTTCCTAAATTGGGTGTGGCCAGGCCAACAAATTCTTACTGTTTGAACTAAATGGACAGCAGAGAACTATGGATTTGTAAAGAAATTAAATGAATATTTTAACTGTAAAACGTTGTTAAACCAGAAGACCGAAGTGATAAGTCAACCTGTTACAGTTTTGTGTATGCTGTACTTCTGGGCACATTAGCTTGTGAATAAAAGGACCCTGAAAAGTCATTCTGTGAATTATAACTAGTTTCACGGTTTAATGCATTATATAATGTCTCTGTAACCATTTTTAGTATAAAATCCTCTGTTCCTAAAGCCCTTTGGCTACGTTCACTTTTAAGTTTAATTTTAACCATTGCAGCTTTAATTTTATTTACATCCACCTTCTGCTGATATTCTTTTTCCTGTTTCCAAAATAGGTTCTTGCCATTAATTCATAGAGTGTCCATTAGCTTCATATGTTGAGGCTGGCAGTTTAATTTGTCTTTACACAGAACTGAATTTCTGTGGTTTAATTAGATTGGTGAGGTGCAGAGTGTTTTATTTTGTGGAAAAAAGCATCCATAATATTGCCTAAAAACTGTGCTGTTGCTTATATTGCAGAATTCAGGAAGTTGGGGTACTCAGTTTAATCATTATCATTATAAAACTGTTAATAATTCCTTTGCAGCCACAAGAAAAGAGGGAACTTTTAAATAGAAATTTAGGAACGTTTGTTAATTTTTAAAAGTCAAATATTTCATCACTTTTAACTTGTCGTGTATTAAAAAGAGAGAAAAATACATTAACAAAATTGATTGAAGAAAATATCACTCCCTACATGTCCAACTGGTCTTCCCCAAAGCACAATATGAATTAATTGAACTGCATTCTAGCTGAAGGCCTTGTAAATTATGATCATGGATCTCCATTACAAGCATAGAGAGCAGACATTATTTGAAAAGGAGTTAGACTTAGCAAAGTTAAATGAACAGCAAATTATGGTAATCCTTTTGGTTAGTTGCACCATGTTTACTGGATTTGAAACTATTTGCACGCTTCATTGATCCATCTGTTTACATTTTTCCTTTGAGCCAGAGTGACTGGTGTATGATTTTTTTTTTTTTTTTTTGGTTGCATGAGTTGTGGAGTAGACATAAGGCTGGTCTCAGTTTTCCAGTTCCCAAAAGTATAATTAGAGATTGGTAAGGGTTCAGGAGCCCCAGAAATCCTTTTATAACAACATGGGAAACCTGGAAGTAAACACACACTATAAATACTCTATAGTAGGTTATCCCTTTGGTTTTACCCTCATTACCACTCAGTAATCTGCAACTAATACCCACAGTCCTGCTCTGGCTGCTAATATAAGCATGTTAAGATACAAAAAAAAGATTTTCATTTGTCACACTTATTATATTCACGTATTTCTCAATTGAGCATCCTAAAGGGATAACAGTTATTGTAAAGATGCCTGTTGTATTCGCATCAAAGGGTGGTATTACATTAATCCTGTGTGACATACAGATTATCATTGTGGGACAGAGTAGAATGGGCAAGGGGGATGCTTAAAAGGTGAGAGGACCTACAAGCCTAAAAGTCAGAGGTTTTTCCCTCTCCATCAGCCTGCAGTCATATTCTGGAGGCTGTGGCAATTATCCAGTTTACCTGAGTTTCTTTTACCTTGGGCTTCACCTTCCACACTGTATAATATGATCCAAAGACTAGACTTGCAGGTGTTTAGAAACAAAATTAATAATGTGTCTAAATTAGTGGGCCCTGCAATCATTTAGCTGCTTTACTCTGTGTTGGTGGTTTCAGGCATGTTTCAGGAGTGGAGTCTGGCTAGAGATCTAGTATTTGTGATTGGACTTGTCCTGGGAGATGGAGCTGCCAGTGTCTGCACTATTTCTGTGCCAGTGTGATATGATGCCTGTCTACTAGTCTGTTTACTGAAGTTCCATTACAGAAGATGCCAAAGATTAACAAGACTCTTTTACTGGGCATTGTGGAACTGGCCAAAACTGCTCCCTCTGTTGTGCAGCTCCTGGTTGTATAGCAAACACTGACATCCTTTGGGGCATGCAAGCAGGAAAAGCACTACTGTTGAATTTAATTAGCAGAATCATTTCAAATTTAAGTTCTGCATGGCTAGTTCAGCATGTCTGGTTCAGGATGCCTGAGTTTTGGCGTGCAGATTGGCATGGATATTACTATGCAGGCAGCAGGAATCTAACAGAGGCAACATAGATGAGTCCCATCTGTGTCATAACAGGAGATGTGGATAGCATACATGGTGGCATATGCTATCCCGAGGGGATGTGGGGGTTGCTTTTTCACTGTGCCCAGGGGCCTACCTGCCTTGGCCAGCAAGCTGACAGGATGATGTATGGTGGAAGCTTTTATTCCCTCGTTGATGAACATGCCTCTATTTGACTCTGGCCTAGCAGAAAAATTTGGACAATAAAAATGTTGAATCCTTTATCAGACATTGTTCTACTATTGTACCTTTAAGATTTTACTCTGCTGTACCATCATAAATGTATTGTAGCCAGTGCTGAATTTTGCAGCTGTGCTTTCTAAGCATGCATGATAGATCCACGTCAAAGCAAAAATATATCCGATATATAGTTACAAACAACCTATTTGTCAGTGCAGAATCTGAAGGCAGTTCTCTGCAGCAGAACTGTTTAAAGCCTCCAACATCTACAATGTGCAGTAACTAGTCACATGCAAGTACACAAGCACAGGTATGTCACTTGTTGCTAGTTTAACAGATGCTTGATCTTTATTTGTTTCCCTCTGAAACCATATATGCGCTGATGCAGAAGAAATGAAAAATGTCAGAAATGGTATTCTTTTTGCACAGCAACTCCATGCTTGGTATGGGCAGCTGCAGCGTGGGCTTGCCAATCATCAGTAGGAAAGTAGCAGTGACAGCCACAGTACGGTGCAGCGCATGATACTTTCCCCTCCAGTGAAGTCTATGATAAGTGATTTATTTATTCCTAAATTGCAGAGCTCCCTAGCAGCATGGGGGAGGAAGTGGTAATGGTGGGAATTATAGATAACCACCTTGAATAATGGTTCCTAAAACTTGTAATCTGCAGCTTTAGACACTTCTAGTGTTCCTCACATAGACAAGGGGTGTGTATACTGTGCCTTCTGCGTTGGTGGTAGAAAAGGAACCCTGTGCCTAGGAGAACTGATGGTTAATGGAAATGACTCATGGAAGTTATCGCACTCTACTAAACAGAGATGTGAGTGGGAGGCAGGGGGCATTGCAGTAAATGAACAAGACATTTGACCAGGTTGTTGCAGGTTCAATTGTAAGCTCTTGTACCCTACAGCAAAATTCTCAGTCAGAATTGGTTTGTCTTTTGTATTTCTTTAACCGCATATGCAATAGAGCAAGGACCATAACAGATAAGGACGATGACATTTCTAACCTGAACATACAAAAATTAATTTTAATGCATCTGAGAACATAGTTGATGTTGGGAGATGAATTAAATTTATGAAGGCAATGAAAGTAGGGTTGTCTTTCAGTGACTGTCTACAATCTCTCTTGCAATATCAGAAAGGTCATTTTAACTATGCCAGTTTAATGATTATGGATTTCCTTCAAGTAAGCTCCTGGTTTGGAGAAAAGAGTCTATTAAATAAATATCTTGGTCTGTTCATAACTTGATTTGTTTATTTGATTTGTATATTTGAGTATTTAACAGGGTAATAAATAAAAAAACCATAAATTGTTGATAGTAATTCACTCGGTGAATTACAATTTGGAAATTGCAATATTTATAACTTGGGAACAAAGGAAATGGAAATGTTTACTTATTGAGGCAGGGTAAGATTACCCTTCCTGGGGATGCTGCTTGGTGAACTTTGGCTGTCCATCACTTCCTGCCAGCTTTTCTGGTCCAGTTCTATTCTCAGATTACACCATTCACCATCAGAGAATGTAAGAAACATCCTGGAGTCATTCACTGTCACATGTCCAAACTAGGGGCGTTTCATTGTTCTAGGTGATGCATTGTCTTATTTAATGACAATTTATTATTGGAGTTCTTTACTTTTAGTAAGAAACAGCTATTCTACACCTGCAAGTATATTCATAAAAACTCCACTGCATAGAAACAATAATGATGTAGTGAAGTAATTAGGAACATGTTTGTATTTATTACATTGTTTAACAGCCTGTCTATTGCAATCATAATTTTTAGAATCATTTATTTGATAGTGCTCTCTCTGCTATGTGGAGAGTGCTTCAGAATAACATGTCTTAATCAGAGTTTGCCTTGGTAGATAACTAAAGGTTTGTGAGAATAATAAATAAAAAGATTTCTTATGGGATCTTAGTGTGGTAGGAAGCAGAACACAAAATAACTGGTGATTTTCCTGAACGGCAAGGCCCTGGTTTTTTGAGGGTTTGTTGCGAGTCAGCCAAGGGCAGGTAATGATGTTGATATAATTAGCTTCAGAGTGATTAGGGCAGTGCTGACACTGCTGTGGAGACTTAAGAAGAAGACTTTCGGTAAGATGGAATTAGAGGGTTAGAATCGTAAGGCCCTTGTTAGTCATGCAGAAGAAAGAAAGCAGCTGGAAAGGACTCACACTAGGAGATGGAGCAGAGGTCTGATGGATGTCATGTGGGACAGACAAGGTGTCGGTCCAGCGGACAAGCTGGCAGTACACGATACAACGGTTCTTTTCACCTGTCTGCAGACCACCTGGCCGAGACGACGACGGGCCATTGGGGAGCACACCTGACAAGTCCGCTCACTCACCCATGCCTAGGGGCTCCACACCTGGGGGAATCTGTCCATTAGGCTTGCTATGAGACCTTGGGTGGATCTAGGTGGTAGGAAGAAAAGCAGGGAAGCTTGTAATATCAGTCTCCATTTTCATAAAGCAAAGAGGCAGAAGCAATCACCTGTAGGCTTTAAACAAATTCTTAAGAATACATGGTTTCCTTTAGCAAACTTTTCTTATGGCTTTTTAATCTGCTGCTGTAACTGGTATAAATACAGTATTTTGAATCCTACAAATTGGAAAAATAAGGAAAACATAGCACCCTTTTTGTCAACTGTTGTGTGTTCTGAATTTCTTGAAATTATTGGACTCCTGGGTCAAAAAAAAAAAAAAACAATCTTTAAACATAGCCATGGTTTCCTGAGGCTCTTAGAATGCAGGGAATTGGATCTCACCAGAGAAGGTTGGCCTGACTGTTCGTTGCCTGAGAGCTAGAAAGGTAGTTGGCCAGCGAGTGTTCAAAACAAGTACCCTTTTTGTTGCATTCATTTTAGTAACCTGTTAGCTAAGCTTTTATCCATCTGATAGCAAGCTGATGTTGTGAAACCCCATTAGCTGCATAATTAGATGCAAATTAAAACCCTTTTAACAGACATATGTGCTAGAGATGAGGCCCAGAGAGACAGGAGGCAAATGAAAGTATAACGGTACGCTCAGTAGCTGGCTCTGGGGGGTAACAGCAAAAGGTGGTGAGAGCTTCTAAAAGCACCTCTACTTGACACACAATAGCAACTGCACACTACTGAACCTCTCTCCTTAAGCCCCCTTCTTGCAGCTGTGTGACATGCTGGCAGCCTGTTGTATTTGAGTTAATATCCACCCTTGCATGGATTTATATCAAAAAGCTTAGTAAATTACCTGGCTAAAGTGTTCTCTCTCTTGCCAAGAGTCTTGTCAATATTTTTCAGGGAATTTTAGTGTGCCTTTTTCTCCATTTCAATTAACTTTTTTCATTTGTTTTTCTGAACTAATTTACTGTAATAGCTACTTTGTTAACCCATCTAAAAATTGGTAACCAGGAAAGTGTGACTGACTTAATGGAATATCATTTGCTTGTTAAATATACAGACAGTAATGAAATACTCTGTAGGGAGATGCTTAAGTATGGCACGTTTTGACTGACATAACTTACTGTCAGATAAATTAAAATATGCTTGTGACAATAAGTTGCTATTCACTGACTGGTATGGGTTTCATTCAGCAGCTTCAGCTCAGCAACCAGCACAGGTATGGTGAGTATGAAGTGGAATGGGCTTGGATAATGCTGTAGCCCTAGGCCAGGTTCCAGCAAAGTGACGAGCTGATGGAGAGACTATGGTGTCGATATGTGACTGCTGTCCTAGGTGCATCAGCTTGACAGAGAGACTATCTTCAGCCTGCAGTGAAACTTAAGCAGAGGCTGTGGTCAATGACAGGGCAGGACCCTCTTTGTTATGTTTCATTAATGTTTCACTCTCAGTGATCTGTGACTCACAGATGTGCCATTCACGGACCTGACAAGCAGAGGCTTGTTACTGTGTTGTAGCAAAAAAAAACAATACCAGAAGTTCTGACCTGATGCTTCACATATATTGAAGCAGGTGTCTGGGAAGTTTGGATCCTGATTATTTGTACAGATACAAGTGTTCTGTTACAAAGGAGCACTTGCTTCACAGTAGATAACACCACTGGACATTAAGTTCAACTAGGTAACACTAATGTTCTTTAATTAGAACAATTGAGTTTTGCCGTTTCCTTTAAAGATCTTAATTTGGCTTAATGTTTGCAAATGAAAATCAGCTATGCGAACCTAAATAAGAGTGACAGCTAGGCAGTGTGTTGTCTTGTATAGTTCCTCTGCAATCCTCTGTTTGCAGATGCATACACCGTACAAACATCACACTGTAATTAGCATTTTACAGTAAAACCCCACCATTATGGGATAAGTTGGGTTCCAAAAAATTCAATAATGTAAAATACAGGGTTGCAATATTGCATGCTTACAAATTTTTTAATCTGTGTTCCAATTACTGTGTGAAAAGAAAAAGGGAAAAGGTTTTTATTCTTTTTCATTTATTTGATGTGTAGAAAATAGACTGATTACTAAAAACAAAATGTTACTTATATAATGTTGTAATGCTATTGGATTGACCCACCTCAATTATGTTGCCAGTAGCCTAACAAAAAGAGGACTCTGGAGACTGGACTGTGGGAACATGAATTTTATTTTTACATGGCATATCAAAACCCAGGCACTCACAAAGCACAACCGCACACCAACCTCAAAGCTCTGGAACACATTATACTGTACAACCAAAAGGCCAATATTGCTCTTGTAATGTCCCACAACAGTTTACACATACACAGCAGCAATCCATTATGGGACAGCTACAGCACCCCTGTTACTGCAATAATACCAATAGAGTAGTAATATTTAATAATAGTAATTGAAACCTTTATTTATTACCTGAAAATCCCAAAACACAAAAATAACACAAAAGAAACGGTAGCATACTATGGACAACTGACCACACACTGAACTGAGAAAGTCCCAGATGAAAAGTTACTTCTTAATCCCACCCCTCACCTGCAGATTTGTTATAACTTAACGTTTATTATTGTAGGGTGTCTTATCACGGGGTGTTAAATGTGTTATCCTTGAGTCCAGCACCATTATAGGGCTTGCTCTGTGTCATGCCCCCTGGTCCTGACTCCACTTGGCTTGATTGCTGATCACGTGCACCTGACTATCGTTAAGATGTTATAAATACCTGTCTGTCTGAAGCAATCTTTGTGAGGTATTGCTGTGATTTCACATGTACTGAGCATGGTGTTTGGGTGCCATGGCAGTTACTGGCCTGCTTTGTTTTATGGCCTTTGCTTGTGTTTAACCTTTATCTGCTTGATGCTTGTATTGTTACTTTCTGGTTTTTGACCCATGCCTGTTTTCTGACTATGACTTTGGAATCTCCTTTGGCAATAAATGGGTACTTTATGCCTGCATGTGTCTGTGACCTTCCTTCATTGACAGAATACCTCACCACCAAGCAGACGGCAGGTATGGAGGGTTCCATGGATTTGGGGACAATCCTGGAACAGCAACAAAAGCTGCTCTTGGCATATACACAGTCCTTGGCAAATATCACTTATCAGCAGGAACAGCAGCAGGTGAATCTCTTGGCTGAGAAAGTGAGTTAATGAAAACGCAGCAAAGATAGTCCGAAAGGTTTCGTCCTCAGTAAGTCCCCTAGAAGACGCTTTCCCAGTGAGTACACCCGATAAGTTTGATGTAACACCTGCTGCGTGTAAAGGGATTCTTTTGCAATGTTCTGTTTATTAAGTCACCCCATCAGCTTGGATTTGTCATGGATTTTTGTTTGTGGCTTCCTGTTTGATTGGGGCTACTTCAGGGTGGCCTTGAATTCAGGACTTATCCTATAGTCGGTTTGTGCAGGAGTTAGTGTTTGTTTGTTTTTGACCACCCTAATGGAGGCAGAAGCAACAGAGAACCGCTGTCTCAGATGAGGCAAGGTAATTGTTCCGTGGCTGCATACGCCCTAGAATTCCGAATGATGGCAGTGGCTGGAATGAGCCAGCCCTGCTGACAGCTTTCCGGAAGGGGCTAAATGACCAAGGTTTTGACAGAACTGGCGTTCTGGGATTCGGAACTAGGTCTAGAAGAATTGATCTCTCTAGCCGTTAGCAGGTGATCAAACCTATCTGCCTGCCCTGAGAGAGACCAAAAACAACTATAAGGTTCTGAGGTCAGAGGCCATCCACGTATGGGAGACAGGTGAGTACATCAATGCACCAGAACCCATGGACTGTGACTCTACCTGTCTCTCATGAAGAGAAGCTTGTCTGTATTGTGGTGAGACCGGTCACGTCCTACGAACCTGCAGTCGCCGATTGATGACACGAGGAACAGCGCGAGGATTCCATTTGGCACGTTAGCTTGGTGAGCCTATCCAAGAAAGGAGCAGGAGGGGCCTCCAAATCCTGTACTACACAAGTCACTTTTTACTATCCTGAACCTCTGTCACAGCTCTAGTGGAGTCCAGTGCCGAGGAGAACTTTATTCGTGCCCAACTGGCACAACGGATGGGTCTCGCCACTGAGAACCTCCAGAAACCAAAGCGACTGTCTGCCCTGGATGGAGGACCCATTGGTGAGGGCCTTGTATCCACTGTCACTGACCCAGTGAGGATGGGCTCCAGTGCAGGGCACACAAGAACTGCTGTCCTTTCTTGTTGTGGATGAAGCAGACTATATGGTGGCACTGGGTCTACCATGGCTGCAGAAGTATGACCCTCACATCCCCTGGTCTACTCTAAATATTACCTTTCAGTCCCCCTATTGTTCCCAGAACTGTCAAGGCACTCCTGTTTCAGTGCTCTTAGGATAGAGTCCCCACTCTAGTCCCGTAACTCTGCCTCCTGAATGTGCTGATTGGAGGAAGGTGCCTAGCGAACAGGACACCGACTGATCCCCTCGCGACTGTGCGACAAGCACCACCGGGAGGTTCCTGTTGGTCACCTGGATCCCAAGAAGTCGGTTCCTTGGCTAAGGAGGTATAAAAGGGGGCATCCAAAGAAGCGCCCCAGGAGGAACCCCGATTGAGTTACTTCCTGGCTTTTGACCCACGCCCATTCTGACTATGACTTTGGAATCTTCTTTGGCAAGAAACAGATTTTGTCACTTTACACCTGCACGTGTCTGCAGCCTTCCTTCAACATGACACTGTTAGGGTCCTGTCATAGGTATGCTTACCATCTGCTTGAACGGGTCAATAGGAGATGTAATGTTAAGACTCCCTAAGTACCCTAAGGGATATCTTGGAAGAGCAAAAAACATCAACCTGTAGCTTTTGGTTTTTTGTGAAAGGGGCTTGTTGACATCTCAAATCTTTACCTATTAGTTTATCAGGCATTTTATAAGCTGAAACTTTTTCCACCTCCAGACTTTCTTGCTTTGATAAATGTGGTTAAAAATGCGGTGATCCATGTTTACTTCACTTTTAGATACCTGCAGTATTTTTGGCTCTTCAGAATACAGTAACTGCATAACTTAATGAAATGATCTTTCAGTAACAGTTTTAGTGTTTAATCTTTGTGACTGTACTGTAATTTTACCTTCTATGGGCATTTTGACCAAAGCATCATAAGTTAGACTCCTCTCTATTGTACTACTGCAGGCCAGGTCTTTACTGTTGCACCACCTGCCTTTCAGTAGATTGCCTTGTAGGATATGAATATGAGCATAGCCTTAGCTTGTCTCTTGTTTTGCCAGATCCTGATTATGGTGAGCACTGGACATGGTTGTTTTTCATTGCAAGTTTTCCTAGATATGGTCCCTGGAGTGCATTTTAGTACATTTGCTGAATGGCTGTCATTAGTGTTTTGGGCACTGGCTTTTTTGCTGTTCACATTTAACAGCTGACACTAAATTTAGTTTAGTCCAGTAATTAAGTGTTGTGGATAAAAAACAAGGCCATGCCACTGGTACAATGTTTGGTAGAACTGTGTGAGGGGGAAAAAAAATTATTGAAATCAAAACTCATGTATAGTCAATGCTGCACAATAATCTTTACTCCTCTGGTTTAAATGAACACCTTAGTTATCAGAAAAATGCAATACTGTCTCACTGAAACATCTACAGCATGGGAAATTAAAGCTGATAGATTAATGGTGATTCATCTTCAGCTGTAAAAGGTCTTCCATGAAGCTGGCTTTCTGGGATTTAGGAGAGTCCTTGAATAGGTTATTCTCCAGGATCTGTAAATTGCCTGTGGTTCTGCATTCTGCAACTAGATGCATAGTTACTTGTGTGTGAAAAGGTACTGCTTTCACCTCAACTTTAAGTCTGAATGCCAACTTAAGTTTAAAAATTATAGTTCAGTACAGGACATATACAGCCTGTTCTTACAACTGCACTTGCTTTAATCTTATATTTTCCAGTTATAATCCTTATATCATATAATAATCCTCAGTTCTGATCCTTCTATCAGTCTGATGCAAAAGGAACTTGGGTTAATCTTATGTGGCAACTTTTTTCTGTTCCTTAACTATCTGGTTTTAATGTTCCCTTGCACCCTGGAGACATACTAACTTGTTTATTGACTGCATTAGTACCCAACATGGTGTTTGACTGTTTAGTAAATTGTGTCCTGAGTTGACATTCTTCACAGAAATGTTGAATTCACATGTTATTTACCTCCTTGGGATTTGTCTGTTTACTCATATGGTTCTCATTTTCCGTTGACCCCAAAAATCTACAAGGTGTTTTTGTCCAAATAATCACCAATCACTGGTACCTTTTTGCACTATGATGCAAAATAAAATGTCATTCCAATACAAAATAAAATAAAGTTCAGTTTCCAAATTTATGATTGATGTTAATGTAATATAACATTGTCAGAATATTTTTATATTGCAAATTTGCTTTTTGATATTTTTGGAGGCTATTTCCATCCCAGTCAGGCTTTTATTTTACAGTAAGTCCTTGGTGTCTGTTACTGTCAAAATATTAAACTTTCCAAGTTTTACATATTTATACATTTATCTGATGAAGTCATACAAATGCAAAACTAGAAGAAAGGACAATCCCACACCAGAGCCAGTCTGGTCACAGTCCCCCTGAGCTGGCTAGGTTTATTATGTGGTCAATACATTTTAACCATGGCCTCCATGTGAAGCTGCTGTAGTTATAATAGAGCTGTTACACCATTGCATGTAATACACACGTGTTAATGGCTTCCAATCATACTAGTGTATCAGTGACCAATCTTAGATGTTATTGACCGTCCTACATATGAAAACTATTTGCCCACAACTTATTATTTTTGTGTTTTTGGTCAAGACTGTGAGTAGGTTAGCCATTTATGCTCCTCATAGTGTAAGATTCTTTTAACTCGGTAGTAATACATTGGGTTACAAACTAGTGACTTGGGTAAACACAGAACTGGGAATTGGAATATTTGAATTTTGGTAGGGACTGGAAGACAGAGCTATGCCTAGAACTCTTGTGTCCTTGCAGCTGCCTTCAGAGCCCCCCCCCCATGTTCAGATCCAGGCTGATTTCTCCTTGTTGTCCACAGGCATGTGGGATGAGTGTGTTTGGAATGCAAGGCAACAGACCTTTTCACTAGAGAGCTGAGATTTAGAGAGTGAACAGAAGCCCGCTTGACTCTCCAGAGAGGCTCTTTGATTAAAGATGGCCCTGCCTGTGCCCAAACCACTGCTGGCAAATGTAAGCTGACTTTATCTTACTGTGCATGGGATGCTAGTAATTTTACTCTAGTATGTTCAAAGAGGGGACCTTATCTCTTATGCTGTTTGCCACACAAGGCTGTACCTTATCATGTCTTTCTCTGAATTTATAGACAGGGTTGATGTCTGCAGTTGCTTGTCTAATCTACATTTAAGCCTCCTTTAATGTCTACTAATTTTACTTAACATATGTTAACTTTTCCTTTAAGCAAGCAACAGGTTAAAGTATTTTTCTCTACTGTAATTCCTTAGTATCTGAATTCAATTTACCCCTGAGAACATGTCAAATACAGGATTTTCAGATACCCAACATCTGTATTCAATATTTTGAATTTTGGGAAAATAAATGAATAATGCACTCCCGGCCCATCCAAAAACACCTATTTATCAACCCATGGCTTCAGTATGATAAAACACTAAACACCAGTTACCTAATTAGGAAACGCTTAATGTTGTCATTAACACACAATACAGTACGTACAGTGTAGGACATTTCACATGTTAGTGCCTCCCCAGTGTCATGGTGCGGTACATATAGAAGATGGGAGGGTGCATGTGCAGGGTTTGGAGCAGGAGTTCAGTGCTATGAGATGTTGAATAAAGGGAATAAAGACATATGTAAAAGTAACTCGCCATGTCTGCTACTCTGTTTGATACAACAGACTGAAGTTACATGAATAGGTGTAAAAAAAATTTGTGTAGTAAATGAGATGACGGGGCATGTTCAGACAAAACCAAACGGGTGGAAACAGCTGATAACACCTGTGCATATGTGTGCATCTAACTTCAGATAAATTTGTAACAGTACACAATAGTTACAATACATGTGGTGTTATTACAGTACAGTGTATGCTATGGTATGATATTTAGTTGTAATTTTGTACATTTATTTAGATTTTCATTCATGTTTTTACATGTAAGAAATTTTTTTTATTATGGATAATCTTTGGCTAAAAATTCATTGTAGCAATAGTTTCCATTTGGTTCCTGATGTATAGGTATTAATTTTCAAGAGCTGTGGTAGCAAAAATTCAGATGTAGAGAGTTTGGATACCATGGATTTTTTGCACAGTTGGTGTGGTCATATGTCCACCTATTACAAATACCTTATCTACAGAAATCCATATTTACTTTGGAAACCAAAGAAACCATATAATGCTCATATTACCAGCTGTGTAACTCCATGAGCTGTCCCTAGTGGTATCCCCTGTCAGCAGTTCCCATCACACTTTGTAGACAAGTGTCACTCTGTAGCTAGTCTGTTTCCCAGTGGGGCAACTGATGCAACAGTCCCATTAGGCTTGTTATCAGCCCAAGTGCAGCAAAGGAGCCTCTGCTCTTCATTATTCATCCAACCCACAGAAGCAGGATTGGCATTTAAATGAGTGCTCAACAGGGAGGCAAAACTGAACTGTCATATGGTGGCTAGTGTGAGGTCAGACCTTAAGTCCATTAAACTAAGAAGACAAATAACATAGCTTCAGCCCACAGGAGCAAGATCATTGGTGATCAATACAGACTGAATTCTCTTCAAAAATGAACTTTAATATTAGCACACATTCCCAGCAGCCTTGAATTGACAGTTATGATATAGACACTAAAAGGGCATTGGTTCCATCCTATCTCATTTGCCTCCATTATAGTGAATCTTTAACTGTTGAAGGCTTGGTTTCTAGTGATCCTGGGAAGTCAGCAGCAGCCTCAGGTCCTCAAAAGTAGATGCTAAACATTTATGTCTTTAGGGTGTAAATTGAGAATCACAATGTAAAGCTTTAGAAAATAATTTGAAGGCGGTACTAATATGCATAGTACCAGTTCAGTGTGCTTCATTAAAATACTGTAGTACTGTGAAAAACAGAGCTCCTAATGAGTAAGACTCAAAATAAAACATAAATCATTTCAAATAATGAAAAGAGATCCAGAAAGGTCAACAGCAAAGGAGCAAGGTCAGTAGCAACCACCACCTATTGGGGTTATTTCATCTATATAAACACTGTCCTGACCAGTGCCCTCGTTTTTACTGTCGATATCTTGATCATGTTAAGAGGTAACTAAATAATAAGATACTGAACAGGCACACTGACACATGCAATTGTGTTAAAGCAGTGCAAATTAATATCAGAGTTACCTGAGTGAGCCCACCACCCCAAGATCAAGCTATGAGTATTTAAGGGCTGTATTAACCTCATATAGATACTAAAGACTGTTGTTGTTCATGTTGGTGGATCCCTGTATAATTCCTCAGAAATTTAGAGAATACTTTGCCTGTTGTTGCTTTATAACATGTCCTCTCCTATAATCTAGTTTAGCTATTTACCTTTCCAGATTCTAGTGTCTTTAACACCAGTTTTTCTTCTCCTTTTCACACAAGGACATAATTTTCCCACACTCCCATGACTACCCCAAACAACTTGTCATATTTATTTTAACTCAAAGGTATGGGCTGTTAGATTCAGAAGGAATGAAAATGACATTACATAGCTGTTTTTTTATTATTTTCTTCTATTTAATTAGGGCAATAGTAGATTGCCATGATCCCTCCAAATCTGATTTGTACCCTGCCTTACTCCCCATGTCTGTGAAATGGTATCAGAGGCTGTTAGCCCACATCTAAAAAAAAGTCCCTTGCCTTCATCCTGGCTTTGGAAGAGCCAGAACTAGAGGCTTCGTTCATTTCTTCAGTCCTGGCCTGCTAACTATTTTCAGATTAATTTCTCTTTTGTCTTTAGTTTTCTGCCTGTGCTTTTTTGTTACTGCCTTTGGAAAGCTAAGTCTTTCTTCCAGCTGGCTTGTCTGTCTCATCGATAAGCTGAGAGAAATCCATCCCTGGAATGGGCTGAAAGCTGATAGTGAAAGCTTTTGACAGTAAATAAGTGCAAAACAAAGGGAAGGAGGCAGCTGGCAAACACCATTAATCTGTAGCTTTCTGCCGTTTTGCATCACAGAGTGAACAACCCATTTGCCTACAAATTACCTTGTGTGCTGGCTGTAGATGTGTGATATGGATGTAGTCTGTGACACAGAAGTTTGTGTTTGGATTGCATTGAGACACGCGCGTGGCTCTACCTGCATGTGATGACTGTTTTTTCTGCCTCGCTCATGTTTCAGTAGTTGGTTCTGCTTCATTCACAGAAGATCGTGGCTGTGTAGTCTCCATTCTGACAGTTATACAGAATGGTATATGCCACATTAAACTCTTTTATCTTCCACAGAGGAATGCCCGTTCAGCCATGTCACAGGGGAAATGGGAAACAGAAAAAATGATGGGAACCTCTGCTTTTGTGTCTTCTATTTTTTCAGAAAGTGCAGTTTTTATCTGAAGGAGAAAACAATTCCAGATGTAATTTCTAATAATATTAATAACAAAAATAGAAGAATACATTTATCTGGTATCAATAACCACTTGTCAGTTGCTGGGTTGCACTGGTCTATGTAGAGTCACCAATTCAACTCTGACTTGTCTTTAGACAGTGGGAGAAAACAGGAACACCTACAGGACATTGTATTTGAACCCACATCAAAACCTAGAGCCCTGGAGGTATTAGGCCCTAGTACCACCTGTTGTGGTCCAATAATATTGACAATAGTGATTATAATAATAAGTAATAATACTGCTACCTTGATGTTTCTAATCTTTAACCCTGTGAATTTTTAGAATGTGTCAGGGTTAGTCAGAGGGCTCTACAGTGAACAGACTTCCTTGTCCACCTGTAGCTTCATGGCTCAGCACAAAATCTCAGCTGTTGATGAAGAAGTCCACAAAAGCACGACAGCATCTCATTATCTGCTAAATACTGGAAAATTAATTACACTGGCAGAGACAGATGGTTTTCTTCTGGGTCACAGCAAACTGGCCTTTCCTTTTGGAGTTTTTGTTGAAAGAACAGTTTTGCTGTCTGCTTTCATTACAGTTCTTGCTTGGCACCTTTTTGGGGCTAAATTTATGAGCTAGAACTGCCCAAAATATGAAGTTCCACAGCTTCAGGACTAAAATAGCCCTACTGGCCAGTTTGGTGGCACCCACCTGCAGCCTGTGAGTTGAGTCACCAGGCCAACTCTGCTGTTCAGGTGAATAACTGAATGAGCTCAGTGACATGTAATGTTCTCCTTCTCTGAGGCTGCTTCTTCTGTTGATGATCAGGCTGTATGAACACACAGTTCCATATCTTGTCCAATATCTCATGGTATCTCAGAATCAGTACAGACTTAAGCTTATTCAAAGTGTGGTACATCTTCAGTTCTTCTTACAGTAGATGAAGAATAAACACCTCAGTGCTACAAGTTGACAACCAGATCCAAGGACCACATGTATAATTAGACCCCATTTTCACTATGCCACTGTTTGCTTAGCCCTAGCAAATATACATTTGTCTATGAAATTTTGATGCATAGTGAGTGAAATACTGCTTTATGTGAGACAGAGGAAAGAATGCTCCTCAGAAGGCGACAACTCCAACAGTTATTGAAAATATCAGGACCTCAAAGAAAATGTGGTATGATAAACACCTAATCATATGTACTAATGCAGCTTTCACACAACCATACACTCACACAGAGAGCTTCCTTCCAGGACTGAACAGCTGGGTTTCTTGATGAGCCACTGACGCTGTTTGTTCAGTTGGGGATCAGTCTGTGTGGAGGCACAGCAGCACATTTCTTCTGTGATCTCATGGAATCCTGCCTATGCTTCAGTGGGAAGTCGAATTCAGTATTCAGCATATGCTGTGAGTGTATGACTACCAATGTGTTTTTCAAAATTTTGATTCATCTTTGTAATGTGCTGAAGGACATTCAAGCTGATTTTAACCTTGTAATAGTTGAAAACTTCCACTTAAAAACTTTCTTCATTATCATGAGTAAATATATAAAGTACACATAAATTTAATGAGAATGATGTGTTTTTTACCCTATTTACCCCATTTGGGTTTCCCTTTTATGGCAGGCTGAAGCCTGACCACGCCCTGCCCACACGATTGTCAGCTCCATTGGTAATGGGATAAGGAGCCATAGGTGGAGTGTATCAGCCAGTAATGGACAACATAAAAGCCCGAAGAAAAGAGTGATTGTGAGAGGAAAGGAAGTTACGTATAGAGCTCTGCTGATGCATGTGAGACACTTCTGTGCTGTTATTTTTAGGGTTCACTCTGTGGTAGTGGTTCTGTTTTGTTAGTGATAGATTCTTGAGTTGTTGTATTTCTGAACTGTTTGAATATGGGGAGAAAAGATAAAAACTTGAATTCCTCCCACAGTCACTCCTTGTCTGGTCATGTACTACACCCTTATAATCATTATGAAATAGACACATGTATGGAATGTCAGTATGTTAGAAGTGGTGTGATTGTGCAGTTGGGGTTCTAAAAACTTATTTCCATAAAAGAGATATTATTCTAAGCAACCAGAGGCATTTAAGTGGTCGTCCATTTGCATGGTTTAGCAATAAAACTATGAAAAATGAAAGCTGTATGAAGTTGTAATGAATGTCAACATGATAAAATGACATGAAAGATAATTCTGGCAACAACTGACTTTCAGAACTGCTGAAACTTTATATTATTTGAAAATGTATTGGTGTATACATTTTGTGCTCTACTAGGAGGTGTACATCTGCACACCTATTGGTTTTGCCATCATTTACACCTGATTATTTTAGTCATGTTCTTTAATAAGCACTCTTGCTCTTTTCTGCATTTGGTATATCTTGTAAAAAAAGAGGGTTGAAAAGGAGGGTAATGACTCAGTGTTTCAAACTTTCCCAAGTGGCTGGGTTTGGGATATATAGCTGCAGTTGGCAATTGTTGCATTTTCTTTGTGTTTGTGACTGCTGATACACCAATTGAGCCCTCCTGTGCTTTGGACCTTCACCAGCCCTTGTGGCATGGCACGTAGCAATTTATGTCACACATACAGTCTTTCCTTGATTTTTCAAGACCTTGATTTGAGGGATTTCAGATTTTATGGACTGCCACAAAAACATTTCAGGAAAATAATCATAAATATTAAGAATAAAGTATTTGTAAACATAATATGGTGGAAAATATTGAAACATATTTTGTATTTAATTAATTCTGTAGCTTTATTGAAGAAAATAACTTTATTAATGCATAAAGCAATGTTTTAAACAATTTTGATACTTTAGCTCAAAAAAGAGCCATCCAACTGTTTCCATTGTTAGTTCCATGAAAGCTGTGCAGTGCCCCCAGTCCCCTAGCGGCATTCTGCTTTTGGCATATAGTTCACTCTACTGTATATATGGATGTTTCAATTAGAGTACTGACTCATTTTGTTAGGTAAGTTACATGATCGTTACACGTTACATGAGGTTATGAAAGTATTACTGTAGTACACAGTGCAATATACAGCAATGTAGTAAAAATATTATGCTTAAATTACACTTTCAATTTTCTGGACTTTCACCATATTCAAATAGCACCGTCCCCCCGTATATTCTACAAAATTGAGGATAGATTGTACCCGTGAAAATATCGTTTTATTAAAATAAACTGGGTTACGCAAATGGAACTATTCGCTACATTTTCACATTCCATTCTTTTCTAACGATAGAGCTTTGGTATTCATTCCATTTCGAGTGAAAAATACAGGTTACTTGTAGTTCCTATAATCTCCTTAGCTACAGCCTGCTGGTTCAAAATGTGGATTGGGGCTCTTTCACCCCTGAGCAATGTTCTTCACTTGAATGGTATATGGGTAGAACTTTAAAGTGTAATCTATGCATGGCTCCTGCCAAGCCAGTTAGCAATGGGACTCACCTTTGTCTAGCCAGATGATTTCCAACCTTAGTGTGAATAGTAGTTTTGATGATACTCAGAATGGGCTGCATACACAAGCATTTGATAGTTGGCATGTGGATTTACAGTCTTTTGGGTCTTTTGGTAATAAGTCTAGACACCTTAACCAGTTAGCCACTTGCTGCCTTAATCACTGACAGGGTTTTTCGTTGTACCATAGCTCAACTTGGCTACTGCATTTCCCAAAACATCTCGTAAAAGATTAAACGTAAATTGAGCCCAAGGATTATGCTTACTATACCTTATTTTCCATGATATTCTCATTGCTTCCTGTAAAGGCAGAGCCCTAACGTGCCATTTGCTTGCCCTTGATCAGACCGACTGGGGGTAGGTGATGGTGACATTCTTCCTCCTGACAGATTACCTCGGGTCCGATCCACCCCTCATTAATCAGCCTCTATCTCTCGCTCTTTCATTCATTAAATTCCTCTCATTTGGATTTGTAATCATCACTGCAGTATTTTCAGTTTATCGAACATGTTCATCAATAGGTCTTTTGGTGGGAATAACAGACCCGTCGGGATTGCAGGAAAGATAGTGGAGACTTTCAGGGACTGACGATTGGAGCTTGTGATTCAGAAAGCCTTGAAGTTACAAATGGGCCGTACTTTACTGCTTCTAGACAAGCTCCCATCGTCACTACAATAATAAAAAATATTACCTCATTTGTTACATGCAAAGTTACTGCATGCACAACAATAGCACTATGTTGCCAATTATGAAGAGAAAAAAGAAAAACATATTTAAAAAACCTAAATGCAACATATACGGAGCAAGTTAAAGGTATCTGTCAGCTTTTGATTTTTGAATGTGTCATATAACATGTCACACTACCTAGAACTCACATCTGTATTTAGTTGATGACTTGGAAAATTCTGCCTTCTTGTAATGAGCAACTCCATTTACAAACAGTAGTTAGCATCTTTTTAGTTGCAGTTTTGCTTCTTTCCTTCTTTGGTCAGCATCACTCGAATCTGGCAGAAATTCAAACTTGAAGCCCTCTCTAACATGTAAATTGTGAATATTTAAATGATGAAGTAAACAAAATAAGCAATTACACCTGCTTTTTATGACAAACAAATTTGTGACTGTTCTTCTGACAGTGTGCATTCAGGGTGTTGCACGGATTTGATAAAATTCCGATCATGGCTAATGAAGGATCTTGTGTGGAAGTGTTCTCTGTGTTTCAAAACACTCAAAGATGTCACTGTTAAGAGTGGCATGTAAAAAAATATCTAGAATGTGGTATTTATGTCACCTGTAAAAAAACAGAGCAGAAAATGTTGAATCTGTAGAAAGTGTTGACAATTTTAGACCACAGTTGCACTAATTAGAAGTGGACTTCCATCAAAAAATTTCCCACAGAGAAACAAGTAAAATAATACAATGACCAAAAGAAACCTAGGTCTAGTTCCAAAGATCTCTGGCCACATTTTTATGTCTTCAGTAAGATGGAAGCTGAATAGAGAGGAGGAAATCTTAGATTTCAAAAAGGAGCATAGTTTCTCATCTAAAGTAAGTGCAAGGACACTTATACAGATCTAACACCTTCCCAAAAAGCTCTTTCTATAATGAATCTTTTTGGCCACAACCATAAGTGTGACTTCTGGTGAAAATTGGGTTGGTCTGACTGCTTCTTTTCTGCCTTGGGACTTCAGTGGTTCAAATACTCTAAAAAAAAGAACTTTAGGTCCTCAGATGGAAGTGTGTAGAACATGGGCAGTGATACCCATACTGATGAATATGTGACAGATTTTTTTAACTGTCTCTGGAACAATGAGCACTTAAGGGTCCTTCTTAGGTTATCTCAGGCCTCTGGATAATGGCATTGTGTGTTGCACTAAACTTTGTGAGCAAGTCTAAACTGTTTATCTTTCTTACCATAATATAGATTAAGGCTGCTTAGACCTGGAAATTCACTCTTTGATAGGGTTCTCTGGTGCTTAACTATAATAATTATTGTTTTTTGCATCCACTCCTCTGATCAAAACATAGTTTGAGAATGCAAAACTTTATTTTAAAAAAATCAAGTACTGTTTTTGAATAAATAAGGATATTAAAGTACACTTTGTGGTTTGACATTTGCCTACTTTTAAGCAGCACTGAATAATGAAGAATTGCTGACAATTGACAGCAATTCTGCCTGTGTCTGGTTTAGCTTCTTGGTTGTTTTTTACATTTAGGAAGTGTGTACAATTTTTACCTGGTAGATTTTCATTTAGAACATTCTCGATGCTGCTATCTTGCATTGCTACAAACTATGTATATTGGTCTTGGGTATTTGGTTGGCTCTGTTACTTGCTTTTTGAACAGGCTTAAGGTTGGAGGTCACCAGTAGGATCGGGAAGGAAATCTTATTTTTCCACTGCTCCCACCCTTCCCCCATTGAGCACCACAAACACGTAATCATATCCTGACAAAAATGATATGCTGGGATGCTGCTACACAGAAAAATAAAGGATAGAAGAATAGTGTTTAGTAGTGTGAGCTTAAGTGTTATTTTGAAACCTCAGAAGACCAATTACAGGTAATGATGCAGAGGCTGAGGCAGAAATTCTCTGATCAACTGATTTTTAAAATGATATCCACCATTTTAACAGTGAAAAATCATTCATGGAAATATGTCTAAGAAGAAAATTCATGTAGTGGAAAACGGGGAACCAATAAAAAAATTAGGGGAGTCATTGCAGTTTTAATTTGATTTTTAGTAACTCAGTGAGGTGATACGAAATTTATACAGAAACTTTACTGTGTCACATGATATAAGTTATTGTTCTTTCTATTGTTTAATGGGTGGGATTCTTGAAGGCTGATACACATGGGTACAGCTATTACTGATGTTGATGGGAAGCTCTTCCTTTATGAATACACTGTAATTTCCCCTTGAGGAACTAGGCTGTTTGGACTTGGGGCAGCTATCCTTTGTCTATGACAATGTCTGTGTTCATTTTTGTGTTTTTCACTTGCTGTTATGTTTTTTAGTTAACAATCAGTGACATAGAACAAGGTTACCTGGAAATCACGTAGTAGGCAGTATATTAGACTGCCTGCTCTAAGGTGTGGTCAGTATTTGTGTCCTGAAATAATAAAACAGTGGCAGCAGCAGATGGTGGTACCTAACATAGTTCTAACGTGGCAGAACATCTGGATGTCACTAACTTGGAAGAACTATAGGCCATGCAGATTTGCTTTAGCTCAGCAAAAATTTATCGAAACAGCTTTTTTCAAGTCTTGCCACAAAGTGGCAATTAAATTCAGGTGAAGCTTCATTTCCATTCCATAACTTTAATTTTATTTCAGCCATTCTGATATTGACCTATTTGTATGTTAAGGATCATTGTCTTGATGCATTATCCAGATGTGTTTCAGCTTCAACTCACAGACTGATGACCTGATGTTCTCCTTTAAAATTTTCTGACACAAAGAGCATTTCACGGTTTCTTCAGTGGTAGCAAGGTTGCTGGCAGTAAAATGTCTTCAAACCATCATACTGCTACCACCATGGTTGACTGTTGCTAAAAGAATCTTTCTCTGAAACTCCCTATTTGGTTTTCATCATTCATAACAAGTTGTCCAAAAATTAGTTAATCAGTCCACAGAACATTCTTCCAGATATCTTGAGATTCATCCAGTTGTTTTTTGGCAAACTTTAGGCAAGCTTTCGTGTTTGTTTTAATGAGCTTTGGTTTCCACTATATCAATCTCCTGTGCATCCCATTTTTACACACTGTGTTTCTTATTGTAAAGTCATGAACACTGACTTGAGCTGAGACAAGAGGGGCCTACAATTCCTTGGTTTTTTTGGAAGTTTTTGAGCTCAATAATGATTTTATGACCTGTCTGTTGAGAGTTTAGTAGGACAGCAATTCTTAAATAGATATAACCCTGTTCCAGATTTTATCCATTTGATCAGTATAACTTTGACCATCATTTGTTTCAGGTTCAGAGCCTTAGCAATGGCTATGTGAACATACCCATCTTGTACTCTGCAGCAGCTTTTCCCTGGAGGTTTTCATAAATTTTCTTTGACTGTGGCCTTATGAATCTGATTTGCCAAGTTAACTTTTGCCAGTAAAGCTTTACATAGTTGAGAATTATATTGGACTATCGGACCTAATAGTAAATAGCTGCCTCTTAGTATCCCCTTAATAATTTTGATTAGAGTTAGGGGGTAGTCACTTTTTCATACCTACTATATGATTCATTTCATTATTTTCCACTACAAGAAAATAGCATATAAAAGAATACTGGTGTCATTTTTTCTCTTTCCATTTTTTTGCTTTCTATTCATACACTACTACAGCTGACAAAAAAATCTGATCCACATTAATCTCAGAAAGCTGCAGAAATAGGGAAAGTTGGGAAGGGACCAAATACTTTTTGAACCGTACTCTATATCATCACCTATAATCCATTCTTGGTATCATTTAAGTCATGTTGGATGGCTGGCAATATTAATGTGTAATTGTTCTGGTTTAGACAATGAAAGGAAACTTTTGTACTAGTGGTTTCTGTAAATCTGCCTCCCCTAGATCATAGAGTAGAAGCATGGCAGCAGAGGATGGCATGGAAATGAGCAGGTCAATTTTTGGCGAACAAGGACCAACGGAATCTCACCGTTTCAGCTTTAAAAAGCAAGAGAGGTAGATTCCAGGAATCCCCAAGCATGTGTTGTTAAATAATGTCTATAGCATCCTACTGAGAGGTGAATCTCTCGCTTGTTTGTGCCCTGCTTGTGTGCAGATGCCTGTCTCGGTTTCAGGTGACGGGCTGTCAGACAAGCCAGTGGGACTCCTGCCAATTTGCCTCAGACACAGAATTCATTATCGCTCTTCAGTGACATCGCAGCCGAGAAGATGGCCTTCGATGGGACTTTATGCCAGTTCTCACAGTCAATGTGTGGGAGACGCTCCGAGAACAGCGCTTCTCTGTCCGCCAGCCAGGGCCCCTCTAATTAGAAATCGGACCGTGTCCGAGTTCACAAATTCCCACTTTAACTGCTGTGCTTAGTGGCATCTTTCAGCTTTGTGAATTCCAGTGACTGACACTGTGGTTTAAATGGTGGGGGGGGGCTAGGGGACACAGGCTGGGGAGCCTCCCTGCAGTGCTAGAATGATTGCTGTCTCTTTTTATGTCAATGGCTCTAATCAGAGATGGTCTGCTCTGAGAAGCCACACTTCCTGTACAAATCCTCAGCTGTGTCCTGTGCCCATGAATCTGACGGACTGCATTCATTCCTGCCATGACAGGTTCAACAGCATGTATCCACATTTCCCGACATTTTAAAACATTTCTGAAACATTTTTGCAGGATTCTAGACTGTTACACATTTCTCTCTTTCATTCCAGGTACTTTCCTTATCTGACAAACTGTATATCTGTATAACCTGTATTATACTAGTGTGGTTAGTTATGAATGTTTGTTATATTTTTGTTTGTTAGACTTTTCAAATGGTTTGCAAAAGATTTTTAGTTGAAGTGTACTGTGTATGTTATTTGATTTGTGTTTTTTCTTTTATGCAGTATACTGCATACATTGGCCAAATTACGTTAGACTAGTAGAGTCACCTTTCTGTGGATTGGCGTCCTGTTCAGGGTGTAGTTTTATAGTTTGGTGCCCAGTGACTCTGGGATAGGCTGTGGACCACTGCAGCCCTGACCAGGATAAAGTGGTTACTGATAATTTAGGATGGGTAGATATATTAGTAGAAACTGATCTGATTTCCTTGGCGCTGAAGAAAGTGAAAACAGAGATAGTATATCACCAAACTGTATTACCCTTACATTGGTTGTATTTAATATGTAAGTATTGTTAGCGCTGTGGAACAGGTGGACGCTGCAGAGAGTGACATACAGGTTGTAGTCCAGTAGAAAGGTGGAAAGGAAAAAGAAATAACAAAGAAAACTTTATTTCCCTTATTTTAGTGATGTGTGCAGCACTGTGTGAGTGTCATGCATGATTTCTTATCCCTCTCTGTTACCAGTTCAGATCCTTCCTTCAGAACACCCCATCACCCCTCCTTATTAAGTGTGTGTGTGTGTGTGTGTGTGTGCGCGTATGTGTGTTTGACTATGCAAAAACTTCACTGAGATGTATGCCAGATTTTAAGCAGAAAAAATAAAGCCATGCATAAAGAACAAATGGACAAACAGACAAATAAACAGTTTTATAGATACATAGAAATGGCCTTTTATTGAATCATGTTATGTAACAATATCAATGAGAATCAAGTTTGTCTTGGCTGAGGTTAAAACTACTTTGTGTTTTTGTAAAGGTCTGTTCATAATAGCAAATTTTATTCTGTTTTAGTGCTATTTCTCTAAATGTGTACCCAATGGGTATCCAGGATTACTTTCCCAGAAATAAAGTGCTCTATTTATACTGAAGAATAATAATGTTATGAGCATTTTCTTTTTAATTGTTATATACAAATGCAATAGAGTGTAAACCTTTAATTTTGAACATATTTATGCATACTAACTGATTTAAAATGCAGTGCAGTTTCAGATGTTTGTGATTGTGATGATTGGTGATTGTGTGTCTGTCCTCATTCGAGCCTTTTCCGAACCACCTCTTTCAGCCCGACGCTGTTTACCGCCTGACAACCTTAATAGGTATTAGTTATCCAGAAAGCAAAGGCAAAAACTCACATGGTTCCTGTCCAGAGTGAGTGCAGTGCCTTTTGTCTTGTAAGGAATGAAAAACCTTTCAATTTTGATAAATACTGGAAATAACCATAAATTCTTGATAAATACTGGAAATAATCATAAATATTTCCACTTTTCCGGATAACCTGGAAAGTATTTTGTTTTGTTTTCAACTTACAGAAAGTCATATCACATAAAATAAAAGTTCTTCATTATACATTATATACTGTTTTATGCTGTCAGTTTCCATCTGTTTCTTCGTGTGAACCTTACTGTCTTTTATTGTCTTTTACTAGGTTTCTTAATCGTTTGGGTGTTTTTACTATAACTCTATTTCACCTATGATGAGTCCAGGGGGGAGAGGTGTAGCCAGAGATGTTTAGTTAGGAGTTAGTATTCAAGTGATGTCATCCCTGCCTGTCATCTGTAAATAGAGTTGATGGCTGACCAGTTCTCAGAAGGTGGGGATATTAGAGACTTGGTTCATATTCTGGCTTTAGTTTTTGGGTCCTGATATTGCTCTTGCCCTGTCCCTCTCCCTCTCCCTCCATTTCACTCAACTTCTCTATCTCCATTACTATTTATCACTTTCTGTCTCTCTCTATCCTTCACCTTTCTTGTTTTGTACTACATTAGTTCACATGTTCTAGAGTTGTTTCTGACAATATGACAAACTATATGACTGGGGTTACTTCTGCTTTACCTCATAACTAAGTTTAAATTTTCACTTTTGTTGCCAGTATAATTAGGGGTCAGGGACTATTCTTTTAGTTTTACCAGCTTAATAGTATTTTTACTGTTGTTTCTTTTATGTTATGTTATGTTATGTTGTGTTTTTTTTCCTCTATATATGGATGATCCAAATAGTGATTCTGTTTTGCAGCCATTTTTTTTCTTTGTTGCTGCTTTTGTTTCTATGTTGCTATGAGATATTCGTATTGTTGCAATAAAAAATGAATAGTATTAAACCAAGAAATTTGAAAACAAACCCAAAGTTTCGTGAAAGACAGTTTATCAGAATTATTGGATCACACTGTGAGCCCAGCAGGCTGGAGCACAGTTATGGAGGTTGCGGTGTGTGCAAAGGTAGTGCAAGGTTTGTCCAGAGGAAACCTAGGGAGGCATTGATCTTTGTTTTACAGGGGACTACTGCAAATCCTGGATACAAATTTCACAGCGGTTTGCATTCACATTGCACTTTTTTAGAATTTTTTTGCTGCCCTTGCTTTTTTGAGGTTCATAAGATGTACCTGCTGTCAGTAGCAATCAGTCAGCTGACTAAAAGTCTGAGAGCATTTTGCAGATGACAACAGAAATGGTTGACTGGCATTGTCTGGATATTTTCGTACTTTTTTTCTTTCATTTTAAAGTTTTTAAAGCTTACGGATACTAAATCTGTCAGATGTGTTAAAGAGGGAAACTGTAGTTTGCACTGAACAAAACTTTCTAAAAAGTGTATATGGCATAAGTAAGTTAACAGAATAATGTACAAAGGCCCATAATATGGAGTTCCAATTCAGGAGTGTGATTAGATGGTGCTATGTGGACCAGAAATTAGATTAGTTTGTCACTTTTTATTTATTTAATAACTTTATTTTATTATTTCTGGTAGGTAAAACAACAGGAGATGTTTTTTCATAGTGCCATTTTATAACTCATGTAACTGAGACTGCAAAGTAAACATTTACCTCTACATTTGCCATTAAAAAAACCTTCTTGAATTGGCTTTATACCAAATTTATACTATAAATTTGGGGTTCTGATCTTTTTTATGAGCCCTCTTTGCTTTTACTGTTGAACGTTCTTGCCAGCACTAAAAACATGGAACTTTTTCAGGTATAAAACCCTGGACTTTAACCTGGAACTTAGTACCACAAGTCCTATTACTTACACGGCTGTTATCAGTATGTTGCATATCTGTTGCATTTATTGTGCAGCTTTTTTTTGCTGGGTGCACACTGCAGCAGGCATGTTCCATCGAGCCATAACACATCCACGATAAAAAAGCCAGAAATTGTGCTCCTATATCTTCTCCAGTGGCTTCTATAGCAATGATGACATAGACATTTTGAGAAACTAATTGTAATGAATCCTCAGAAAAATACCCTGGCATAAATGATTATACACAAATGGATATAATCCGTTATCTGCCAAGTTTTTAGTGTGTTTGTTGTTATATTGCTATTAAAAAGGGATGAGCTCTGAAAGTGCATATGGGAATATTAGCTAACTAATGCACTATTACAGATGTGTCTGTACATTTCAGCAGGTTATCTTTGTTTTCCTCTTCTTAGCCTTCTAACAGCCCCAGTGCAGTTGTCTTTTACAGAAAGCAAAAGGAGCCTGCAATGGTCATCCAGCTGAAATCATGTCTTCTCTCTGTTCATCAGGCTGCTAACTGCCAAACAAGCTTCTGCAGCATTATTGCAACAGCAGGACAGATCCCTCCATGAGGGAGTGAGAAAGATTAGAGCAAGTGGATGAATGTGATTACAAGGCCCATTCCAGTTTGCATTTCAAGATTGCAAGGCATGTTTGCCTCTATCTAGTCTCCCAGTGCAAAAACCATTACCTTTCTGGTTCTTGCATGAAATTTGGAATGACAGCTTTTATTTTATGTATAACTGAATGGTGGCAGGTAGTCTGATATATCAACCTATACTGCCCTTACTCGTTTTGCACTTATTTTTAAAGGTGGAATAACATGTGTAACAGGTGTATGTTTCCATTTTTTGGCAACAGATGGGCAGTGATTTGTTACATCTTTTGTTTATTCTCCCAGAGATAGTCTTGTGTTTGTAGTGACAGTTGTCCTTTATTCTGACCATGTTTACTTTATGTGGGAGAATATTGCCTCAGGTTGTTTTGCTGTCCCCCCATCATTCTCGGTCATGATCAAGGGCCACAAAGTTAAATGCTGGTGTCTTTACTCGGGGAACCAAAAGTAGATGTACATTAACTCATCAACTTGGCTGTGTCCTTCAGGCATTTGATTTGATGCTGGTTATGGAGTAGGCCTCTCTGGGAAACTATTCCAGATATGATGTATATCATATTCTGTTTGAATTACATTCTTAATCTTGACATTTTGCTAGAAATCAGACATGGTTTGCAGCTGCTGTGCTGTTTAAGACCATCTCCCCCAGATGGACCAAAGACCATGTTGATGTATTAGAGTTCTCATGTGCACTTTGGTTCTTTGTGAACTAGGAGTCTGTAAATTATTTTCTGGTTTTAGAACTGTTAATTAAAACGCATTAATGACAGCACAGCTGAAGAAGGGGAAGATAAAGATGACATACATTCCTATCACCAAAAAAATTTACTCCTATTTTAATTGAAGCGCAGTGTGTTTCCATTTGATAAAGATGATGCTTTTAAATATTGAGCACCTGTATGCCTATAAATCACTTTCATTTCATAAGTGTATATTTCTGGCCTTTCTTCTTGGCTCTTAAGAGAGTTTCTTCTTGGCCTCTGACCTCCCTTCTTAGTCAGTCAACAACACCCATTATAATGGATTCTGGGCTAGGGAGAAAGCTCTTACACCTCTGATAAAGTGCTGCCCACTGGCTTCTTAAATTATTGTCAGGTTATTTGTGAGAGGGTATCCATTGTGAGCTACAGCAGGTCATTTTGATTATTAAGCCATTAAAATAATGGCATGGTTGGTATGTTTTTTCCTTCTGTGTATTTTTTCTTTATTTCTACTAGTGTCTGGCCCACTTGGTGCATTTCTATGGATCAGAAATAAACCTTTTTAAATTCAATGTTAAAGGAGGAGGACATGGCCTTCTGGAGAAACACAGAATCTCAAAATACTACATATGAGATATTGCTTTAGTTTTGTTTTTTACTGACAGAGACATGGACTATGTTTCTTCAAAGAGAGGTTGATGGCTTCACTCATGATATGGTCGAGTTCAACTTGTGAGTTTTTGGAGAGATTTTTGTTTAGACAGAGGAGTTTGAACTTTGGTAAGCAAGCAAGTATAAAAAAAAACTCTTCCACTAATAAATCCAAGTCCCAAACAGCTCTGATGCACCCAATCAAACATAGCTGACAGCAATGTGCATTAAATTTCAAAGGTAAAAAATGGTTGAAAATATCTGCTGTATGAGGTGACACGGAGCCACTCATCTGATCAAACATCTAATTTAGATTTGGGTACCAGGTGTTCCTGCAGGCCATGATGAGCAAGAAAGGGAGAGGCACTTTGCGATGAGCTGCTGTAAACATCATCGTCTAATAGGCTTTACTCCTTGCATCTCCTTCCATTGTGTTCTGTGAGGGCTTGTGAATACATGCAATCCCAGTCCTCATGAGGACACCTGTCCTCAATACTTGGACAAATCTTGCAAAAAACTCACTAGAGCTGCTGCCTGCCTAAAGAGATTCAAAGAAAATGAGCAGCGGGTTGGATTTATTCGTTTTTTCAGTGCTGAAAGTTGCAGGATAACTTCCTTGTTGGCTGTGTACCTTCAATTAGGCCTTCAATTATTTGATTACAGATGTTTACAGATGTTGATGGAAATTGCTGAGGAAGAAACTTAAAAGTCTGTTCCCGCTAAGCAGTACAGAAAAGTCACTAGTCCTTCACCCCTAATGATTAACAGTCACAGATATAGTACATGGCAGTGGCAACACAAATCCCTGAAAGGTCCCACCCCTTTCCATTTTTTGTCATGCTTTCACAAAGTAGTTTTCAAAGCACTGTTGAAATTAATTGCTTCAGTAAATAATAGAACCCCTTTTTTGATTAAATGCCAACACAATGATAAAACTTGTCATATTCCAATTAAACTGAGAGAGTGAAGGGGTTGTGCCATCCACAGTAATATGGTAAAAGTAACACAGGACCTCTGTGTGCTAGTATGTGAAGTACTTAATTTTTGAGCACAATTAAAGGCTTCTGCATGCTGTGGAACTTTATATGCGTTGCCTTTCGAGGAGGTACTTAGGCACGCTCTTAGCCCTATCCAAGGGAGCCACAAGAGGTGCCAGAATGCCAGCTGGTAACTCCTAATAGGTTGTAGTGTTTGTTTGCATGTGTGTGTGTAAATAAGAGAAAGATAAGGACCTCTTTTCATTCAGAGTCAGTTGGAGTTGTGGTCCCTAATGATACGTACATTCTCAAGGTAGTATGTCAAAATCTATTACATATTTGCATTTTAGTACGTTATGATTCTGTACATCTGGTCCAGTCGTATTACCTGAGAGACATGAGAAGAAATGGTGTCTGTCAGCTCTGGAATTCATAATAAATGTATTTTACACTTCAACCAGTGTCAAATTCTGCATAACTATGTTTTACAACACCCTGACACAGCACTGCTGTCATAATTGATAGTCATGTTTCTGTTGTTATTAAGGGCCGTGTTCCAGTCCTGCGGAGCCCAGGGAAATGCACATTTTTGTCACAGGGCAGCACCAGCACACTTAATTCAACTGTTAATCATTAAGACCCTGGCTACATGAAACAGGTGTGTTAGTTTGAGTTAGGCTACAACAAAGATGTGTGGGTTCTTAAGCAGTTTTTTGGGAGTGTGCTAGTAAGAGAACTGAAAAACTCTGATATTGAGATACAAACAAGAGTAATTGGTATGGTTTTCATACAAATACTTTCTATCATCTATTAAGAAACAAAAATTAAAATATGATCTGAAAGAAGCAAACTAGTGTCCGTATCAATGTATGAAGCAATAAAGTATGAAATTATTACTACTTACTGATTAGGATATCACTTATATTTATACAATCAGCAGATTATTTTCTCCAAACATACTGACTACTATGCAGTATTTAGCTGACATCTCTACTGAATTTGACTTGCAGGGCTAGATATACCCCACTACACTCTCTACAATCATTCTCCCATCTATACAAAAGAGTAGTATAACACACATATATGAATACATGTACTATAGGGGATTTAAAGACACCAGTTCACTTGAAACATCTTCAAACTGTGGGAGGATACTTGTGCAAACACTGGGCGAACATGCAAACTCCACACCACCCAGGAACTGCAAGAGGCCAGTGCTACCTGGTCTGCTGCTGTGCTGCTCAATAATAGTGTACAATAACTGTAGTGCAGCTAAATGACAATGATTTTGGTTACATTGCTCCTTTGGTGGATGTCTTTTCCTTTGAGGCACCTCAGACACCTGCCAGGTGGGACTCATGCGTGCCACACAACGGGCAGTGGTAGGAGGTTAGCGTTGAGGATGAGCTTAGAATGCTGATTATTTTATCAGTCCCCTGCAGCTTGGCGCTTGTCTCCAGTCATTGCGTTCTGTACCTTTCGTATGCTGCCTTTAATACAGCGCTTGGCATGCTACTAAACACCCTTCCTTCATAAGCTAAAGGCTTTCAGAAGATTGATGAGCCTCTCAGTAGTGTGGGAATTTGACATGTTTCATCTCTGTCTTGCCTGTTCCTCCATGTAGTAAAACATAGGCGTATATGACACAAAAATGTCATATAGCTAGTATTTTGTGCTTTTCTTAGTCCTGGGCTCCTGGACATAAGTTTGGTATTACAGATGTGTAGCCAGTAAATCTGGAAACTCTGACGAAAGATCCATTATGTTCATGCCCACATACAATAAATAAAACTGTCTAATGAGCCTCTTTCTACCCCATGTACGCTGCAGGACATGTGCAGTTGTGAGGAAGGGTTGTTGTGAGGCTTCAGAGACCAAAATGGCAAGATTGTTTATCTCTCTGTTCAGGCATTTGTTCTGGACCATGAAAAGAAGAAAGTGTTTATTTTAACTGTATCAAAATAGGATACACTTATGTTCTATCAACAGAGTTCAGTGTTTTGTTCAACTCCCATCTTCCCTGTGCTGTTTTTTTTGCCCTAGCATTTTGTAGTTGCTTCCTGCCGGATTCCATTTTGTCTGTGTTGTATCAAGAGCACATGTTGGAATCTTATTTATGCAGGATGAGGGATACGTGTATATGTATGTTGAGTAACCTGGTGCAGTGACCAACCCTCAGGGGTCAGGGCAGACTTAAACGAATCAGAAGGCCATACACATGCTGTTTCTTCACTGCTTTATCGGCTGGTAATTGTAGGATGAGCTTTTGCTGGGCCCCAAGGTATCTAATGTACAGCTGATAGAAAATGCATAAGTGTAGCTTTGGAGGATCTTTAAACATGGCATTTGCACTACACCAATTTTGTATATTTTAGAACATGCCCTACAGCAATGCAGAGATTGATGCTTTTACTAAGACATGAATAAATCAACAGAAAATATCTGTGGAATGAATCGCCACCAGAATGTATTGGAGCAAACTTGTAAAGTAATTGCTACCTTCTCCCAAGAAGAATAATTAGATACCCAGGTTTGTGGAGAGATGGAGCCTTTTTTGTAAGCAGAGGAATCGAGGGCAGCAGGGGAGCTGTCTACATTCCCAGGAACACACACACACACACACACACACACACACACACACACAAAGCCAACACGGTGAATAGCCTGATGACCTTGGAGCAGTAGTTACATGAACATGCACTGTGGTATGTCAGGCAGCCCTAGCTTGCGTCCTGATCATTTGTGACCAAACATTTGTTTGACAGCACAGAAACATCAGACCCTCTGGTTTGACAGGTTGTTTTTATTCACCAGACATTTTTTTGCTCTTTTTTTCCTGTCCCAAACCATTATGTTTTCTATCCAGCACTACGCTACATACATCCCAGCATTTTTTTTCACTCCTATCTCCACTCATCCTCAGCACTGACATTCCTTCAGCCACAGGCTACATATGGCCTTGTCTGGTAGGTGAAGACCAGCATGACAGTGGAAGCCCTGATGAGAACCTGCAGACCTACAGATTGTTTGTTCTTACCTCCAAGGCTGTGTCTGTCATTTTACTACATTGGCTACTGTGGCTTTGTTTTTTCCAGAATGCATTTTCAGACTTGAAAATGTTTAATCCAATGACTTTTCTATTTTTACATGGCCTCTTGATAGATGCACACCTTTTATCTTCTAATGTAACATAAGAATTAATTAAAAGATTTTTTTTACTCGTGGAAAAAACTTCAAAAACAGCAGTATTTCTGGTATGCCTTTGCTAATTGGGCATATAATGATCCAGCGAGATTTCCAAAACCTCAAGGTTATCATACTCTGTGGGGAGTCAGTTACTAAGGGAATTGTCAAATGGTACATTTCTTTTTGTTTTGTATTAACATTTGGGAAATTTTCCAGAGAACATGTTGTTTTGACAGTGTTTCTTTCATTTTCTTCATGAAAACAATAGTTAATTTAATGTTTGTGTATGTTATTCAGATGCCTTCATGTGCCTTTGGAAGCCTCTGATGTGCTGATGAGCAAGCGACAGCAGCAGTGAAGCGTGTGAAGGATTGCAGTTAATCTCAGCCGTCTCCAGAGGATCACCTGGAAACTGTTTATGTGGAAGTCACAGGTGTTGTGTGGTGATGATCTAATTCACAAGAGTCTGAATAACAACATTAGGCAATTAGGTGATTATAAGGGAAACTTCAATTGGTCTCTCTTGAGGGGCATTGCACCATTTAAGTGCTTGAAACTAAATATTAGAAATTAATTTTTAATTCATTTCTATGAAATTCCAAAAATGATAGCTAAAGTAATGTGCTGTTTACATAAGCTAAATTTCTATTCTGCAAAACAACAAAGACATTTTTAACTTGGACTTCATATTATGTTTATATTTTATGTTTAGAGTATGTTTAAAATAAGATCTTGGAATCAAACTTTTTGTCAAGAGAGATAAGACCCATTCACCGTTTCTTTTCCAGGAAACAATTCCCGTTTCACATTATCTTATTGGCTCGCATTATTTGAAAATGCCATGCTGTAGGTAACGTGGTGAGGAGTCTATGGCTCCAGATGTTTTCTTCTCTCACTTCACTCTTTGTTGTGAAAGCAGAATTCCCTGTCTCATTGCTGAGCTGTCTTTGCTCTGCACTCCAGCCACATTTCCAAAGAACACTAATGGCTACATGAATGTGAAAATTGCTGATGGCTACTGGCTTGTCACCAAACCTTTTCCTGACTGAGGTTTTCATTAGGTGCCTTTGCTACTCTTCACAATTTAGTTTGCACACAAGGAAAGCACATGTTTGGAGGCATGCACGTGGCTTTTCTCTTTGTGGTCTTCCTGACACTGTTCCCAGGATGCCGTGCCATACAGCTCATTGAAATTCCTTTTGATTCTCTCCTCTTGTGTTTGATCTGGCCTGTTTAAGTAGCAGTTATACTGTTTGCTTATCCAAGTCTTAAGATTTCCTGCTGTTTGTTAGCTTCACTGAACACTGAGGTGTGTTCTTCACCTTTGAAATACTATAAGCTCTTGACAGAAAATGTAATGAATTTTTTTGATCCCGTCGTTCTTGGCATAGGTGCAGTAGTGCTCCACCAAATATCCAAACTTTGGGCTTTGAGAATAAACTTGACTCAAATGAAGAAATGTAAAGGGCTTTGCTTTGTAGTGACAGGAACACTAGAAAATAAGACAACATATGCCATCTTTCCATTTCAGTAAAATTTTTTATAGCACATTTCTGGTCAATTGTCAATTTTGATGAATCACATATTTTTGACTTTTTCACCACCAGTTTCAAAATGATGTGTGGCTATCACAGTGGTTGCTAGAGTGTTTGTCACCATAGAAACCCATGACTGTTACTACCTGAGTGTGGGACCCAGTAGCAGTGAGCTTTGCATTGTCAGGAGGAGTCTTTTCTGTCACCAGTCTTCATGGGAGTTGAGTAAGTGTGTAGGAAGCACAGTATACAAGCTTTCCCCTTGGTTTATCCACCCTCCCTCTTCTAACAGGCAGCTGACATTGTCCTCCATTTGACTAATAAAGTTGCGCTGTTTTTTGCTGATTCAGCAAAAATCTAGAGCAGAGGTGATGGGATGGGAGGTGGGCAGTGGAGCTTCATCACTCCTAAGAGCCACATGACCTTCAAATTTTCATTGTATGGCTGTGTAGCTGAATTGCATACCTATTCTGAAAACCTGCCAAAATGTAAAGGGTTAAATCCGAAGAGCTCTCCCTCTCTCTCGGTCTCTCTCGCTCTCTCTTTCTCTCCCCCTCTTTCTGTTTTAGCTTCACTAAACCCCAATGCCAGAGAAAAAAGGATCCACAAGAGTTGTTTGCTCCCAGCAGCCCCTCCTCATGCGAAGTGTGACTGGCAGCTTCTTATCATACATACCGCTCACTGGAATAGCTGGTATTTTATGGAGCTGCTCATTAAAGTGTGTTTGATTCACATGAACTGCACTTGACTTGTCTTCTCATGGAGAGTCTGATTTGAAATATCAATCACAGAATAAATGGTAGAAATATCATTTTCAAGCTCAACAGCATCTCACTGCTATGCTGTTCTACTTTAGTCTTTTTTCTTTTTTTGCTTCTGAGGGCCACTAAGTTAGTGTTACACCTGTTTAAGTTGTCCCTGTTCTTTTCTAAGACAGAAAGGGGCACAGTGGTTATGAAAGTTGACTTAAAACACTGCATTATGTAGGCTGAACACGTCAGAGTTTTGCAGGTTCTAAAGACACAATGCTTTCTAATACCTTACTAACACCACTAGCCTTAAGGGGATAGTTAAATTGATGGGGGCAGTCAGCTACAATCTGGCAGAGGGGCCTCAGCAACTGAAGACTGCTTCAGCCCACGGACACACAGTTCTCAGGCGGCTGAGTTTTTTTCTTCGCATTTGGAGATCTAGTAGGGACAGAATCGATTCCTTAGTCTTCTTGGCTGAGAGCCTGCCCTGTCCACTTCACCTCAATTTCATGTGTCACTTCCTGATGACCATTCATGTAGCCTATGTCACATACAGCAGTACAAGTTCAAGGGAAGGTGGACATAGTACTGATTTTATAGTTTTAATTTCCTCTATTGGTTGGCCTTGTGTTACCCCTAACTGGCAGACAGTCTGTTGTTTCCACGTGAAGGAATTTTAGCCGTTCCTGTCAGCTGTCCTCTGTATCACTCTTGACTTGTTTTAATGCTTTTCTTGTTCTTTCATTACATGGTTGCCTGAACAGAAGTCCAAAGACACATTGTTTTGCCCTCACTGTGCGTATCGGTGAGCCGTTCCTTGGTGCATGTCCCCTATGCAGGGCATGACTGGGAAACTGGAGAATGAGATGAGCACCTGATGCTGGGGCTGCACCCTTCATTTCCCAGTTTCAAGGAGTGATGCTGGAGGAGCACAGGAGGATCCTGAGATACCCTTATCTGATTACTGAAGCAAAGGCCATTGCGGTATGCAATGTTAGGACCTGATAATCAGTCTCGGTGGGACCCTCCCTGCGTCTTAGAAAGCAGTCTTCTGCTTAAAAACATACACACTTTTAGCTTAGAATGACACTTACTCTATGTAGAACAACACCACGAGTGGTTCAATTTATCACCCTCTACCTCAAGAAATACATACACATACATACACCGATGCCCTTTTAATTGGGAGCATTACAGTTTGCTTACTCGGCAAGAGTACTTTTTCAGTTTCTGTAAAATCTGACGTCTTGGTGAGCCTGTTGCTAATGGCTGCAGCGCTTATAGTTATAGTCATCCTTGTTTACCTCTGTTGGATGTGATGTGTACATATCCTATGCTGTTTGTGATTTTATTTGTTCATAATATATGGTGAATAAGTTAATGGTTTTCAATAAAATACACTTTGTGACAGTATTAAAATAAGTTGTGATAAAATTGATTTATACATTGAACCACTACTCTTTGTGTGAATCAGGTCACAAACTAATTAATTTGTTTAACCTTACTGATGACATCTTTCATTTGGTTTTTGCTTTTTTCTGCTTTGTGTTTTCCTGCAGAAACCTCATTTATTCTGGTGTTTAATGAACTGTCAGACTGTGTTTGAAACAAAGTGCAGGGCTGAAAAGTGCGGTCTCTCTATGTGTGGTAAAGAAGTGGAAGTACCTTTTATCATGAGTGGTCCAAGTCAAGTTGTGCTGTATTTTCTGCAATACTCTACATAAATAGTAAAGACAATGACAGGCACAATAGTGAGCAGTGCTCGTTGAATGAGCTGCTCTGGATAAATTCATTGGGTGTGCAGTCAGGATGAAGCTTGCCATCCAGTGGGAACAGCACCTCCTGTGTGTTGCAGGGCATGAAATGGGGTGACGGATGGTATGAAGCAGGGCCCAGCACCTGTCTAAATCTAAGTCTCCAGGAGAAGAGTTCAAGGACACAGCTGGTTTCCCGCAGTGGCCACTACATGCAATTTTTACTCTGATGTGTTACAAATAAGAGTCGTAAAACGATGACAGCTTTGAATTCAATAATAATTTTTTTCTCTGTTTAAGCTGTTTGTTTAATTCTGACTATCTTTTGACTATCTTCTTAAAAGAATTTCAGTGGCCTGTTTGACCTCAAATGTGTTCATGTATTGCTTGTTGCAAGAATCTTTGGAGTGAAAACAGCTTACTGTTGCTCCTCTTGTGCAGGATGGCAGGTTCCTGACCTTGTCCATCTTGGTGACAAATGCAGCAGCTGGGGTTCATATCTCACACTTTGAAGTGAGCACCAGTCAAAAGGAAGCAAGAGTCAAGCTGTTTTGAAATATCTCTCCATCTTCATTCACCACTCTTTCTGTGATATTTCTGAAGCCGTTTCTCAGCTGCAGAGGATGGAGCGGCTAGAGCTGCAAGGGAGTGAAGAAGCACATTTGGTCAGATGGTTCACACCCTGATTTCTACGACTTACGAAACTAGTAATAAGAATAATTTTATAGCGATTGCAGAATAAAGGTAATAAATCAGCTCGTATGTGGTGCGTGTGACTGCTGGCCTGGGGACCTGCGTGACCAGGGTGGAAACCAGGATGTTATAATGGTTTGCAATAAGCAGAGCTTTTTGTGCGCTCTTTCTCAAGGTGCCATCTGCCGTGCCTTCCCTGCATTCTGCCAAGCAATTTTTCATTCATTATGGAAATAATAGACTAATAATATTGCACCTGGATATGGATATAATGTTACATTTTACCCATAAAAGAATATTTAAATTAAATCAAATACGTTTATTGCTAAGCAATTTATCGCTTGCCTGAATGATATTTTTTTTCTGAAGGGGATGTAATGCATTTTAAGTGCAGGAAATGCGTAACATTTGTCAAAGCAACTCAAGAGTCAGCAACTCATGTACTGCAGTCAGTCCAGTAAGTTCTTGTATGAAAGACATTCCAGCAATTTGCAAATAAAATTCCATATACTATGTGTGTTCTCAAATGTGACTGCAAAATTAGTCTGTACTAATATTTATGTAGACAAGTCTCCTGACTAACTATAGGCAACTCTGAGCTAAGCCTCCAGGATGTGAGCTGAGGCCTACTGCATCCTAATAAATGCATAATTGCAAAGTGATTATTCATTTATGGTCATCACAGCTTAGAAACTGGTGCACAATCAGATTTGTTTTGTGAAATCTACTACCCTACATCTCACATCCCATCTCAAATTAGAGACTAAACCATTTTTAAGTGTCCAACCTTCTTCAGATTGTATGACTTCTGTATATAAACCTTCTTTGGATTCATGGAGTGCAGTGTGCTGCATTATGATGAATATGTCAAATCTTGAAGATGGCAAAATCCTCCAGTCAGCTGGAAAACCCAGGGCTGTAACATCACAACGTTACATGGTTATTTTAGTAGTTTTGTCCTTGAGCCAGATACCCTGTGGTGTTTGACATCCTCAGCGATTTTCTCCTGTTCTAGATGAACACAAACTGCCTAATTAACATTTTAAGTATTCCTCATGTCATTTAGAACACTTTTATGTTACTTTAAAATTCATTTTTAAATAATTTAGTAATTTAGAAAATGTTGGTATTTGAACTGCTTTTTTTAGAAGTTCGATTCTTCTGTGTTGTGTGCTTATTAAATCAACACTGTAATAATGAACATTATGATAAATATTAGACTGTGAAAGGGCAGGGTACACTAAAGCCTAATCCAAATACTTTGCAGCAGGTATATAGACTGAAAAACTGTTTAACCATGGCTGCTGATTCAAGACAGAATAACTCGGTGGTGCCCACTATGTTACTCAGATTCGGTCTGATTCTGTTTGCTCCACTACTGTAGCACTGTAGACCTCTACTGTGGAGCTGGACACTGGAGGGGGGCACACAATCCCTGCTTGCCAATGGCAACCTTCTGTTACACGTGGATTAGGTAACGGTTCACCACGATATTCCTCCTGTGGAATGGCAAACCTTCCGCTTACAGCTGGCAACACTGTTCGTTTGCTCTCCGGTTGCAAACTTAAAAGCCGGAACAGAAACTAAAGAAATAAAGAATAAATATGCAAACGGGAATTGCTTACATGCAGAGGAGGATGGATGCTGACTCCCACATTATCTGCTACAGCATTATTTGAAGTTCCGTAGGAATCAGGCACCCCGGCCACCTCCCCAGTACTTTCTCTCTCACACACACCGCATCGCTTATGAGAGGTCAAGATTCAGATTTCCTCCCAGTGGGATGGCAAAGCAAGCAGAGAACAGGGAAGTACAAGTTTCCTCTCAAGGACGCCAGTCTGTACCAGAGAGAATAGACTGGAGGTGTGCGGGGCTGGATTTGAATCAGCCGTAAGGTGAAGGGCATTTGAATGCTTATAAATAGCTTCTCACTGCTTTGGGAAATGTTGTAGGTTTATTTGTCCTGAACCCTCTGTGAGCTCTTCACCAGAAGGAAGCCTGTATAGATAATGACCCTGCCCCAATATTTTAGCTTTTGTTTGAAAGGTGTGAAAGCAATATTGGCGTTCTTTTTAAAATAAGCAGCTTTCGTAGATTTAGGAGACCAACTTTACAACCGCATATTCTGCTGTAGGGGTTCAGTTTGGCCTCTCACTAAGATGCAACAGTAATCCTTCCTGGATCTGAACCATCAATCACAAGACTGTACACCCAGTTCTTTAATGACAACATTTCTTGCTGCTTGCAATTAAAACCATTATCTGGTCTGGCTGATGTACTGGGTTAAAGCCTTGCATGTGTCATACAGTCTGCCCGTTCTCTTTGTCAGCGTACGAGACTCTCCATGGCTAGTGTAATCACCTGACAGAATTGTCGTAATGTCATTGTCAAGCTTTAAGGTCGGAATTTACTTTTCAAAAAAGTGCTCAGAAAGCCGAGTGGAATTGAAGGACATGCTGCCCTTTGAGGTGCCAACCATGAGACCTGACAAGTGGCACTTTGTTCCTTTCAGTTGCTTTTTCTTGACAACAGAGCTTGGTGACCAGACAGTGGGTCTTCCATGCATCTTTCATCCACACCAATGCCTGAGGCCTAGGAGGCAGAGGGAGCAGGAGCACGAGTTCCACCACCATCATCCATCCTGTGTGGAATCCATAATGAGCGGCAGTGCATGAAAAGCGTTTGGCATTAGGATTCCGCAACAAACCCCAGGTAGAGGACCCCCCGGGGTGTTTTGCAAACAAGCAATGGCAAGTGCAGATGTAGCAGAGAGGAGGTCACTGTGCTCAGCCACTAATCATACATATTCCTCCACTGTCCGAATGCATCGCAAGCAGCTAAAGCCGGCTGTGCTCATTAGGATTTTACATGGAAAGTGTCTAGGTATTTCTGTGTCTATGTGAACAGCTCTGGCTGGATCATAATGAATGATATCAATAAAACAACAGTGGTTATAAGAGTGACACAATATCATAATGTCAAAGAAAAACAGGAAATGATAATGGTGATGTTTCCCAAAGGCTACATGTTTGGATCCCAAAAGAATGGCAGCTGTTGACAGGGCCAAAGCTAGGAATTTTGGGGCCCCTGAGAGGATATTGCTCTGCTACACCCCCTTTTACTAAAATAATTTTAACTTTGTGCTAATTTCCTCCAGGAGTGGACCTTTACAGTTTGCATCACCATTCACCCCCCCCCCCAGCAACGGCGCTAGTTGTTCATACTGTTTCTCTATTAAATTATCCACTCTAGAAATTTGTAAAAGATATTATTGATAAAATGATGTTGATCAAAGCATCTCCTACACAACTGTGAACAGTTAGTCACTGTGTGCAATAAACAGAAAGCACTTCTGATAAATTGCATGGCGGTTTTGTTGGATATCCCTGCACACTTCAGCAATTATGTTGTTACTAAATGCACAATTGCAGGGATTTTACTGATCAGTGTAATAACAAGGTCTGAGATCTGTAGTAACAAGGTGCCTGTTATGGATGTCCTTCTCCAAATACAGCTCACATGCATGGCACCATACATGAAAAAATGAAAACTTACCAGAGATAGTTGTGGAAGCTGTGGTTGGATTAGATTTTTTTCTTGCCTGCAGCAAGGCAGACATCATGTAAATGTGCTCCAAATCAATACCAGGGGAAACTCTGTTTCCTCTTTCGACTGGAAGACTTGGGTTTGCGGAGGGGGGTAATGGAAGGAGAAGAGTAGGAAAAAGATTGAAAGAACATGTTGTCTTAAATGGATCTGAGTTGCAGGCAGGTTTATGCCAGGTGGATTAAGGGCACAAGGCACCAAAATATTTCAGAAAGTGACCAGAAGGCTTTTGGATATGAATCCCAGGAAGGGAACTGTTCTTTCCCCCTCAAGCAAAGTATTTAACCTTAAATACCTGGCAGAATAAATGTAAGTGTACAATTCTAGCTATATAAATCTCCTTGGATAGCAGTGTCTTTGCTGCCCTTTTATAGATAACATGCAATTGGCAAATTTATTCTGGAATAAATTCAGTTTTTTTCCAGTTAGAGTTGTGTTTTCAGAGAGTTGTTTAGTCATCCTAGTCAGTCAGTGAAGATTTGCTTGGGGCAATTGATCCCTCTGCATCTCTCTTGTGTTGCCATCAAACATTCAGTTTCTCTCTGCAACGCTAAGAGAGGTGCTTTAGTGCGAGTGACATTTTGCCTCAACCGCCTCGCTTCTCTCTGTCTGAAAGGTCATCTGTCCCTGTTAGCAGGTGTTCTGTGCATTATTACAGGTTACTGTCTGCCACTGCACACCTTCCTTCGCAGTCCGCAGCTAGGATTGCTCTTGGAATGTTCTGGATCATATTGAGGATTTTACCAGTAATAAGAATAGAGGTTTAATTTAACGTTCCCACGGTTAATAACATACATTTTGTTCAGTATAGGGGATTTTCTCTCCTCTGAGTGTTTGACCCTTGTAGTACTGATTGTTTGTGCTCCTCGCCACAAGTTAACCTTCTTCTTACATATAAGGCAGGCATCATTTTACCCCTTTTATTTGCTGATTTTCCAGGCCAACTCTTGGCAATATGAGGCTTCCTGTGCTGTGTTTTCGCAGTAGCTGCTTCAGGGAGGATGGAGTTCTCTGATGAGCGCCACACACTGCCAGAATAAGTCCCACTCCTAATACACCTCATAATAATAAGTAATAGCAAGTAAGTGAACATTGTTATATAAATAGAACAGCAGTACAAACTTGGGCAGGGGGCCTCATTACATCTCCTGTTAGGCTGTGTCTTATCACAGAGGTAAATGAATTTGTTAGAGGGAAATCAAACACATTTGTGGTGGTGTCACGCTGGTCTTGCATTGGCTTCTCAACCTTCTACGTAGCGCTTATCTTCCCTTCAAAGGAATGCTGCTATAAATCAGCTGCTGCTGGTTCTGAACCCTCACACACAGATGAATTGACAGAAGCTAAAAATTCCTTCTGTTTCAGCTGGCATTCATCTGGTATAATACTTTTCCTCATCTGTGTTCATTCATGGAAGTCTCCCAGAATCTCCTAAATCTATTTGCCATCTGCTTATTTCTGACAGTGAGAGCTGCAATCCCCCCCTTAATCCCCACCCAAACACACAACCTAGGCTAACTAACATATGCCAGTACAGCCTTAGCATGTACACATAGATTACCACCGCTTTTTACTGGGGCTTTGCTTATGTGATGTCTCGATCAACAATTCTATGTGACACTACCTCTGTAGAATGGAGACAGTGCATGGAGACCGGCATGACTACAATGCCTCAGCCCTTAGTTGGTCTGTGTAAAATGAGCCTATTGTTCTCAGCAGTCAGCCCTACTGTGACACAGTAACAGGACTAACCCGGGGTTGTGGTCTAATTGTATCACTTCCTCAACACAGTCTCAATTGAAACTGAAAAGCGTTTGCATTTTAAACACAAACCTCTTGATAAACATTTCTAATCTAGAGGCCAAAGGGCAGTGCAGTGTTTAGAGCTGTTGCCTTGCACTAAAAGGTCCCAGGTTTGAGTTGTTCCCAGTGCAGTACCCTTGAGCAAGGTATATGCTGGATTACGACTGAGAGTTACCCAACTGTATGCAAGCCAATAATAGTAAGTAGCTTGGAATATTTACTGAATGGTGGCAATTGCCTGGTTCTTCTCACAACAAGACATGGAGACAGGATCTCTAATGTCCCCTGCATGCCACTGAAACGGATCCAAGTTGTTCTGAAGAAAGATGTAAGCCAAAAGAATAATTACTTAATTAATATTGATGATGTTAGATGCCAGCATTCTTTGGCTGTTCTGCAGCCCTTGGTTTGTGCCAGACGGTGAAAGGTGTCAGATGACGCACCTTATTCAGCCTTACTGTCTTTCTTGTGCACGTCAGAAAGCCAGCATCAATAAACGTTGTTGTATAATTAGGTAAGAGTGTCCATTGCCTGTGGTCCAACTGCCCTTGCTGAGCCTTTGCTTCTCACGCCTCCTACTACCCCGTTAGCCTGTAAACCAAGTTGCTCCAGAGCTTGAAACCGATGGTTTAATCAGCAGGCATTTTATTGCTTTAAACTTTAATTACTCTTTGATTCTAGGCTAATTAATCACATGTTTAAATGTCCTGTAGTTGCATGTGAAAGTGGAGAGCTTAATGAATTTAATGACGGTCGTAGGGCAGATTGTTATGTTTTATAGGAGCTCCAGCTCAAACCCTTCTGTCTGCACCCCTAAAATCCTCTCTGCATGCAGGGCACCCAGATGTTTTGCTCATTGACTGGTCCAGTCAGGGTTGAGCTCACGCCAGGCACAGCAGGGGTGCACAGCAGGGCGGATGTGGACCTTTGTCACCGCTCACGCTCTAATATTGATTCTTCCCTGAGTCCACACAGGGGAGGTGCTGCAGAGTACAGCCAGCCTCCTGCCTGTCACTGTACCGCTCACTTCAAGTGCTGAGTCTGAGCAAGTTTCTCACGCAGAGGTGGTGAGCAGTAGGTTGTTGCAGCATTATTTCCTCTTTTACTCTGAGCAAGACACCACCTCCATTTGTGAAAAGTGATCTGTCTCACCAGATTCAGTCTGCAAGGAGGGCAGTGTTCACTAGACAGCCATGTGTCCCTCCTAATGCTGTCCCTCTGGACCCTTTCTCTCTGTCTGGGCTTTGTGGGGAAGGCAGAGCATTCACTTCCAACAGTGAAGTGATTCTCATCGTTGACTTGGGTGCCTCAGGTGCCCAAGGCTGTTATAGTACCTGTGTGAAAAAGTAAGTTGTACCTACAAAGGCAACAATGGGTAGCTGCAAAGTGTCTTAAAATTGTCATACAATAATTTGTTATGCTTCTAAATTCTTTATTCATAAATTACTGCAAGCCAGGCACAAAAGTTTTTTTAAAGACCTATGATTAAGGTGTCTCTATGGGTTGCTTAGCAACAAATGCCACTTTTAGCTGCTGCTTTCCAGTGCTGATAATATACATTGTGTTACTTTCATGATTACCTTACATCACTGGCAGCTTTTTGGGTATCGAGCTTATTTGCTCTCAAATAAATTACAGAGAAGCACATTTGAGAAAATATTTTTGTCTCAAAACAATCTGTGTATATAAGTGAAGGAAAGAAGTACTGTGTCAAATTTGGCTCAGCCCAGTTCTCTGGTCAGTCTGATATTCAGCTTTCAGGTCACTTGTCTGCTATCGCTGTTGTTTCCCATTAGAAGCTGAAGAAAATCTACAGGCATGTTTAACACCGTTTCACTCCAGACCAGTTTAAAGGCTGGAGCAGAGCTTTACCTTTCTCTGGTGGTGATAGCCCCTTCATCATTAGCATGCATTACCACGAACTCTTTCAGAGATTACTGCAGTTCAATAAAAACCCAAGATGACACCACTGAGAGGTCATTTTCCAGGGTCAGGTTTGATTGGTATTAATTTCTCTTTTTTGTAACTGCAGGCCTAAGCCATCATCATGCAAGAATATTATATTTTTGCTATTGAGCTTTTGTTACATACATTTTTACATATTCACTTAACTTTTTGTTGTAGCACTTTCACCTCTCTCTCCCATGTTAAACTAAACATTAACATTATTACGCAAAACCAGAGCCCAGATCCAAAGTAGTTGGAAAATCTGATATGATTTTGACTATCAGCCAGAGCAGATTCCCTGAGTTGTGAAATACTGAGATTGTATATTAGTTGGGTGCCAAGAATCAGTTATTCTGCTCATCAAAGTGAGACCCGTCAACATTTGCATATGACACTGGGACGTGCAAAACAAGAACATGGAAAGCAGTTCACCCTGGATTAGAGCTTCACTTCTAAACCTAGAGCCAGCGCAGCACAGACTACTAAGTGCTGGACTGAGTGAGGATGTTGTTAGGGAGCTGGATAGAGGATTAATCTACTGTTCATTGGGGGGGTTGTGACCAGTGATAGGACTTTACAGGGTTAAAAGAACTGTTCACATTTACAGACCATAGGTGAACATGTTATAGTGAAGACTTGCTCATTGGCACAAGCAACAGAGATCACGTTCTGGCTACAGAAGCAAGCAGACGGAGTAACATCTCATGCACTATAATGCAAAATAAGATCAACCCTGAGATCCTCAGGGGACTACAGGGGTTTATTTACAGAATTAAAATGCATAACTCTACCAGGGGTATTTAGAAGAGTGACCTTTGACCTGATTCTGCCTCCACTTTTCTAAGATACACTCCTACTAATCTTCAGGGAGTTTAAGCAGTGAAAAATGATGCATGGGCTCATTGAAATAGTCATGAACTGATATACTAACCACAGCTTGGTGATCAAGGTCTCATTCCTTTTTGTTGTACAGTTTTTGATGTAAAGCCAATATCACTTGTCTCGGAGGACACATTTTGCATATTCATTCTGTAAATAAGGCTTGATTTTCAGCTTTAAGCTTTGCCCCAAACACAGAAGCACCTGTAACCAACCACAGCCACAAAATACTATAGATATAATCTATTGAAAACTGTCATTCAATTACACGCAGAATCAGACAAAACTACTTTATTTTTTCATCTTTGGCCTCAAAGAATGCGTTGTATAGTTTCACTACAGTTGTAAACATGATAACTAGTACAATGACAGACTGCAGCTATCAGAGTATGGAACGGATTTAGGGCCTAAATAAACAATAGCGTGGTGCTCCGCAATGTGCTGTGGAGAGAGTGAGAGGACTGGGTGAGTTTGGGGAGGGTCTGTACCAGGTCTGCATTGCGATAAGGACATGGAAACACACAGCCTTGTTTATACTGTTCTCCTGGGTGGTGAGGCAGGAGATCTCGTAAACCCTCTCCTTCTGCTGTGCTTTCAGCTGCTTGTACATCTTGGCCTTTCAATGGATCTCATAAATAAAAACATTTGTGTCCAGCAATAATCCCTTTTTATCTGAATGTGTGAAAGCATCTTCATTAATAAGACACTCTGTCTCTGCTTGAATATGTAACTTGCTTTGTTTTTGCAATTTTTTACTGCCTGATTTCTAAAGTTATAACCTGGGGAAATTTCTATTGCTTGATTTTTTAAAAACATAAATAATTGCTCTTTTTGTTATTCTGTCAACTGCTTCTTGATTTTATGTAACAGCACTGGAATAAAGCCTTCATGCTGCATGTTATGTTTCCATGCCTTTGCATGCAGTAACTTACTCCTAGAATGTTCTGGAAGGTGATGAAAACTTGCTCTTTCTTTGCAAAACAAATGAAAGCAACCCTCGGACTCTAGGCTGGCTCGAGGGTCTCTCTGGACACAATTTGGAGGGTCCAGTGTTCAGAAGCTCAGTGTACATTCTTTATTGTCTTGGGAAAGCCTACCACTGTGGCACGCTTCACAGTCACTTTCAGATTACTAAATAGAAAGCAAAAAAGCACATTATCTTAAAGCTCCATGCACACTTGACAAAAGCCATAACAACACCCAACACAGCGATTTACATTCTTAACACGTCACATTGAGAGAATCAGCACACAACGCCTGTATGTTTTAATTTGACTGGTATGTGGATGCAGTCAAAGTGCTGCTTGGAAAGCACTCAAACCACATCTCTGCCATGTCCAGGGAATTTATCGTGGTCAGCGTGGCTCCGCTGAATGAACGCTGGTTAGTTCCGCTCCTGGTGTCACCTGTTATGTCTGATGACCGCCGTAGGAGGACAGCTGAGGATGAGCGCTGACACCTGGTGCCATTCAGGTTGTGATTAAAATTCTGTGTCGTGGTCTCAATCTTTCTGCTGGGCTCCGAGTGGGAGAAGAACTCAGGTCCTTCAAAATTGTAAGAAGTAGGGGTGCATTTATTAAGTTTAGTGAAAGCCGAAATGTGTCATACATATATGAAAGTGACATTTCATAATGCAGGAACAGTAAGAATATCTCATTTGTACAGCTGCATTTTAATGGAGCCATTGGAGTGCAGTGTCATATTAAAGGTTACAATGAAAGAATCATGTTAATTAAGTTCTGGGTTTCTGAGGTGCAGCTTTTAGGTCCAGTGCTCTAAGCACATCTATATGCTAGACTTATGTAGAACAAATATTGTGCAGAGTGAATACCTTAAAACATCTTGTAAGAAAATCTGTAGGATGGGTCTGAAAAAATGATGTGAAATTTTCATATGTCATTCCACTATTCAAACCTTTCTAAGTTCAGATTAAAAAAATCCTCTTCAGTCTATTTCTTTGAGAGTGGTGGCATTCTTACATTCCCTCTTCATATTTTGTATTTGTATTTAAATTTGTGAACAGCATTGTCTGTAAAAGAGCTTTGCAGTCCTCACGGCTATGCCCAGGTGCTGACACACAAAGGCAGGGGACAGTATGTCTGCTCACTTCTTCCTCTTATTATGGGTTCTTTTCAAAATGTGATTTTCCTTCTTTAACAACTCCTCAGCTTTCTGCTGACCTCAACGCAGCTGACAGTGCAGAGAGCAAACACTTTTTTTAGGTGGAATACTTCCCTAAAACACTTGATATTTGGTTATCCCAAGATTATGAGGCATATTTTTCAATGACAGCATTGGCTAAGCAGTGGACGCCTCTTTGTACCTGTGCTTTTGTGGCATTTGATTGAACCATTTAACTTCCCTTGTCCAGCTCTATCAACGGTGACTGTTTATTTACTTATCCAGTGTTTTTATCTAATGCAAAATATAATTGTCTATATTCCATTTTTGATGGCCCAGGTTCTGGACTGTGTGTTTCTATGGAGTTTACACATTCTCCTCATGTTTCTCTGGTTTTTTCCCCCACAGTTCAAAGGCATATCTTTCAGGTGAATTGGTGGCTATAAAATGCCCACAGTGTGGGTGCATGAGTGAATGTGTGGGATCTCTGTATGATGGACTGGCATCTATCCGGTGGGTCCCCCTGCCTTGCCTTATGTTTCCAGGATAGGCTCTGGAACACTGCCACCCTGCCTTGGACAAGTATTTCTTGAGAATGGGAGTATGTTTCATTTTTGAAAACTTCTTTACAGTTTTTGAAAGGAATATGATTAATACCACTTTAGTACACTATTGTTCTTTCTGTTTTGATTTGTTTTATGAATGAGAATCAACAACAAATGCAAACAATATTACTTTGCACGCCTCGCAACTGAATCTACTTTTTATGTGCTCAATCTGCTTGTATCAATTTCAGAATAGTCTCTAAGTGCCATCTTTCATTACTCAGACAAACTGAGTGAAAGCCTATACACAGATGTGCACACAGATTTGCAACAGAATCATAGTTTTGTTCACAACTCATATTCAGATCGCTATCATTATGCATACTTTTTCTCCCTGTGCCACCCCGCCGCCCTAATGGGGAATGAGAACTGTCCTTTGGGGAGAATAGACCTCCCGCTTTACATTGACTCCTCATCCAGCAGTTTGAAGTTGCACGTGTGTGAAAATTATTTTATTTGCATGATGTTTCGAAGTTACTGGACATGCAGTTTACACCCGATTCCTCACATGCACACCTCATGCAATGACAGCCTCTTGAGTTCCTCTTCACTTCCTGTTCCCCTTTCTGCCTGTGCCTTTAAGGGTCGGATGTGTAAATTACGTGTTCTGATGAATATTTTAAAAAAACAGGAATACAGTGAACTTTTTCATTGGTTATTTTACACTGTGAAAACCTGTCAAAAAGAAGTTACTTTTTAAATTATATAGTATTATATACCTGTCATCATAGTACACAATGAGTTTGTATCTTATAGGCCCTCATAAGAGTGTAATTGCCATGCAGAGAGAAACTGGGGTAATTATCTGTAACTGCATGTCCTCCTGTGTCCAGCAGCTATTACTACACATGCTCCTTCCCATGGCGACGGAGGCTCGCAAACGCTGTCCTTTTTAACTCATTTCTTACATCAGTAAAAATTTCTTTTCTCTCTTCTAGACATGTATTTTGTTATCATCCTCTAGCACCTTGTTATCAGTCATGTAGTGTAATGCAGTCATTGTAGAGAAGGGCTCTTAGACAAATTGGCCACCACTTTTTCATAACTGAACAGAAGTATCGATCGTTTAAAAGATGGCCATTTTTCTTTTAATTCATAACCCTGTTCATAGACAGGGTGTCTGACCTGTGTTTGCTGGGTTCCACATCACATTTACGGCGGCTTCAAATCAACAAGTTATGTACATCTGGTTGGAATGTGTCCTGTTACATTTCCTCTATAGTTATTAAACTTAGCAGTGGACGTGTCCAGCTGACCATGTGTACAGGACTTAATAGCATAAGCCCTAAATAATATTGGCACTTATGAAATGGTACCTCAACCATATTAACTGCCATCATAAAGTCTCTTATAACCTTTAAATTTTCTCCATGAATTTGAGGCCAAGGAGTTGACTGCATTCATTTAACAGGATTGCACAAGCAGGGCAAGTATATTCCATAGCATAATGTCTCATCACTGGGGCCATTTTCATGAAGCTATATTTGCTCATCCGTATACAAGTAAATGTCATACGTTAAAATCAGGCAATATTAAATCAGCTTTGAGTGGAGGCAAAGGAAAAACTAAGCAACCAGTTCTCTGAGTATTAAAACTCTGCCAGTTTTACTGTGCATCCTCTGTTCTGGCATCTGTGAGTTTTCTGTGATGCTTCATTGTTTTCTCACCATCCAGATTCACAAACACAGTCTTGTGGCTGCTACTCTCGTTTGGCATCAAATGTGCGTACATTATCAGTGTTGTATCAAGTGTGTATATATTACTGCCATTTGAGTTTTGTTTCATTTTATCCTCGTGCTTGTGTTTACATAGTTGAGTTAGCAGGGCAAGTACACCATTTGGTTGGCTATCAAACGTTTTTATAGGAATTATGCATACTGCAGATTATGTTAAGCGCTTTGCTCCAGAGTACAGCGCCAGATGTGTTCTTGAGACAGGGGTGCCTTAGGCCTAGTTTGCCCACTGTGATGCATCGCAGGCAGGCTCCAAGTGCTCCTTGTGCTTGGTTTGTTCTTGTTTTTCCTTCAACAGTGAAACCCACCGGCAAGCACAGGCCAGTCTGTTGCAACTCGCCTCCAAATTGGGCCAATTAAAGCTCCTTCCAGACAACACTGTCACCCGTGTTAATCAAGCCAAACTGCCACCAAATCACAAGGGGAACCCGGTTAGGGAGGCGGTAGGGGAGGATTGACAGGAATATTTTCTTGCCCTTTGACAAGCTGGTACTGTGGAAATCCAGCCTGATGGGAGGGGAAGTGTCTGCCATATGATAGAGCTTGGTCTAAGCGGACAGGAGGGAAGCCTTCATACAGGTCATTTGAATATATGACTACAAAATTTGCTATGTGTGCCTAACATGGCTAATCCACTACTAAATCATGCTTATGCCGACATAGCACGGTACTTCTGTACAATGCATGAATTAAATGAACAGAGACATGTAGTTTGAAAGGGAGAAGATAATTTCACCAGTTTTTCATAGCTCTTAGCAGGAGGGTTAATTCCCTGGCAAATGAGATTGGATGACATCCTTATTTGTACTTTTATTTCCAATGGGTTGTTTGATGGGATGAGTTTTTTTCCCCCCTCTCCAGGCTGTGTATGTGTAGCCTGGGGGAGAACAACAGACATCTGCAGAGTGGTGGTAAGCCCAAACCCTGTCTAGAAATGGACACACCTGTGTTGGCAGGAAACTACAATTGGTGGTTCTGGGTGCCACAGAGCTGTGAGGGGAGGATTGCTTGCTACACACTGACACATAAGGAATTGGCTGAAGAACCCAGCCTAAGCAGTTTTCCTCCAGAGAGACAACCAGCTGTGCAGAAGGATGGTGCAGCGGACAGCCGTGACGTTGCCAGGAGGCAAACTCCAAATAGGTCTGACCTTCTGCCCACAGTCTCGATATGGTTAGCATAATGCAATGAACACATTCAGAAAACCAACATAAGCAGATGCAGAGATGCAATTGATTTGGCAGGGTGCAAACTGGATCAGAAAAGCCTCCCTTCAAAGCAGCTGGGAGCTGGGTAAGAGCATTGTGGACAGCCATATCTAACACTACTAGAAACTGGTATTCCATGGTGAACGTCTGAGAAAATACAGACAAAATGCACACATATACCTATACACTGAGGCCAGTTGCGGTTTGGAGGCAGCAGCATGACAGATTGGAGGCAGAAGAAGTTCAAATAAAGAATGGATTTTGATAAAACAATGCATATGAGCACCAATAAAAGCTGAAAACCAGTAACAAAGTAGAAATTGAATTCAAAGAAACCGCAGCAAGATAAGGGATGCTGTGGAAAACCCAGCAGTAACCAGGGAGTTATTATCTCCTTCCAAATTCTCAACCTTCTTTCAGCCTCAGACAGCAATGCTTTATGTGATGTCCTAATTGCCTCATTAGAGGCAGCTGGTCATCACTATCTAAGAATACTGGCAAGGGGCAGGCATTGGAGAGCTGTCCATCAAGTGTAGTCCTACCCTGTGCCAGCTCACAGCACATACCTCGTGTGCTGTTGATGTGAATACTAATGATTGTCCTGATGGATGTGATGCTGTGGGATGGGCGGTGCTGTGTGACAGTCCACCTGTCAAAAGCCAGTTGGAAACCAGTGAAGGACAGTAAAATCTGCAGCACAAGATACCAATATGCATAATTAAACTTCTTTTTAAAAATGATCTCTTCTGTTGTCTAAGGGCACTGCATTTGAGAGGCGTAAAAATTGAAAAGGACTTTATATGACAAGGATCTTTGTTCCTTGTCATGCCAGAGCAAGAATCCTGTGTTGTCATGCTGATGCAGCAAGGTTTACACAAGATTACACTAGTTAGTGACTTCCACCAGGCACCTTTCTAACCTTTAAAATCTCATTAAAGTGGCACATCTCAGGGATTTTGGAAAGAAAAGCAGAAAGTGGTTTGGAGGAAGGACAGAATGCCATCGCTGATATATGGAGCCACTGTGCTATTCATGCCTACCTCAGCTGGTGTCTTAGGTGGGCCCCTTCTAGCCAGGCCTGCAGGCATCTCAAGAACACTGATGGGGCTTAAAATGCTACCCCAATCATGAGACAAATGGAGGTGGGAAGTTATGAATTAATTTTGGTGATTGTGAATGTATTACTGCATCTCATTATGGAATTGACCTGGTGTTCTTTGTAAAAGCTGCATCTTATTACCACAGGAACATCACATCCTTGTTCTAATGAGTTGAAAGAAGGTACTGATTAATTGTAATTTAACTCTGAACTTCAAATGAATTTGGAACTTTTTTATGTGCGCAAATTATGCAGGAAGTTTCTTCAGCAGTTGGAACAGCAATAACAGCAATTGGATTAATTAGAATCAGTACCGTAGCTTTTTAATTTATTTACGCTCACTTAGCCGCTGCAAGTGCAGCATGGAACACTGATGGTAGAGCTATAACAGTGATGCTGAAACATACAGTTCTTCAATAACCCTTTCGTGTCAGAAGCCTGTTCCAACAGGACACAAACCAGGATTTCGGTGTACAAAACTCCTGCATGGAACCTATTCTAAGCTGTTATCTTTTTCAAGGTAGGTTTCACTGTAAACATTACATTTATTAAGCAAGAAACACATGGAATCTGTTCATGCCATGTCACACTATGGCTGCTATATCAAAGGATGGCAATGGGATCGGGAGCATCAGGTCAGTGAAGCAGCACTGAGCTGGTTCTCAGTGTTTGAAACTGCCGTGGTAGCACAATTGTACAGCAACAACACTGGGAAAGGCAATAAATCAATTCTCCCCAGAGCACAGTGTGGCCCTGCAGATGCAGACATTGCCAAGGCAGAGCAGTGCTGCAAGAAGAAGTGCTCCCAGGGCTCAGTCACATGGTGAAGGGCTCAGTTTCTGCCTGCGTTGCACTGTTCACAATAACCATTTACCTGAACGGTATATGCCTTTAAGTGTTTTTTTGTCTGTAAGCCTTTATTTCTGAATCATTCCCAAGGGCAGTGGTTCCAGTTTAAAATTGGTAAGTTATTTATTATGCAGTCATATTTTTTTTTTTTGTAGAAGGAAACAACAGTATGGTATGGCCAAAATGAAGTGTTTATATTTTGGCTCTGAATAATCACAACCAAAGCTGCCTAGACTCCAGAAACTGCTCTGAGTATGGGAGGTGGAACCTTTGTCTGAGGGTAGGGGTGGTGTGTTCAGGCGATGTTTCGCTTAATGCCTCTGTACATCCACAGAGAGATGAAATAAAATGCAAGTTGTGCATCCAGTGTGGCCCTCCACTGCTGGAGCTGCAGACAGAGTGGAGGTGATGAGCACTGTCTTCTTCTGAGTAATAGCTTTCTCTCGCCTCCAGGTTCCCCGTCCTCTGTGCCCTTGGCGCTGAATCAGCTCCAATTCACATGAACTGTTTGGGACTCAGCCACCAAACTCCTGTTGTCATTACTGACGTATTTATTTGCTGAGAGGAAGAGTTATCTAAAGACATTTGTGTAGGTAACTTTTTTGACCCCTTTATGCAATTAGTTTGTGTACTGGAACAATTCAAATTAGTGGAATGTGATGCAATTCAGAACAGATGTTCGCTTTTAGGACCTGAACATCTAGCATACAACAGCAGTTCCCTACTTGAAACCACAAGTTTGGTTCCTGAGCAACTCCACCACTCACTGCCCACTTGCATGCATACCTGAACAATGGCCATAACTCTTGAGAATAAAGTTTAATGCGACTGTTATCACAAAAGATTACCTGTTTTGGCAGAACACCATCTACAAGTGCATCACTGACACTAAAAACTAAGCTCTGAAGCAGGAGCAGATAAAGTTCATTTCCAACATGAAGTACGACTGATACTTTTGTTAGTGGCTAAGTGACTGTGAAATGACTTCTCCAGAGATATCAATCAAATGCAAAAGCCTACAATAGTATTGTATAGAGATGCCCGCAGAAAAGCATTAAGGCATTAAGCTTGGCTTTGTCCTCTGTTTTTGCTACCATCTGAGTCAGAAACTATAAAACCTATGAGGGATATGTTCTGATTGTTCCCTCCTTTCCTTGTACATTGAGTGCAAAGGAATGGATCTCTGAAAAGGATGTGTCTGAGGCAATTTTTGGGCTAAAACCCCACCCGTGTGTCCATCACGGGAAGTGAGAGACAGAGGCTTCTTCGGCGATCCCAGTATATCTGAGAAGTGCTTCTGCCATTCTGTCCAATTCACATCCACTACAGCACTCTGTTACTGGACATTATTCCTGAACAACCCAATTATGTAATATCATTTTTTATGTGGATAGTGTAATGAGGCGATTCCAGCAGCCCTCTCCAGCATGGTACAGAATAGATTTACCTTCATACACAAAAGTGGTGCTATATAAATAAGAACCACATGCCTGAATGTGACCTGTAAGACATATGGCAATAAATTTGCCTTGCTTGGAGCACTTTTTGTGGAGCGTATAGCTCTCCCACCTCCAATCCATAGCCACAGTGGGCTCACACAATTCACACACCCCCATGTGATGCAGGAGTACAATGCTGACCAGCACTCTCACTGCAGACTCTTTGAGTGTGAGTATATTGAACACTGTGAGCAAAACTCTACAAGTTTATTTGAGAAATTTGAGGAATTAGAGGTAATTATACATCCTCAAAAACACAACAGCACTTCTATTCCTGGGATGTGACTTGACAGCGTTTCTGTCCCAAGCCAGCTGTAGGGCAGTTTCAGAACCCTGCACTGATCAAGAGGCCCTCCCTGTCTGATACTGACCATGTACGGCTTAGTCAGGCTCAGGTCACAAAGGATTTATCCACTTTAATTACGATAACATGTGACTATGGGAGGATAGGTGTTGAAACGTTTGAAATTAGAGGCTGTTGTTAAATAACAGCGCATTAATAAACAGCAGCTTGCTGATACATTTTTGGTTCAGTGGTCAAAATTAATGGAAATTTGGAATAGATTCCACTGCTGTATTACTTTACTGTGAAATGCAGATGGAGGCAGTGCTGTTTTTGTAGTGTTTAACATCCTTCTGACAGCTAATGCGAAGGGAAATGGTAAAAGAATGAGAGAATAACTGTAATTCAGGGATTTGCTCTGAAACAACTGTGTGTGCACTGATAATGTTGAATCTTTTGTTCTTGGGATTCTATCAGTGCGTGACCATGCGACATACATATATATGCCTTTCCCCCATCAAATGAATGTACATATTGTTCAAAAATGGGTTTTTGCTTTTAAGCAGCATTAAAGACAGCAGGGCATTTTTCATGAAGTCAAGCTAAGTTTGAATGAACTGAGTATTTTATCAGTTGAACTCAGTCAGCCTGAGTAATAATGTTTATGTTGTACGTAGATTTTTTGGGGACAAGAATGTCAAACCCAGAGGAAACACTTCTTTTCACTTTAGTCCCCCATAATGCCCACTGATTTTGACCTCACCCTGTTTTGCACATCAGCCCCCTTATCACCAATTGATTCCTGCTCAGTTTGTCTCCCAGGCTTAAGGCAGCAAAACGCAAAACATTCAGCGCAGACATAACTTGACCATACCAAAAAAACCTTTACGCCTCAGCAAAAACTGTTCTCCATAGCAACAACATAGATTAGCCCTTCATGGAGCCACAGTCCAGCTTGGCTGCTTCGCTCTTGTGGAAAATTTAAGTATCTTGTGGCTTTACTGATACTCATGTCCTCCCCGGATGTGGCTGATAATCTGGGAGGTGGTGGTATAGGCTAAACTTTCCTGTTTGGTACAGTCCTGGTATTATCCATCAAAAGCTGTTTCATATTGCCCCCCTGTATCATTCACTAATACCTTTTCACTTCACTTCCCTTAAAATCTCCCACACATTCCTGTTCATTTCAGGCCCTCCCCCAGTTTCCCACTGATCTTCATTTAGACTCCCCCATTCTGTACTTTGCCTTGCCTTGTCACATTCGTTGTCAAACACACAAGAATAAAAAAGACCTGGCATATTTTTATGGGTTGACACTTGGCCTATGAGGTATAAGTGATACGGACGGCTATTTTCCATATGCAGCAGAGACATTAGCAACACTCTGCCTTTCACACTTTTAATTGTCCTTCCAGGCATTCCGAAGTCTTGTGTGTTTGATAAGAAGTTGTGAAAAGCTGCGTAGTTTATGGACTACTTCATGTTGGGTTGTACATTACAGCATATCACATCCTGCAAGGTGTGATGAGCAGTGGTATCACATACAGCACATTAATAACATTCACACAGAACCTGAAAGAGAATCCTAATAAATAATAATGGGACATAATCTTCCTTAATTGAGAGGAAATGTCTTGTCCCAGGTGTTCTGGTAGGTTTTATCTGAGGACCACCAGGCAGCTTCCCTGTCTACCATGCTAAAAAAACTAAAAAAGCCTGCTTTGAAGCAAACATTACATTTGGTATGGGACTGGGTGAATATTTCCAAAGATCATGGTTATTAGTGGGCAAGTGCCCCAAGGATGTGTTTCTGTTCTATACACATGGTACTAAAAACCTCACCGGCTGGGACAGAATGCTCTGGGGCTTTTAGATTTTCAAACTAGCCCTAAATGGTGACTGTCATTGTCTGATTCTTTTGAATTTTCAAGTGAAGTCACTGGCTGTTTCCAGCACAATCCGTGCAACCAGACACCATATGTAATGTACAGTCCGTGAGAAGCCACCAAAGCTGATACGCTATAAATGTGTTTCTGCAAATGAATTCAGCGTTGCGTGTTTGTTATAATTGACATTTTCCTGCAATGATAAATGAATTATAGTAAGTGGGTGTCTGTCCTGTAATGAACTCTCCAAGTACAATCTTGCTTCAAGTCAAATGACAGTCTTTCTTTTTCTCCACAAAGCAACAGAAGTGCCATAATAATCACAGAAAAGACTATGAATAATAAAGTGCATTTTAGTTAACCCTGTGAGAAGCATTTTGTCCAGCATAATTCTTGTTTGTTTTCACTTTAGAGAAAAATGGCAGTTGATACTTGTGCTAATTTTATGCAGATTTTGAGGTGCTATTACTTGTAGATCAAGGTTTAGAGCCTTTTTAAAATCAAATTAAGACTACATAGCCAAAAATATTACTTCCAGAAGTTGTTCCTTATTTCTTAATTGCATTATCATACCCTGATTCACAACTAACTGTGAAGATGAACCATAAAGAAATTAATCAATCACTGAAAAATAGAACCAAGGGAGACCTTCTAAAAAAATTAAGGAGTAGCAGGTACCATAGGTTTTAGGTTTTAGAAATACAATCTGAAGGCCTCTCAATAAAATGTCCTGGTACATTCAAGATTCATACCTTGAATCGGTCTAGTAATAATACCCTACTGTATGAATAAGTAAGTCACTGTGTGGTACACTGTGTTGAGACCACATCCCCACCTTCTAAACCTCTAACTCACGAGCAAGTGAGCACCAGGTGAAGCCCTCAGTTATTTACACAAACTTTGGGGAGAGAAATGAGAATTGGACTGTCTGTTGTACGGTTGTATGTGATTTGTAGCACAGATGAGAGTAGCAGAATTGCACTGTTTGCTTTATGTGATGATAAAGTTTTCCCTAAGTAAACTCTATGCTACCTCACACCTGGTTACATCCAGACTGGATACATGCCAGCATGCCACACAGCATATGGTTTACAGTCTGACATTCTAAGTCACCTTGGATAATGCTATTTCCTAAATAAAAAGTAAAAATGAATACTAAGAATGAAATGTCTGCTGTGCAAAATATTGCATGCACAATAAGTTTTTGGCCCTAAATCAAATTACTTTAAAATCCTTAATTCTGCAGTGTATTATCGTTGAAAAATGAAATTTATCTGACCAACTCATCACCTCACTTAATCAGGGTGTCTTTATACAATTATAGTCTGACTGAGTTCATCTATACAACAGCTTAAGCAAATATACTTCTGAAAATGGCTTGTATATGCAAATAATTAAACAAACATAGGTGCATAGAGTTGTTTCTTCATTTCTCTGCCTGGGTTTCCTTTGGGTGCTCTTGTTCCCTCCCACAGTCCAAAAACATGTTTTTCAGGTTAATTGGTCACTTTAAATGTAAATTTGTGTGTGACTGTGCATGTGTGGCCACTCTGCAATGGACTGATGTCCCATACAGGGTGTAGTTTCCTAGCCTCGCCTAGTGATTCCAGGATAGGCTCTGGACCACCTCAGCCCTAACCAGGATGAAGCAGTTCATGATGAAGGATGGATGGATCAAAGATGTGCTTATGTGTACATAACCAGGTTTCCCTTTAAATCTGTGTTCTTTTAACCAGGTTTTCCCTGTGTGTATGGCTGTGTGAATGACTTTTTGTGTAAATGTTTGCTATATGTTTTTCATGTTTTAGTGAGATCAGTTTAGGAGCCGTTGCATTGTATGAAATTCACAAATTCTGTATAGTAATACGTGAACAAACTTGTATGTGGGTGTTTGTTAGGTGGCTGAGACAGGGGGACCCCCAGGCCAGGACCCATGAGGAGGCATAGAAGATGCTCGCTGCCTGGGTGCCTCTGCTCTTCCTCACCACATGGATGAGGAGCAGCACCAGCAGCCCCCTCTCCTTCCGCATTGGTGAGTCCCACCCACCTGGGCTGTCGAGCATTAGTGCACTTTCCCCAGGGATAGTCTGCTGAACCACCCCCACTATGACTGAACAGAAATGGAGAGAGGCAATTATTTTCAGATGTACAGGACATGTTCTTACAGGGTGCATCTGTAAAGGTAACTTGTGTAACAAAAATAATTTGCAGTTAAAAAGTAAATATTTAAATACAAAACATATTTAATATATACCTTACATTTCAGCTAGTGTGTGTGTGTGTGTGTGCATGTAAAATTCTTTTCTTACCCCGTTTTCCCCTGTGGGAGGTAACTTTTTCCTCAAAGAGGCCTGGGAGTTTGACAGTACAACACAGTATTGTCCCTGTTCCTAGGATTGCTCTTCTGTGGACTGAGAGTAATGTTGTTATACCTGGAATCTAACTATAACTCCTGAGGCTTAACAATCACAGCTAAAGGGGCTACCTTGGTTTTACCTTGGAACATCTGTAAAGAATATGGCTTGGACAGTTCCAAGTCTAAATAGGAAGTACCACAGAGAGTGGTGGAGAAGAAGAGAGCCTAGATCCTGTAGGACTTCGACATCCAAACAGGTACTGGCAACCAACCACATATGGTAGTAATAGAAAAGGAGGAGGAAACAGCAGTGGTGAGAGATGTGGTGATTCCGAATGATAAAAATATCAGGGAGAAGGAATATGAAAAGCTGGAGAAATACCAGATCTTGAAAGACGAACTGGAGAGAAGTTGAAAACCAAGGGAGTGCCATTGGTGACAGGAACACTTGCCGCCATAAATCCTAAGAAGAATGATTCTATCAGATCCCTGGTAAGACAACATCAGTTTCAGTCCAGAAGAGCGCAATCCTATGAATAGCAAATAAATAATGAAATAAATAAAAAAAGAGCAAAAAATCCGTAAAAGTACACAACAGTTTATTATGACACCTACAGTATTTATTACAATACACTGTGCAGTTCTGGGTGGTCTTTGTAGATTTTTATATTTATTTTGATTTTTATTCACATTTTGTTTTTTTGTTATGGTTAAGCTTTCAATAAAAATTTGTTATAGTAAAAGTTTGCATTTGAATACCAATATATTTATATAGGTATTAATTTTCAAGTGCTGTTATAGCAAAAATTTGGATATAGAGAGTTTGGACACCAAGGGATTCCTGTTTTTGTGTGCGTGAGTGTGTGGATATATTTTATATATACAAAACAAACAAATTTCATCTAAATCTTATTTAGTTAAATGTAAATGTGGACTTTACATTTGGCAATATTTTTAGCATATGCCTGTTGCTTTTTATGGACAGATAAATTGTTAGTGAGAGAAAAAAAGGACAATTTTGAGACACAACTGAAAGTTACCTGTGGTAAATGTTGAAAGACATCTACATGTTAGATTTCCACATTGATTTTCATGTTTATTTTTATTTAGTTCACCTTTTACTTTTATAAACCTTTACGAAATACAAGATTCAGCTTAAGTTTGTAAACATTTAAAGTCATAATACTGTAGCTAATGCTACTGTAACCAAATGCAAGTGAGTGTTTATTCAGCTGAGGCACTGGGACCCTCTATCATGCGCTGGGCCAGAGGCAGAGCCAGAGCTGGGGTGAGCTTGCTGCCCAGCACGAGGTGTTTTTAACTGCTTCTTCTGCCCAAGCTGCTCACGGTCAAAGTCTAAATGGTGGTTTCCTTAAAATCTCGACCACCTCCTCCTTTCATGTAGAGTTGCTGGGGGGGGGGCACAAGGCTCAGCTGGAGGAAGCATCAGAAATCCCCAGAATCGCAATCCTTCGCCAACCATATTGATCTGCTCTTGCCAGCGTTTATTAAAAAGAGCATTTCATTTCAGCAGAACAGAGATTAAATAAAGAGGCGCAGTTTCATTTAAACAAACCAGGCTCCCAATTTATGGATCAGTTATTGTGTCCCCAGTGTGTAGCAGTAAGAACTTCATTGATATTTTTAAATTGCAATTGCACAAAGAACAAATAGATCTCATCTCATGATTATTGAAGAATAATTAGAGAATGCCTTCGGTCAACTTGGTGCATTTTTAAAAATTCCCTTCACCTGCCGTATCTGCATAAGAGCACAGAAACCATTTTATTCTGACTTGATTAGTAAATGTTTAATTGTGTTGTTTGGCCAGTGTCTCCGTGCTCAGGTCAAGTAGGTGAAGCGGTGGTTGTACGACCTTTACCTTTTGGCCAGGGCAGTAGTGTATTAGCTAAAGTAAAGCAACCAATTTTGTACTTCACATGTCATTTAGTTAAAAGATAGATGATGGAACAGAACTAGAATGGGTGCTGGAACCCCCCCAGACCAATGGCGCTAAGAGAATCACTGCCCTCTGCCTTGTCCTGTGCAGACATCGCTGTTCAACAGCATGCTGCTACCAAGGGGATATAGTTATTTCAAAAACCTGTTTCTGTCTGTCCTTTTATAGGTGCATACAGTATACCTATAACTTGTGTAGGAGCCTTATATTTGCATATGAGATGTCTTATCAACTGTTGCTGTTAAACTGTCTTTTTCTGGAAGAAAACCGTTGCACTGAAATTTCACTGAGGGATGAGAGCTACTCTTTCTGATTATAATTTCAATATGCAAACATATAAAAGATGTATGAATTTAAATCATTATTTAATTTAGAATATGTGCATTAATATCTGAGAATTCAGATGTAATCGGAAGGGAACATATTGGATTTGAGTGAATTTTAATAGGAGGTGGAAGTGAAAGCAATTAATCACCCTCATCTCAGCAGCTCTGGTAGACTACTTCCCAGTCTCGCTTCAGGAACTTGAAATGTGAATATTTTTAACAAAGAAGTTTCGTATATGGAAAAAATCGAGGCAGGAAGTTTATTAAGGCTGTAATGAGGTTAAAATGAACGTACTCAGTGCAGCGCTCGATAACAGGAATGGATCTGCACCAGCAAATTAAGCTAGCAATATCTTTCACCTTCCAGGATAACTCCCGTTTCTGCTTTTCTAATTGTGAACCTTTTCATGCTCTGTCAGTTAGCATCATATTATTTTTTACATTACATTTTGTTATGGATTTAGTGTGGGGCTGTCTTTTTTAAAACAGGCAGTGTTTCTCATGAGGTTAGGCCACATGCTATAGAGTACAACAGCATTTTCCCTAAATGGAAGAGAAAGATGCCGCCTTTGGAGACAAGATGGCAGGAACATCAAAGGATGTGATGGGCAATCAGGCAACTTGACTGCTTGGCATTGACACATTCTATTACAGACACACATAAATGAACAATCTATTTCCAGCTTGCCATGCGACACTATCACTGTTCCTCAGGAACCACTTTTTCAAGGAATGACATTACGCAGAAAGTGTTGCATGTTCTTACATCAACCATATCTTCTGTCGGTCTGGCCTCTGCTTGGGTGTGCGCTCATCTCATTTTTGAATTATTCATTTCCATTTGCCAGCAGTGGAGACAGGTAACATTGTGTGCACTTAAAATGAAGAAATCAATAAGTAGATATAGGGACGCGAGTGACTTGTGTCTTTAAAAGTCAAGGTGATGACGGCTGTTTCCCATAGGTCCAACACTGATGAATAATTGTGATCCTAAAATGTGCAATGATTTATGGGAAATGTAATAAACTGGATATGACAGGGAAATGGAAGCAAAAGGTTGAGTGGGCCTGCGTATCTTGCATGTGAAACACACTGACCAGCGACTCTACCATTTCACGGGCTTCAATGTCTCTACTGTGAAGCATGTAAGTCAACCAAAACCCTGGCGCACAGCTCATGCTGTATCTAGTGTGAAACACATTGGCCAATGGCTACAATGGTATTGCACAGAAAATACCATCTTGAGTGTGAAACACATTGGCCAGCCCCCACCCTGGGATTAAGCCTGTTGGCCAACCCTGACTCTGGCATTGTACTGGCAGCTCCATCTTTGGTGTGAAACACATTGGCCAACCCCTTCTTTCTGTTCCCACCCACAGACACTGAGGAAATATTCATCCACCCCCATTCATGTTCACTCTGAGTTGAGGCCCAAACTACCCAATGGGAGCTGGAAGAATTCCCTCCATGCAGAAAAGCTGTGGATCAGACAGGACACCCATTGTACAGCACCTATGCTAACTGCCAGCTTCACAGTTAATCCAACAGATTCAGAAACCTGTGCAAGATGCTTCAGTGGGCCAGCAGTAGGTGTAAAAATGTGAGGATAGAAAAACATTAGTAACTAATGTATTACTGCGATTGAAACATGGATGTAAACACAGTAGACATTCTCACCAATTAGTGATATGGTGTGAACACACATTACTATGAATTTATAATTTCCTGCACATTTCTGGTAGTTAGAATCTGTTCCAGAAAATCAGTAGCAGTTTTGTCTGGACGAAGGCCCTATGTGATTGCACTGAATGTTGATGTTTCCCACAGGGAAATGTGTGGAGAGCATGGCTCAGTGTGTCAAATCAACAACTTCTGTAAGGCAGCCATTCTACACACCATATTTGTTGGGCTCCTCTTGCAGTTATCCTGTAGAACTACGTTGGATTTTTGATCCATAATAGGAAGCCATATTGGCAAACTACACTGAAGAGGAGCATGCTGGGGGCTTCATTCTGCACTGACATCATTTTCTGCAGCTTCTCCATGTGAGACGAAGATGCTATTCTACGAAGAGCTTTGGTGGACAAGCTGTGGTGGAATAGCTAACTAGATCATAATGAAGATTTGAAAAGGTCCTTCTAGTTTCCATTCCCTCACAGTCAGATTACGGGTGGTGTTGCCTCCCTTCCATCCCCCAGGTCTTTTATGTTGGATGTTAGGAGCAGCAGTCATTCACTTCTGTTTTGAGTTTCTAGGTGACAGTATTGATCTAGTAAACAAACTTATGACATCAAGGTGAGCCTGTGCTATATTCAGTTTTATTGTTTATGAGAAGCTATGCTCTGATCCTCAGCCAGCTGTGGGAGTTAATATAAGGTCCAATCTCAGCAGTCTAGCAGTAGTGCGAACCAGCGCTTGGTATATAGTGTGTTTCAAGGTAAAGTTTATGAATGTCATACCTCCAGGTCTGTCTGGATAACAAAAATATATGCCAGCTGACTAGATGTAGGGCACAAGGGCAACCCAGTAACTGTAAGCCTTTGATAGAATGAAAATCAGTAAGGTTATGAAAGGTCACCGCATTTTCACAATTATTTGGCCACTGTCAGCGGCAGCAGTCCTCACGCAGTGGGTGAACAGTTTCATGTGACAGTTTACTTTATGCAGCTGAACACAGATCAACCTTTCAGCTGATGGTCTGTAATCAAGACTGGCTGTTAGTCATGCACAGTGAAAAAGGACTCATAAGACAATAAGATTCAATTCATTGCACTTTAATGGATGCCAAATTCACACAATATTTTTGAAGTGTCTGCTATATTTTCATTTTGCTATTTTAGTTTGGCAGAGCCAGAATGACACACTCAGAATTGAATGCCAGTCATAGTTACTTTGCAGATGCTTTTATTCAAAGCATTTCACACAGCTTGCAGAAAGGCTATAGTTTACACAGCTTAGAATTATATACTATACTCATTCTCGCACCTGGGCATTGTTGCTGAAGCATTTCTAGGTACACAGTTAGCTCTGAGATACAATAGCACAACTTGTCTAACCCCTGAAAGCTGCTGGGCAGAAGTGCAGCTCCCATTTCTCCATGGTTGTTGGTGCTGCTCACTTTGGCCCTTTGACTATGTGGCATGTTATTTGCTTCATTATGGAATGGGCAGGATGGAGATCAATTCCATCAATTTGGTGACCCACAAACAGCACTAGGAAGGATCACAGCTCACTGAATACTGAATCTGTGCTCGTATGAATTGTTGGTAAGCTGGTTCTGACATGTACTCAATGCGCGGTGGTAGTGCTAAGGCCTTTAGGGGATGATGGGAAACTGCTGCAGAGGCTGTACCCAGAAGCCATACTCATTGCATGCCCGATCAACATTTCTAAAAGAAGGTTTATTGATTCTAAACAATTCCGCATTTAAATTCAGTAACGGCAAGAATTTCCCATCAGTCTGCTGCTGCATTTACGATAGTAGAGAACAGTTCTGTGTTTTCTGTGTAACTGACACTGTGAGCCCGAAGGCTTGCAGTGCTTCACAAATACTGTGCTGTACCTGCCTTAACAGAAACAGAGTAAGGACAGTGTCTTGTTATGAATGAAAAGAAATAGATCTGGGTTTTCTTTGTGGACAAAAAAAAGATATTTTTGTGTTTGTGGATGTATAAATGGTCAGCTACTGCTCTAGTTCACACCAGCTATGTTAGTGGGTCTGGACAAGGAAAACCAGCCTCTTCTTTCCTCACCCGTCTGAAAAGAAAATCCAGCGTAGTTACAGTACAATAACCAGATTAAGTTGCACTGGTGTCTGTCCTGTTCCCTTTTTCTTCAGCTAGTCAAACAGTTAAACGCTTCCAAATGTGGCAGGCATTGAATAGTGAGCTTGAGCACCACCAATCCAGTATGTTATGCAATTTGGAACAAGTAAAAAAACAAAGCTTTCCCTAGGTGATCACAATGAAACCAGTTTAAGATGTACTTCTGTGGAAATGAGAGTTTCCACCTGGTCTTACAACAACTGAATGTATACAAAATGGCTGCTGTCAAAGGTTCAAGAGCACAGCAGCTGTAAATTGACCTACGTTCCTAGTGGGCTCTAAAGGTAACTTGCTGGGTCAGAACAGTTACATTCGGTTGCACTGTGGTCCGATAAACAGTAGTGGACTTCAAAGCTAAGTAGATAATTTCTAAAAATCTCACAAACACAAAAATGCAATTCATATTTATACAACAAACTTGCTGGATGCAAGAAAGACGTACAGCAGAGATGCTCACTAAATGCGGATGCAAACTTTTTTAGGACTAACTACAGAATATAAATACGTTGTTTAAGGTTTGTACCCATTGGTGCAATATAGTTTAGTCAGTGACTAATAATCGCTGAATAAAAGCCATTTACACCTTCCAGCAAGATGCATAGGTATACACAGGTGGCCAGACTTTCCTCTGTGTTTGGAGCACAGATGCAGAAGCACAGTTGGCTTTCTGTCATTTGTGTCTGAATTTGCTGGCTCTGCTTTTGGATAATGTTGCATCCCTCCAGCTCCAGCGCTGCTCCCCTCCTGCTTCAGCTCTTCAGTTTCAGTCTCTTTGCTCACCAGGTGAAAAGCTCTCTCTAACACCCTTCTGCATAACAAAACATCACAAACCCTCCACCACGTAATTACTTCATTAATTATTTGTTCCTGCATAAGTACCTGTGTGCACAGTGCTGTGTGTTTCCAGGGTTATATATCTCACAGCTGGACAGAAGGCAATCTGAACATAATCACGGTGCGTTTTTGTTTTAATTAATTATTATTATTTTTTTTTAATTTGTGGGCATTGTTCATTTGGACAGGCTACAGTCTGAACAAAAGCACTGGAGCACAAAGGGGAGGTGGCTCGTCTTGTTAGCAGTGCGTGTTAGTTTTTGATCACCTCCTGTTCACTTTATTGATTTACGCTTCCCTGGAAAGCAGCATGGTCCTTCTTGGCTTGTGTAGCCATCCTGGATGCAAGAATATGCCTCATCTACTAATCCAGGTGTAAATGGTGTAGACGTGTAAAAGTGTAAATGGAGAGACATATAAATCACTTTGACTTAAGTTCTGTAATGTGTTGAAATTACAAGGGCAAGTCAAAAAGTTTCTGCAACTACTGCTGCATGGAATAGTATAAAACTGCAGATACTTTTTGATTTACCTTTGTATATTAATAATAGAGTAGAGGATTCAAAGATCAGCTCCATCTATACTTGGGTTTAAAACATTTGTTTTCACTATGAAAGGGTAGAACTATAGTCACCTTAGTGTCACACTCAGATGTGTTGTAGTTCCTCAGGATATAGACTTATTTCCCACTTGTGGAGCTGTAGGTTGTTCTGTGGCATATCCGCTATGTCCACAGGATGTTGCATTGCAAGGGAAACCACTCAGTTCAGGTTTTACTATTATTTTAATATTGGACACGTGTGTTCCATGTTCACGCTCTTGCTAAAGGAGGACATTCCACAGGCACCTGCAGTTAGAGTACCAATTCATACAAGTGGAGTCAATGTTAAAATGGCTGTGTTTTGGCCATTGGGTGGTTTTAAGAGCTCTCTGTGGCATCTTTTTTGCTAAGAGGAGGGTAATAAACACCTGGAGCAGAACTAGGCCTGTCAGGATCTGAGTCCACTAGCCACACTCACAGAGAAGTGAACAAAATTGAATTCAGCTCACTGTGAGCCTCCATCCCACTGTTCATGAAAAAGCAAAAGATGCTGTGCTTATCTTCAATCCACTCTGATGCAGGAAATATTGGCTATGTAGCACGTCAGGGATTTTTTCAGTAGTTTGCAGATTTATTTGAAAATTGATAGAGCATAGAAACCAAGACTGCACTGTAATATGTACCAAATATGCATATCAAGATGTGGGTACCCAGCAATTTAAACTCATAAATAATAGTGAGTCATTCAACTTACAAAATCTATTCAAACCAGTAAGAGAGAACCAACTTGGTTCTTCTATGAGAGCAAATTAATTTTGGACATTTTTATTTGAAAAAAAAAACGAAATGTTTATTTCAGAGTACCATAAATGGGGTATAGGTTGTGTATTTAACCCTAACTCCCTGCCCCCCCCAAATATTTTGAATAGTGTCATGTTGTTTTGGGTGATGTTTTCAACAGTGTGTGAAGTTATTTCTTAGTAGCTTTCATTTATTATTAGCTGTGAGTGATTTGAGGGGTCTGCAGGAACTGATAAGAATGGACTGTGGGACAAGGTGCTGGCTGGTAGACTGGAGGGAAGTGGGTTTGGGAACAGGGTTCTGGTGATAGACTGGAGGGAAGTGGCTTTGGGAACAGGGTTCTGGTGATAGACTGCAGGGAAGGGTTTTGGGGATAAGGTGCTGCATAGTACATTGAAGGGAAGGAGATTTAAAGATACAGTGCTGGGTGATACACTGGCGGGAAGTGGGTTTGAAGACAGGGTGTTGGGTGACAGACTGAATAGAAGAGGGCTAGGGATAGCCCCCAACAGTTCACATGTCCTGTGGGTGGTATTTGCATGGCAGTTTGGTTGAACAATTTGCCCCATTAAAGTGACCATTATGCTGCCACATTAATAGTGTGCCTCTGAGGCTTCTTCCAGATTTACAGCTTCTGGAGCTCTCTGATCAATGAGAAAGACAATGTCTCTGTCTTATTTGTGTGCTATGCCTTACACCCCATTCTTTGCAAAATGCCATGACCTTGGAGAAAAACCTATATTTTATATCAAACATTATTTTCTGAGTAAACAGGAAGTCATGCATGCAAATGCCTTTGGCTCTGTGAAGGGGCAGGAATTCCATGTCTTTATTTCTGAGATCATGATCATGTAACTGCTTAATCTATCATTTTATTGTATTTTATTTACCGGACATTTCAAACAGTGCTGTGGAAATATGTCAGGGAGGAAGGGTGAACAGTTCCAACCAGGTAAGAATGCCCCTTTCAGGCTGATGGTCAACCACATTTTCTTCTGTAATAAATGCTGTGTCATGCCTTAGTATTACCTGAAAGATGACAATATCAGATTGTATATGTAAAAATTGTATCTGAGAGTGGATCAGCCTTTGAAAACAGATTGACTGAAGAAGTGAATAAAGTATACAACCATATTTGAGCTATGATACCCCTTGCTAACCACTACTATTCCCAAATCCATTTCTTCACCCCCCCATTACACTAAGTATACTAAATAATTCAATTTGGGATTAATGGCCTTTGCATTTCTCCCATTGGATTTTTTCTATTACATAAAATTGAATACTGATTATAAAAAAGTACGTTGTAGGTTAACTAGCAAGTGACAGAAACAGGACAGAGGCTTTGTGTGAGCTAATAAGTCATTTGTTTGAAGAGGGAGACATTAAGCAAATGATTTGGCAAATGACACTGTAAACTGACAGTTTTGAGATATAGCCTAAAATTACAGGTAGGAACATTACTTTGGGTCCTCATGAACATACACCATTGAACATTACGGCTCACCTTGAAATCATTTCTGTCTCAGCTTTGTAGCAAAATTGTCCTGAATTTCAATCAGGTCTAAAAATATCCCCCAGGCTTTTCTTTTAACACAGCAATGGAGCATGATGAACAGAATACTAATAACTAATGACGTATTTAATTCCATTAACGTAATATGCATGAGAGAAAGGTGAGCTCTTGAAAATTTCATATCATTTTACAAAGTTTATCTTTTGTAAAGATATTTTCTCAGTGAGATTTTGAGAGCTGAGTTTTCAGATCAGCTTTTATAAGACTTTCAAGACTCATCCCATCTCTTAGAGGGCTTAGTAAGGGAAGTGTATATCAGAAGTGTGTATCAGTGCTGTGAGCTGTATGAGTGTGTGCATGTGTGGCTTTGATCATGTCTTTGTATCTTTATAGTTTTATGTATGTTTTTGTGCAAGTTTCTCCTTGTGTGTGTATAATAAAGGAATCTGCTGTGGAGGTACATGATACTTGTGCCTTAAATAATGAACACAATCGAGGCTGGAAGTTTGTAACTTGGAATTGTTTCTAAATTGACCCACTATGTCACAATCAATAAAAGTCAAAAAAACAATAATACTTCTTAATCCCTTGATTTATTCACAGTTAGATTCTGTTAAAATTGTCCGATACAACTATAATGAATTAGAAATTTGCTGTAAGACTTATTTATTTATTCTGTTTTCTTTAGCAGCTCGTCCAGTGCAGGTTACAGTGTTCCACTATACAGATAGTCCTCGACTCATGGCATATATGACTTATGAGAAACTGGACTTACAACAGCTGTCCTGTTCACCTTATTATATTATTTTGGAGGCCTGACATCTGGTAGTAATGTCTAATGATGACCGCTCCATCTGCTGTGTAATAGCATGGGCTGGTTGTGCTGCCCCAAGCAGCAATATTTATTATCACCTCAGTCAGTGTTAGGATGTCTATCAGTAACTGAGCTTTATTTAATGGAATGTTGTTTTATTTATAAGACGTTTTGTTTTTGGTTCTGTTCAGGCTACTTTTATTTACAATGGCCAGCAAGTAAACAGCAAGCATTTTGGTGGTGCTGAATAAATAATAGAGTGCCTTGCAAAAGGAATTAAAACTGCTTTAAGGTTATCAACATTGGCTAGATTACAAACTTACAAGCCCATATTTTTCCAATCAGTATTTTCATTGTGAACTCAAATGCTCTAACACTAAATTGTCAGTGAAAATAAGTTGTTTGCTTGTAGATATTTAAAGAAAATACTGAAATACACTGCTTGCATAAGTATTCAAATCCCTGATCTCCAGAAACTCCCAAGTTTACACAGATGAAAAACTATTCACTAACAAGGACACACATGTCTTTTAATTGGACATAATTGGGTTCTACCTGTGACCCATTAGAAGAAAAAACATTTTCAACATGAAAACATGTTTTAAGGATCATTTGTGAAGCTGCCCTGAAAGAGAGGTCTGAGGATGAAGGCTAAAGAACATACTACAGAAGCTAGTGGGAGTCATAGTAATGCATAAACTACAAAAACATGTACAAAATAATTCCCAAGTATTTGGATCTCTTACCTCTAACTCAGCAGGATGTAGACTTGTGAGAGATGCCCTAGAAATGCCAACAGTCACTTTCATGGAGCTGTAGAGGTCAATGGCTGAAAGTGGAGGAATGGTGCACCAGTCCAGTATAAAGAGCACTTCATAAAACAGGCCTGTATGGGAGGATGGGAGGAAAGAAGCCATTACTCAGAAAGTACATGTGGGGTGTGCCAGAAAGCATACAAATGTCACAGCTAAGATGTGGGAAAATGATTTGTGGCCCAATGAGCCAAAGATAGAGCTTTCTAGCCAAAAATCAAAGCACTTTATGTACCACAAACGTTGCAAAGCTCATAGATCAAGAAACACCATCCCTACAGAAAAGTATGGTGGTAGCAGTATCAGGCCGAGGGAATACTTTTCTTTAGTTGGGATGGGGCATCTTGTCAACACAGAAAGATGGGATGGAAAAATACACAAGGGAAACCCGCAAAAGAACTTGCTTCATTCTGCTGAGAAACTGAAGTCTGGGAGAAAATTCACCTTTCAGAAACATGATCAAACCAAGCACAAGGCCAATGCATCACTGGAGTGGCTCAAAAAGAAAAAGGTGAATATGCCCTACAGTGGCAAAAGTCAAAGTCCTGACCTCAGTCCCTTTGAGAATCTGTGGCACTAGTTGAAGTTCTACAAGTTCTACAAGTATCAGCCTACCAACCTTAACAACTGACTTTTAATTATATTATAATATTGAGTGGAATTGTGGTTCCCATCATGCTTTGCTCCATGTACATAGTTGATGTGTCCAACAGTGGATGGGAAGTCCAGGGCTTGGCAATGATCCTGAGGCTGTATTAGGTGTATAATAGTTCTGTGGGCGGGCGTGTTGTGGTGCTTGTTTGGTGCTGCTGTCAATCATGCCACGCAAGAATAAAGCTCACGTTCCCACAACTCTGCCTTCAGTGCCACTGCCGATGGGGGTCGTTAAAATATTCACTTATGACGAGGTTATCCAAATGGATCCCTATAGTAAGATGAGGACCACTTGCACTGACAACATTGGGTGTGAAGCAGAGAGCAAATTAACAGGGTGTCAGTTTATTTTATGATCTTTTATTAACATGAAGTAACATCAAAGTAAAGTCTACCTTAACATGACTGAAAATAAAAAAATCCATTATGTACACAACTCATGCTTTCCCACAGTGTTATATTACTTCACATTACTTGTGCACTTCTGGCACTACAGGCAAGCAAAATAGTGTAGTACAGAAGGTAAACTGAGTGGCAGAAAGTATTAAAAATTGTTTCACTTCTAAGTCCTGACAATATTTTTCTGGCAACAAGGAAGTGCCAGTTTATAAAAATATATTGTCTTAACCCTAACCGCCAAAAAAACACTGAAGTAAATACATACCTGTATTTATTTGCTTCAGAGTTTCACGTCATTAAAAATGAATAAAACTGTAATAAGCTGCAAAGAACACAGCCCTTCCTACCCCCCTTTTAATGGTCTTTCACTCTTAACTAGTAAAAAATATTGGACATGCAGGCCACTTACACTCTGCAACACAGAAATTTTAATAAAAAGTAAACAAATTTGAAAGTGTTTATTTGAAAATTATAAGTGGAGGCACCTACCATCCAGGGACCCTCAGCAACTGTGCATACAAAAACTGGCTTATGTACCAACCTTAGGGTACAAGTACACAACCTGCTCTGATGCATCACATTGATGACATCAAGCCAGCATGACATGAAAGACCTCACAGATTGACATCACAGATCTCAATTCTCTGTGCCAAAGGGTTTTGACTTTCTTTCTTTAAATTCTGTTGTACAAAGACTTCTTAGGTAGGAATATATGCAGACCCATTTGCCTTTCCTGTGTAGCATATTTCTTGTAAATATCAGAACCTAATGCAATGTCCATTCAGAAGGACTTCAGGCTACCACTAGATAACCTGTTTTCATACAAACACTATCATAAGAGGTACTCCCTGCATTATACATTGGATAATAAATACATTAAAGTTCATTAAATACATGCTGGGCTCCTTAGTCCAGTTAAAGTACCATAGACACTATAGCCAATATTTCTACATCCACAAGACAGTGGGATGTCCACAAAATGACCATAAACTTGGCTATTGTGAAGTAGTTTCTTCTGAAAAGATTTCAGAAAGAGGACTGTAAGGAGCACTGCTCTCCATTTCTACAGATCATTTTCTCTCAAGGCGACACAATATCCTCTCTTGGCTCATCCAGAGCATGGGCAGTGGCATCACCGTGTGCGCACCCCAGGGCTGCTCTCCCTTTGCTTCTGTGTGATGAATCTCTGTTATAACAGGTGTTCCTGCCCTGTCCACCAGCAGCAAGGTTGTCAGCTCTGCTCCAGGTGCCCCCCTGTGTGTCCTGGATTTTGTTTCAGCTGAGGTCTTAATTAATTGTGGGTGACTGAGCAGCTGATTGAATGTTAAACTGAATGGTGTTGAATTGAATCCATTAGCAGAGCACTCAATCATTTTTATTGTGTTAAACCAATGCTGAGTTATTCCTGCAGTACTAGCAATAGTGATAACATTTTTTTCAATTTTCAAGTCTTACGTAATAAATACAGTGGTCATTATTTCAATTAAACTACTGTTAGAGCTGTTACGTATTTAATGCCCTACATTTATTTAACTAAAGACAATAATGAATCCAAATGAGATTCAATACTGATTCATTTAGCTGTTGTTTAATTTTCAGAAATTATCAACAAAATGAAACATTTTCCTGTCTCAAAGGCACCTCTAATAGTTTTAAACAAACAAAAATTTGGTTTCACATAAAAGAATTGTATGCAGAGTGTGAACTGCTATCAAATTTGATCCGTTCAATCAATGGCTAAAAATCACAGTAAGTTACAGTAATTGGGTGTACACACAGGGGTTTGCCAGAGGGTACAAGTGAAAACCCCTGTTGTAATTACTGGTTTTAAGCATGAATCATGTTTACATGCCATGCTGAGAGGTGGGTTCACTGTTCAGCGTTCAAGACTGCTAAAGGGCATCGCCGGTGATGCTGCGTGTGACACCATGTTTATCCTTGTGGCAGGTTTAGGGGCAGGGCAGGGCCAGGTAGCTGGGGGGGTTGGCTCAATCTGGCTTTCACAGGTCTTATTGTGGGATAAGAAAGCAATTTGCCAGAGGGACTGAGGAGAATGTATGCGGGGGCTAGTGGGGGTGTAGTCATTTCCTCACTGTCAGATGGAAAATGAATCACAGAGAGAATGGTGTGCTATTGTATTACTTCATTCTGCTTTTAATTTTAAATTAAAGACCTTTTGTTTTTTTTCCCTTCTGACTTGAACTTAGGAATTTCACTTTACACGTGGGAGATTTTTCTTAGTCTCAATTTTTAATTTATGATCAGACCGGTGTTTTTGACATTACAAGGTTTCCGTAATTGCATTTTATACTACCCGTTTCGGTGTTCCTTAGTGAATTAAATTCACACAAAAAATTAGTGATCAGTGCAATTTTTCATAAGGAGTGCTGGGTATAATTGAAAATATAAACCTGAATATGAACCTTTTTCAGCAAGGCGTTTAAAGCGTTTCCCACACAAGCCTTAGTTGAGATGCATTAATTGTGTTAACTGAGATAATTGCTTTGCTACAGGTTGGTACATTAAAACTACTATACTGTTCTATTGAAATGTTCTCATTTACAAACATCCTAACTGAGACCACAAGCTAAATAAATAAACCCAGAGCAGTTTAACACCACCTTTGGTGGATCTTTATTAAAGCATTATTAAAACATGCCCTGATGCAGTTTTACTGTTTTCTGTAGCCTTAAAGGGGCCGCTGGGATATTCTGTTGCTCTGCACTGTTTGTTCTTGCTACTGCAGATGGAGTTTGTTCTTGTTATTGGAACTTTATTTGTAGTATTATGGTGTCACAGCTTGGAGCAACGTGTTCCTCGCAGGAACAGTGACCTCTGTACTATTCAGAGGGACTGTTTCAGATAGGTGAAAGCAGCATCTGTCAACTCCACTGCAAATATATAACAGACAAAAATACTATTTTTTATTTAGAGTAATGGATATTACTCTATATTACATTAGAGATATTGATGACATGAACTATATTCGTATACAATACAATACAATACAATAAAAATACAATGTTATTTGTACCTCAGAGAGTGCAACAAATGTTATTATCCACACTGATAGACACTGCGGTGCATGAAGCATCTGTTACATTATAGGCAGTGTACAGTGGCTCTTTCTAAAAAATGTAACAGCATGGTTTTTACATGTGAGCAATGAATATTATCTGTAACTGGTGACAGAGGTGCAACTGAGATGTAAAGGTTGAAATCCAAGGAGTGAAGAGCTTCACAGGACCTTTAATGTTCAAATGAGGACAAAGGAAAGCCATATAAAGTGTTAACATAGCTATTTTTTCTAGTTTCTTTTTTGTCTGAGGAAACTCTGGTTCTGACCCAGTCCCTTCTCTGTGCTTCACAGCGGCCATCCTGGACGACCCAATGGAGTGTAGCCGGGGTGAGAGGCTGGCCATAACCCTGGCCAAAGACAACATAAACCGCTCCAGCAACCGATCCAGCACAAGCAAGCTGGAGGTTGACATCTTCGAGCTGCTGAGGGACAGCGAGTATGAAACAGGGGAGACTAGTAAGTAGCCCCAGTGCTAGGGTGTGTCAAAATTTCACACTGTGTATGGGTTAAAGAGGCAGCATTTACGTGTCAAAGAAATCGCATAAACCACTTCACCACCTTCAGGACATTGGAATAATGTGGCAGAGAAAAATTGAGTTTTGTGGAACACTGGGTATCCTGCCCAGATGTGCTAAACAAAACCATCATCAGCCTCTTTTAACTCCTGCTATAATCCCATCAAGTAATTTGGGCCGACAGGCACAAATGTGTTTCAATTCTCAGTGCAAGGAGGAATGGAATGGGTAGGGTGGGCAGGAAAGGGGGTGCGGCTGCGTCAATGATTAGGGGATTATATATTCATCACTTGATTTTTCTGCTTCTCTAATTCCCTATCCTAAACTGTGTGCGTAACACACTCTGCCCAACTGAATCTAGATTTAGCTACTCTGGCTCATCCCACCCATTCGTCTGTCAGACGACCCTCCCACCCTCCATGCTTTCCAGCCCATGCAATGGTAATTAAAACAGAGGGATTATGGTCTCATTCAGAATACCTTCTGTTCCTTTACATGAAAGCTTACAGCCCAGCTTATGTGCAGGGAAGTGAAAAGCAAACATTTGAGGTTTTTTTTTTACTTTTTCAGAGCCAAGGTTCCTTCACAGATCGATTAATAATTCAACACACTGATATATTTCACAGAAACAAGGACGATTAAAACTGTTCTGCACCACCCAGGAATCATTTTTTTTAACAAACAGAAATGCTCTACAAATAATGTGATATTAGCCTTGCATTTGTAGTTCTGTGCAATATGTATTTGTGAATGAGGCTACAATATTGAAATATTTATTTTTTCCATATTGTATTCATTCAGAATTCATTTTACATCTTTTCTTACACCTGCTTTCACACCTGTTTTGCACCTGTCTTTACACCTGTCTTAAGATTTTTAAAGTCTCTTCACCTACACAGTGTGAACTGAGAAGACAAGTGAGTACAATATTTGGGTGCTCATGGCAGTGTTGGAGGACCAAAGTGGCACCAAAGACTGAATCCATTTTCTACCATTCTGTGTGCCAGTGTGTCAGATCCTGTCCAAGGGGGTGGTGGCGGTGCTCGGCCCATCGGGAAGCCCGGCTTCCAACTCCATCATAAGCAACATCTGCGGAGAGAAAGAGGTGAGCCCCACACTCAGTGACGCCCTGCTTAAAGGCCAGTAGTCTAGAATTTGCTGCCACACCGGGGTAGGTGCTGCAGCATTATGGTAATCCATGCAAGTGAAGGTCAGCTAAAATGAAAAAAGCTACTGCCAGTCATGTTTAGAAGTACCGTACCTTGAAATAACGACTAATGAACTGAATAAATGAATTGAATTAGCACTTCAGAGATTACAGTGCTCAGAGTTTTGAAGGTCACAGCTTCTTTTAGCATGTCTGCTGATCTACAAGGGACTAATTTAGTGGTCCAAACATCCATTGATTGTTCTGTGCTATAAGGAAGCCAATAAACATTTATTATCACAGCTTCAAATACCTTCCTGAAAATATGAAAACTGTGGTCATTGTCTTAAATTTTTTAAATGCAAGGTTGCACAATCCAGTGATTTACTTAGCACACATATGTAGGTGGATACTGGGAAGAGATGAGACAGAAGATTGATACCTTAGGAGGCTGTGAATTGGTTTGATTATTAGGCAAACTCTGAGCTGAATGTTTCATCACCAGTCAAGGTGTCATCAGCAGCACATTGTGAAAGTGAAAAAAGGAGACAGACAGGATCAAAACATCTGGGAACTTGAAAAGTTCAACAGCAAAGGTTGAGTTCAGTGGCAAACCAAGCAGCCAGCCATAACCATGTATCCTGTCCTTTTGACACTGTGACAGAGCAGGTCTGCCACAGTTAAATGTCTTAAGGAAACATGGTCATTCTAAGCAGTTTCGCTAACTTGGTGGGTGCACACGCTTACTGCAAGTTGGCTGCATCTTCATATCATACATAAACATTCATCAGCCAATTTTCCACTAGTTGCAATGCTTGTCTCTTACTTCTACGTTTCTTACCCATAATGGCTGTTTGTTTTTAGATCTGGCAAAAGACCCTAGCAGTAGGCTTTAGGTAGCCTTATGTATTGCATGTTTCTGTTTTGAATGGGACAACTCATTGGTGGGGATGTATATAATTAACGCACCTATATTTGTCCTTTTTTCACGGTAAACTAAGGCTTGGACATAAGGATGAGAGATGTTCATATATAATCAGATAAACTATCTTAATGTATGACTTGTCTCATGTCATACTGTAGTCCATGTTTAGTCAGTGCTATTCTGTGTTATTGTGGTAACCATTTTGTGTAAAGTGGTTCAGTCCTTCCATTTCTAAAGGGAGGCTATTGAAAGAGTTTATTTGCTGTATTGAGGGTGGCTGTAGGTGTTTTTTTGGTTACAAATGTGAAGAAGAGGGTCTTTTTGTGAATAATGTACATAGTATTTGTTCCTTTTTTACTTTGACACACTAATAAACACTTTTGGCACAAAAACCTAGAGTTGACCTACCAGCAGTTGAAGACAAACCCTGTAGGAAGCACGTTCACAACTGCAAGCAAGATGTGACGTACTTTTAATGCTCTGATAATGCCACTTCATCTTGTGGTGAAATGCCTGCAATGCTTACCTCAATGTTCATTGAATATGGAGAAGTTTCATGAGTCTTAGATACAGACTAACTCATGAGTATAAAGTTAATGTGTCTTTTTTATGAAGGGGAAAACATTTTTGCCATGTTTCTCTTACATGATGTGATAAATTATGTAAAACTGATTCCAGAAAGCAGCAGCAGCTGAAACACTTTTATATGTTGGGAAGTACCACTAACTGTTTTAATCTTTAAGAGTATGTGATCCCCTGGTTACTGCACAGGGGCAGGTGACTGTGTGATTAGGCCTGGAGCTACAGAACATTCTGTATGGAATCATGCCAGGTTCTAGTATAACACACCACGCTACTCTCAACAAGGTCAGCTCAAGGTGGACAGTTTTCATTAGGGTGCATAAATAATTTAATTTATCATGAACTTTTTTATTTATTTACTTACTTACTTACAGTATGGCAGGAGGTATACAGCAGGATGTTGACTCTCATTAGATTTTCTTGCTTACTCCTGTTTCTCCTGTGCTTCCAGAATTGCCTCCCCCTCCCTTTTACCTGTCCATCCTAATGCACCGCTTTTGCTTTTCTATTAATGGTGTGTGTTTAAACCAACATATAGATTCTTACAGATGATGATTATGATGATGAGAGCTGCTCACTGAATGGCATTAACTCCCATTTAATGTCCTCATACTATAACACTGTTTTTCTTGCTATTGATTTAATTCTGTCAAGGCTTACATGAAATTTGTTTTTGCATTAATGTAGCCATATTGATCAGTTCCTCATATAGGTATGATCACCATCATAATATTTTATGTATTTAATGTATGTGTTTTCTATTTATGTACAGGAAAGGTTTCACTCTGCATGTGACTATGCATTTGTTTGCTGACCTCATCTGGATAACCCAGAGATATTTCTTTTTAGGAAGTGAGATGACTTTTTTAAAAAAAGTAAAATGAAACTGTTTTGTTCCCAACTTGTACATGTTTTTGCATCTGCAGTGTGTAAACTGACATAAATTATCAAAATATATTGCGAGTCATTGTAAACTCCAGAGACATACTGTGTGTATATAATGTCTGTTTGCATTTGTATTTGTATTTGCATTTGTGTGTGTGTGTGTGTGTGTGTGTGTGTGTGTGTGCATGAGTGTCTCTGGGTATGTGTGTGTCTGCCTGCATATAAAATATGGATGCTAGAAGTATAGAGGTCTGATCAGCATGTGTGGTTTGTCAGACTGCTTGTTCAGCCTGCAGTGAGGATAGCAAAGGAAAGCTTCCCACCACACAATGGGTCTGTCTGCAGTCACACCATGAGAGAGTCTAATACAGTATCCCCTGAATGGCCACCTCTGTTTCATCATGATAAGCTAGTTCCCATAGAGCTGTGCAGGCAACATACTAGCTTTGTGCAGTTGGCCATTTTGGGATATCTGATTTAATAATAGTCAAAATCCAATCTGTCTTGTCACCTTCTCAATGCTGCCCATTGCAATGCTCAGGAATTTGGAATTCCTTCTCCTGGTCAGTGATGAGGACTTAAATATGAGCACCACATGAGGAATAGACCCAAAGGAACAGTGGAGAATGGAGTTGGAGCTGATTTGACCAAAAAACCACTGAAAAAAAGTCATTTTTTCAGTGTTTGCACAAAATTAGGGTTAACTGGAGTAGTTAAGGACCTCTTGAGTCCCTGATGTGCATGTTTTGTATGCAAAAGTGACCTATGGTGACCCAACCATATATGTTGTATTTGTCAGAGGGACATGTTGAATCCCTGTCGTATATGTTATGTTTGCTGGAGGGACCTGTTGAGACTCTGGTATACATGTTGTGGCTGTTAAAGTGGTCTGATGTGTACCTGCCAAGTTTTGTGTTGACAAAGTGACCTGTTGAGTCTGTCCCATTGTGTTAGTCAAAGTAGGCTCCCAAGTCCCTGCCAAATGTGTTCTGTTGACCTGCTAAAATCACAGGCAAATTTGTTGAGTTGGTCAAAGTGACCTCATGAGTCCTTGGTCTGTGTGTTGTTTGCTGTAGTGAACTACCTCAGCAAAGAGTTGTTGTGGAGAGACTACCCTGCTGTACATATTTGGAATATGAAATGCCACTAAGCATAATGCAAGTTCAAAGTTACAGCTCCAGAACATTGGGTTGCCTCAAGTACTTAGAGGAAATCTCTGTCTCTATAAAGCTCAATCTATGTTTGTTTTCACTGCTTTGTTTTTCAAGGCACGGATTTTAAATTTGGCAGTGGTACTTTTCACCCTAAGTGAGGTTTTTATACACTCCAAAAAGGTGATTTACTATCTTGAAAATGTTACATTCTGTATTTGAAATAAGGCTTGGAAAGGACTGAATGATGGGTATTGAACTACCCAGCATGTAGTTACATAATACACAGAATGTACATTATACTGAATGGCACAGCCATGAGGCTAGCGCTATCTCCCACACGGCGCCACACACATTAATATGTGTTCAACCTTGTTAAGGGACAGACACGTACATCATGTAATAAATTTAACAAACTTAAAGATAATAAAGTTTAGTGATATGCATTATTTGTTCATCTGTTTGTTTCGAGATGGACGTAGAGGTTCACACAGATATTCCACTACACACTTAAGTGACGTGCCAGCATACAGTTCAGGTGATGGGGGGGGTTTTAAAGGAAGGTCCTGACTGGGGTGACAGGGAGGGGTGGTGGGCTGCTTTGTGCTTCACAAATGAAAAGCATAATTTTCATCATGAGCATCCAAGCAGCAACAAGAGCCAGTAGTTGTAATATGTGTGCAAATAAAAATACCAATTTGTACAATCCGCCCTATGTGTCACCTGGGCCAAGAAGAAAAAAATATTACAATCTGTACAAAGTGGTTAATAAGAGATTTTACATGACACACACACACACACACACACACACACACAGGGTGCTGCACACATTAATGATATAACAGTAGTAAAGTTTTGCGATATGTATTTCCATTTTCCTTTCCACTTGACTATGACCAGTACATTTGTCACTCTCTGGGGGGTGTCCACCAATAGCACTTACAGTTACGGTTAGGGGTAGAATAGTACTTGCGTAAAAAATGCAGCCATGTTAATGGTAACACAGTTTGGTGATGTAGAATGATACTTTTTACATTTCAACCTTTCCACTTTGTAACCAGGGCAACACTGGATAAGTCTGCTAGTAAATCATTAAATCCAAGGAACATCAATTTATTCTGTCTGTTTTTAAAGATTGTGACAGTGATTGCTATATTCTCTTCATCTCTTCTGTAGGTACAGGGTGGTGGAGGGATAAATTAGACATAATAAATCTTTGCTTAGGTTTTAGGAAAATTTGCTGTTTCTTTGAACCCATGTCTAACATCACAAACCAGAAATCAATGTCTACCCTAGAGAAAGCGGAAATAAAGTCCAGGCGCCTGATTTTTTTATAAACAGGCGAGTTAGTGTCATGATATAATCAGCTTAATCCCTAGGTCATTACTCCTGATCCCAGAGAGCTGCACTATCTTCAGGTTTTTATTATATCTGAGCACTTAAGCACTTGATTGATTCGGTTACAGAAAAAAAATCATTCAGTTTAACCAACTTTTTAATATTGAGGTATTTTCTTTTTTGAAGAGAATTGCAAACTGCAGTGCTCCTGGACCAAGAGTCAAGACCTATGGCCTCACCGTATATTTAATAATGTGCCAGATGCAGAAAAAGCATTTACTTTCCTCTTTTCATTTTACTTGCTGCAGGGGCAGGTCAGAGCCAGTGGGATGGGATTGTAATCAGCTCCTCAAGGTCTTCTCTCAGCTGTGAACTTGTTAAATTTGCCAGCTTGCAGGAGTTACAGCAGGCATGGGTTGTGTTTTTTTTCTTATGGTTTCTCACTGTGATCCTACTGAAAAACCCACAGCTGTTGCAAGCGCCTTTCACTGCAACAAGTCACGTATCCATCTCCAAGATTATCAGAGGATGTATGGGCACCCAGGACTTTGCTCACAGGCATCCGATAGCCGTTGTGTCTGATCAAAGGAATAAATTAAGATTCCCCCGAAGAGATCTTGCCAGTTCCATTTGCAGTAATTGTTTGTTTAAATAGCAAATGAGTGAAAAAAGAAAGAAAATGTACTAAAATGTCAAGTGTCCTTTTGTTGCCTAATCATCTGTGTTGTGATGCAGGTCTTTTTTTTTTGCCAAATTGTCTATGTTGTGAGCAAATCCCTTTTGTTTCAGCACCCACCTCACCTTCCCTAGCTTTGCACCCATTCAAATAAAAGTCACTCTGTCCCAAAATCTTCTGTTAGAAGATCTCAACATCAGTAACAGTTTACAAAAGCAATACAAAGCATTTCTAAATTTTTTGTTTGGTTGTTATTTTCAGTTTCCATTTGTCACTGTAGTATGAAGACTATTTTCCTTGTTAAAATTAATAATGTTTGATATGTCAAGGCTCTATTGTTAGTCCACATCTGCCAAACTCTTTGGGAACAAAACAATCAGAAAAAAAACATCTTTTCAGTTAAAATGTGTCTGTTTGTTGGCAGTTTGTCAGAAGGCAGTTGCGTGTGTTTTTTGGTTTTTTTCAGCATTTGCATTTGGATCTACATAATGGTGATTGGATTTCAGGGGTTCAATTAATTTGACATTAAAGGAACCTTCCAGAAAACCTGGACCTGTATGGGTCATACACTGCATAATAGAATACTGTGAAGATCCAGACTCACGTCTCTACTGTGCTGCTCTAACTTATCTCCAGCGAGGAGGCTGTAGGAACACAAATTGATCCATCTTGCTCAGATGAATGGAATTCTCCCCACCTCATACTGTGACACCTTCAGTCAGTTGGATGCCAACTGACATTCAAAAGAATTATTTGCTTGATTCTGCCTAGTGGCCTGCAGATAGAATCAAGCAAATAGTGAAACTTCTGCCTATAGAGTGAAAAGAAGTGGGTGGCTCACAGTGGGCACCATAGAGGAAGTGTGTGCCTGAGTTTACCCCTCCCAAGATGGGAGTGGGTGTTGTGACTAAAATGCAAAAAAAAACATAGATTGAATGAAAGTATTAGCAACGAAGATAGCGAGACAGAGAGAGGGAGGGTGCTATGGAGGTAGAAGGGAAAGGAAGGAGAAAGAAAGATAGACAGGTAAAAGAGCTGAAGGAGGCCCATGAGATTGATTAACCCTAGAATAACAGCAAACACTAACTTGGCTGAATGAAAGACACTCCCAGCAAGCAACTACTCATACTTGGGCAGTGTTATTACAGTTTCTAAAGGAATACTAAAGCAAGTGGTGCAGCGATGAAGGATGCAGCCTTGTGACCCAGTTAGAAATGGAAATACTCCTATGTCTGTCTGGTCCAGTTCATTTCTAGTTCTCTTTCAGTTTGTTTCAAGCGTATAAGATATAAATAAGTAATTTCTACAAATGTAAATAATAAATAATTTAACTGATCGTAATAAGGACCGTGAAAAGTTTTATACGCCCATAAGTATTCAGCAGCTGAGTTCCTCTTGGAGATGCATCATTCAGAGCCCACAACAATTTTGCTCATTAATTGTCTATTGGCGGATTTCATAACTCATTATAAAAGGTTTATTTCACAACAAATTGTCTGTACAGCAGCGCTTGACACCATGGCCTCCACAAAGTGTGTGTGATATTTCATTAAACATGAGTTTCATTCCATGGGCTCGTGGGGTTCCAGGCGACAGATGTAGGATCTCATTGTATTACAGCTGCCCATATGGTGTCACTTTCCTGCTGACCCACTGGGACTCTCCCCTGCCTACATGTAGGATTGATTTGGACATTTATCAGTACCTCAGTGGCAGGAAGACGGCTCTAACCCTTTTCCAGCTCATTTGAAGAAATGTTAATTCAGATGAGAAGTAAATGGCTTCTCATGAATGATGGAGTTTGTTGGCTGTCTAAGCAGTTTGCTACTCACTGCTGCTCCCCACTACCTGAGAGGAAACCTAAACTCTGCCACAACAAATGACTTCACTGGCTCAGTTCCACATGGATGCATTAACACTGTTTGGCAACTGGCAGCTTTTAAATGCAGGTCATTCACAACACCTCAGCACAAGGAAAACGATCGAAACTGGCAGCTGCAAAATAGCAAACCTGTATATTAAAAGCGACATTTGCCAAACGTGGCACTCCAGGGGAACCGGTCAGATACATTTACATCTCATTCAGTTCATCGCTAGCTTTTTGCAGGTATGTAGCGTCTCCTGACACCATCACACCAGAGATGCACAGTGGTGAAGCCACAGAACACATGGCCAGAAGGTTGTATGTTGAAGTCCCTCAAGGCAGGCTGCTGTTTTGCCCTGAACACAAATTTTTCAGCTTCATAAATGGACACAATGTGACTGTGTGTCTGGTTAAGTTCTGGGTAAAAGAGCTACTAAATAGCTCAGTAATATGAACAGAGTGCTGCTGCCATGTGTCCAGGCAAGTGGGGAGACCTCAGCAGTCTTGGGCTCACCTCTTCTCTGTGGGACCCCACTTTCCTATCCTGAGCGTGCCTCCTATCTTCGACAGGCACTCTATCACATAGCATGACTCTGCTACCTAGGGAGAACAGGAAATTACCCGTGGCAACCTTGACCAGGGTTATATCCGCTAGAGAAAGTTTAAACAGAATCACACTTTGTTTTTTCATGTCCTCCTTTATTCAGGTTTGGTTTCATGGTTTCATGAAAGTCTGTGTCCTTCCTTAGCACATGTCCACATTGTTTAGTAAGCCAGGACCTTTTCGTGGTGATATTGCTGAGCAATTTAAAACAATGAGTTTATTATTTAAGAACTTTAAAAAAAATAATCCTATATATATTAATTTCCAGATTATCTAAAGTGCAAGTCTTTGGAGTAAGGAAGGAAATTTGCACAGCCATGGGAGAAGATACAAACCCCACACAGACTGAGTCAGAATCAAAACTAGTCCCAAGACACCCCATGTGTTCTGAGGCAGCAGTACTACCTGCTGTGCCACTATACTGCCCAGCAACTAATTTATTGTATAATAGCAGCCAATATTTGTTTCCTCATAAACTATTAATGTTTCAGAGTTATTAGTCTTATAGAATATCTATAGAAGGTTGAAAATCATTCTAGCTTGTGTACTTTTCATTATAATTGCTTTCTACAAGAATAGCTGCTGTTAGTAGGGTAGTTCAGGGAAATTGTGTCTTATTAAAAGTAATTCATCTGTATTGTGACAAACATATCAGACTCAAATGAGGCAAAAAGTACTTCAGAGTGAAGCACTTCTGATTGCTTCCAAGTCTATATCCATAGCTGTGTGGTTATGTTATTTTCTGAGTTAAGGTTTTGGAAGAAGCTTCAGTGGTGTGTTTCTGTGTGAGGGCTGTTCAGCTGTGGCTGTAGGTGAGCCTTATTGTTCATTGATGCCCACGGTGTTTTCATTGGTGTCAGTGAGTGTTGGTGACAGCCTTGGTGTTCATTGTTACCTCAGGGTCTTTGAAACGTACTGCACTGATGGTCATATAACACATGTTTACAGATGTGAAAAGAATTGAGTCAGCGACTTTGACACAGTGAAGAAGTCAGTAGAAGAAAGAACTGTCTGCTCCCTCATTTTCTTTTTGTTCACTGTTGCTCTTGTCAGACGTTGAAATAATACATTTTGTACTGATGAATGATGTACGGAAAAGCTCGTTTGAGATGTTTGAGTTGAGCTTTTTTTACACTAAGAAGTCACTGTGTCCAAGTTAAAATCTTTCAGATAACCATATGTATTTTTATATTTGTTGATTCGTTTTCTTTTAAATTGGCAATAAAGGACTGTGCTTTAGAGCTCTTTCAGTGTGTAGGTCAGTCAGCTGGGCAGTGTTTACCTTTTACACATTTTAACAAGAACTATCTAATAGTATGTTTGGCTGGATGTGTATGCAGTGAGGTGCTGCGGGGCTCATAATGCCTGTGTGCTTCAGCATCGCTTCTCTGTTGTTAGCGATGTTGCTGTTCTTGGCGTTTGAAACCTTCTTCTATTACAGATGCACTCCTGCCCTTTCATGAAGTTTAAAGCAGTCAGATAATAGGGATAACTGGCTGCTGCGTGTGTAGCACATTCTGGGTTTTGTTACAATTTTCTCCAATGTTAAGTTTGAGTACACTGAACAGTCTTCCAGCACAGAGTCCAGACACAATGAAGGACTTTTTTAAGCTGTCCTTTGTCTCTCTCCTGGCAGCAGTCAGTTCTGGTGTATCTATAGGACCCACAGGCTCTTTACTCTTTCTTTAAGCTGATTAAGACTAATCCATTGTTTTACAGTCTGCCCTTCAAAAAATATGTTGGTCATATCTAGATTTGTAGAGGTGAACTCAGTCCCTCTTACTGGTTTGACCAGATGGTGGTGGGGGAATGAGGGTAGAGACGGTGTTCCTGATCACATTCACAGAATTTCCACATCCACACTCACCATTATTTGACAATGTCTCACATCTTCAAATGCAATGATTTTTTTTCGTACACAACAGATTAAAATGATAATGTATCACTTAGTTGCTGTTTTCAAGCCTATTCCTCAGGACAGAAAAGCATTACCGATAAGTTAGACTGCTCAATGCAGTTTGAGAAATGAACAAATCGGAGAGGTCTAGCAACAAAGGGGACAATAATTGCAGGCAATGACAGTATCAGAAATGCATCTTCAAAGCCTTGCAGTCTCAGCTTATCTCTTCCCTAAATGAGGTGCTTTTTGTGTCTCAGTTCAGTCTTTTGACATAACGCTTTTGCCTTTCTGGCCCATTCTTTGCCCTCTTCCCATATGCAAATCTCCTTCTTGAGCTGTCAGTTTGTGTGTGGGGAACCTTCCACTGCATCAGTGTTCATTATCTTGCAGCAGCCTTGAAGGTACGCGGACCCTTTATTCAATTAAGCCCACGTGATGTCAATTGCCACATATGTAGAAAAAGCCATATTTTGTATAGCCTCTCTTCTCGGCAGCTTGCAGTTCTGTTTTGCACCTGACTCTAGCACCAGGTTCGAGCAGCACCTCCATACACAAGGGCCAACAAAGGGAGAAACACAGATATTCTTGCCTGATGAGAAAATGGCTAATGAATTCACCTCTGCTGGCTTCGCCATCAGTACACTGAAAGCATCATTACACAGAGGTCTGGGAAACACAGTGGAAAAGTGAAATGTTTATTTGTTTTGCTTAGCAGACATATCCCAAGCACATTTTACAGTTTTTCACTTCATTGCTAAGTCTGCCTTACTGTGAGTCCATCGGCAGACCCCATCTTGGGGTTGGATCCAGTTGGTAAGCACTTCAGTTCCTCCATCAGCTATGAGGTCTGTGTCCAACGGGACCTAATTGGCTGCCACTCGTCACTTGTGCGCCATTCTCTTTGCAGCAGTGTCGCATTATAGTGCAGCCTGTCAGAATCAGAACCTGCTCCATCTATCTCTACTCTTTGGGGATTTGGGGGTGGTTAGGGGGTGGGGGAACTCCATCATGCTCCAGTGGGCAGAGCTGGAAAGCCAGCAGGGGATGTAGAGTGCCAGCTATATACAAGGCAGCATGGTCACATGGTTACATATTGCTGCATGGACAATGAGCTGAAAAAAAGATTTCACTCTGCCCTACTGCCATCCTCCTCTTTCCGCCCCCTCATTTCAGCCCCATCAACACAAATGTCCTGCCAAAAAGCAGTGATCAAACTACAATCCATGTTTGGTGGGCTTCACTTTGTAGCTCAGCTTTGGTACAATATTTTGCTCTTTATTTTAAGTTTTTGGTGTACTTAGTATCTCTTTCCCAACCAAAGAAGGAAGTACAGATCTGTCGTTGAACTGAAGTTTCATTGCAACGCCTTGTTTTTTGGTGTGCAAGGGTTTCCTCCAGTTTCCTTGGCAACAGACTGTGTTGCAACTAAAGTAGGGGAATGACTCTTATTTACCCTTAGGGCTCTAAAGAAGGCCTCAATGTGCAACCCCAAAAAACTCTTCCTACCAAACAATTTTATACCTGTTCTGTGAATTTCTTCTAAGATTGTTTTTGCCAGCAAATAAAACCTCTCCTTGTGTCTCACTTTCTCAACAGGTTCCCTACGTGAAGGTGGCCCCTGAAGACATCCTGAAGGTGCACTTTCCCCGTTTCACCACACTGGACTTGCGGCCCACCAACACTGATGTCAGCCTGGCTGTGGCTGGCCTCCTCAGCTTCTTCAACAGCTCCACAGCATGCCTCGTCTGCGCCCGGTCTGACTGTGAGCATGCCAGACCTTTCTTCTGCCTCACTCACCTGCTTGCACACACCTCACATGGCTGTCTGTTGACATGTGTCTTCACATTCTCCACACACCTGTTTGTGAAAAATCTCTGCCCACCTGCCTGCAAGTGTCCCATGCGCCTATCTGTGTCCACCCTGTACCTGGGAGCTCATGCCTTTCTCTGGCAACAGTTAAAAGATTTTTGAGTGTCCATTAAGTTCTCATTATTAGCCAAGTATCATAGCTTGTTTTCACTTGTACTTTTTCTAATTAGTTCTTTTGTAATTTTAAAGTTCTTTTACTGTGCTTCCAGGAACTCTGGCCATGTTCTAATGAGAAACTAAAACTTAAATTGTTTTTCACCCCATTATATTCTGCTGCATGTTTTGCAGTTTGCTCAAATTCAGTTAATCTTCCTTCTATTTTCATTGTTCTCTTCACTCTGTTTCTTCTTCACCTCTTTTATTGAAGTCAACACTCTTGAAAGTCCAGATGCAGCTGCTTCAGCTGTTTCTTTCTGCTGTTCTGCTAGAAGTAAATGAATGGGCGAAAAGCTTAAACCAGGACATCTCGAAGAAGAAAACACAAGTCCAACTATTGTAGGGTGAACTTGGACAGTGTTTCACTAAAGGGTGAAGACATCTGCTTTACTATTCATAGACTGCTGCTTATGGATAGATCTTAAGGATTTTTTGGAATTAGTTAAATCTTCAGGAGTCTGAGTGCCTGTCATGCTGAAGGAACTAAGGACACATTTTGCTACAAAGCCATGCTGACCCTAGCCTGTCCAGCTTTCTCTTTAATCACCTTAGGGCTTTGAAGTGCCAGAGCCTGTGAGCTCAGACAAGGGCAGATATAACAGCAGTTAGCACCTCCAAAGAGGAAGTGTACCTTTCAGGGAAGCTGATAATACAACTCTGGCTTTAGTTTGAACTATATTTTAGCATCTCTGCTAAGTGTGGATATTTAGTAATATTCCTAATGGAACCTCGTGAAAACATTGTTTGTCACATATCTATTAAACTGTTTTTTCAGAGACCTTTAACTTCTCTGCCACTTATCCCTTTGTGTAGGCTTCATATATTGTGTTGAGTCTAAACCACATGTATCTGGAAAGAAGAGACTATAAACTGAGTCTTGATCATTAGCTTTCTGTAACTGCACAGCATTATGCCTGCCATTAGTCTGACTGCTCTGTGGGACTGTTCTGCATGAATATTTTGCAGTAATTGTCTAAATAACTGGCCTCAGTATCTGGCCACTGTGGCAGCTCTGGAAAAATGATTCCGATGTTTCATCTGATTCAGTGGATTTTGTGACTTGTCCAGATATCTGGTCTGTGGGACTCATATGAAACAATTGGCCCAGAAGAATGGTTTGGAGGAAAGGTCTAGGTTACCAGTGTGGCCGCTCAGCAAGGATTTATACCAAGCAGCCTGCTGGCCTACCATCACCTGTATCCTCAGCTGCATCCTCAGGAGCAGGTTTCTCCACTGGTTGAGGGGGATTGCAGTGTCACAAGGTGACAGGGCGGGTAGCAATTACCCCACAGTATGACCCCATTAGTCCATTTCTCCCCTTTGCGTACTCTGCTCCCCAAATGTCATCATTGCTCTGTGAAGGCCCTACGACAGCCCCAGGTGCTGTTGCAATGATAGCCAGATTTGGCCTCATTAATCACGTACTGTATGACAGCCCCGTTGAAGTGTGGGTGAATGGTGCTTACATTTTGCCTGCACACAGAAAAAAGAACAAGGCCCCTTAAAGTGGCCAGTTCAGAAAGTGGACCTCTGATTGAAAGGCCTCAGTCCCGGGAGGTTGAAATTTGAATGCACAGTACATGTCAGACAGTATAAAAAATTAGAATTTGGGGACAAAATAATACTAATAAGATGCAGTGTCGGTGGGTGTGCTTTTACCTCCGGATCTTGGTGACATGGCCCACCTATTTACACTGAAATCACTTGTGATGGTGTTGCAGAGTCCACTCTGCATCCAGATGCATGGTTCTTCCAGCAGCGTATTCCACCCAGCCCAGCAATCACAATTGCACCCAATCTCTTGTGGGTCTCAACAGGGATGGTGCAGAGATAGGATCTCCCCTGTCTGTCCACCCTCTTCACTGAACACATGTTCTCCTGGAACAGTACAATTAGGGGTTGCGTTGATTCAACACTTTCCTTTGCACTTTGAAATGTCATCTGTTTCTTGCAATTAAACCCTGCTGAAAAAAAGGAACTTTTCATTTGAAGCTTCAAAAAACTGGCAAATGTGCTACAGACACATGCACCAGCTATACGGATAATGGTTTTAATCCAGGATCATTGTTAAAAGATCCTGCTGATGTCTGTGTCTAACTTGGATCTCACCCATTTGTTTTCTGATCAGTAAGCCCTATGTCTTTCAAGAAGGGAATTTAATTCATACAAATAATTGTGTTTTAAGGAAAAATTCAGAATGAGTGGTTTCATAACCTTATCTACAAGGAGTAGACAAAATAACAGAAACACTTAACAGTAGAGTACATAATTACTGTGTTAAAGGCTTAATAAGGAGTAAAGCTATCCTGTGCCTTCCAAATGGCTTCAGTCCATCTTGGGATGCTATCTAAGTCCTGATGTAGGAACCCATTCAGTTGCTGGAAATAGACCGGAAGATATGTCATCAGACCATTTTACTTTTTTCTTTTCCTCAGAGGCCCAGGTTGTGTGCTCCTTACACCAGGTTCTGCATTCTTGTTCGTTGTCAGTCCTGATTCAATTCTGTGGTAATTTTTTGAGACTGCACTTCTATTTCACTTCACAACTATCCTGTGTTGTATCTGCCCATCCCTGTCAGGTAGCTTGTGACCACAGCTTCTGTTCAATGATGCCATTTGTCCTTGTTTTCCATGTGCTGTGACTATTTTTGAGACTGTTCTCCTTGCCACATTACATAATCTTGCAGTTTTTATACCTGACTTGTTTTCCTGTTTGGAACTCAGTAAGTTGTTTCCCATTGATTAAGAGCTCAAATATCAAAGTGCAAATTGTCAGACCCCTTTTATAGCCATACACATACTGCTAACTGGCAGTCAACCTAATATGACACCACTGCAGCTGCACTTGTAGTGTTGTGTTAATAACATGAAAGTTATACTGTGGTGTGGTGTTTCTGTTATTTTTCTGTATATTACTTGCATTGGAATTTGTGCCCTTTAATAGCTTTGACAGACATAAAGAAAGAGAAAGGTACAAAGCTGTTAGGAAGTTCAAATGTGAGCTGAATGTGTATTTATTTGGTGGCATCTATGTAGATTTTTATCACAAATGATCTCTTCATGTTGTTAGTAATGAGTGCACCAGCTGTCAGTGCAACATAGTGTAAAGAAAGTTCCCCACTCACTCAGTGTTCATATTTGTACCACTGGACTTGTAACAGATTGGGAACACAGGCTTAGTTTTTAGTGAATACAAGAAATAAATAAATTGATTGCTCTTGTGTGGTATAATGTGACAGTGAAAGAGGAAGTTTGAGCGGGAGGAAGTTTGAATACCTCAGCCTGAGTGGCGCAGAAATCACTGTGTCTCTCTCTTAGCAAATGCTAGCGCATGCTACCTAATAGGGTATGCCATGTATGAAATTGAATGTCATACGATGCAAGGTGGGCAATGTACCGGGAACATTTTTAACTTTATATACAGCAGTTTGAAACGTGACATAGGGAGCTAACATGACTTGCACGCTTAGATTTGCTGTCACGGATAGTACCTTAGGCTTGTATCAATATAAATGTTTTAAAAAGGCTCCCCTCCTTCTGTCCTTCATTGCTGCGGTGTCACTGATGTCAGAACTATTGGGTGGGTTGTCCAAAGACCTGCACCATAACCCTTGCTTTCTGATGTTTATTCTCCAGAGAGCGCAACACAGTCTGCTCCGTCATACAATACAGAAGGCTGTGCTGTCAGAGTGTAACAGTTGGCAGGTTATACTTCACCTCTGGAGTACACAGAAACGGCTGTGTTCCAAAACTATCTAGCAGCATCCTTTCCTACTCCTTTACATCTTCTGCAAGCTGAAAACCAAGAATGTAACCATACTGATGATGATCCCAATACTTTGGGATGCATGAATAGAACCTTTTTGCAAGTTGGATATGTCCTTGTAACACAGAGACTTTGTCTGCAATCTGTGACATAAACTCAGCCTCTGCCAATGTATTTGTATGTTTTTGACACCTTTAATATACATTAAAGCACATTCTACACAAACTGTAAAAATAGTATCGTATTCTAAGCCTTGTACTAACTCGAAAATAAAGCTATTTGTGCAAGTTGATGAAACAGTATGCCATAAGAAAGAGGATAATAAACCAACATAATTTTACTTAATTGTAAATGCTTTGAGGCAATGTACTGTACAAAAACTGCTGTTTAGTACTATGCATTTCCTGTTCCGAGGCTTTTACATAAAGCAACTAACAATTTCAGGGATTTGTGCAGCAGGGGCATGTTACTTCAGCAGGGGCATATTAATGGAACAATTCAGACATCCACAGAAACATTTCAGAGTTCTTGAACTAGTTACACAATATGTAAGCAAAAATTGCCACATTCCTTCCATACCATGCCAAAAAAAAATCCTTCAAAACTGGACACACTTCTGCAAAATGTCATGCTGACTTGTTCACTGTATTTGCTTTACTGCATTTGATACCACGCCTCGTTCTTCTTTCCTAGCATCTCTTACCCCTACCTTCAGTACATCACATGGAGGAAAAAAAGAGATGCAAGGAAACGATGTGAGGGTTCAGTCATGATCTGCTGCAGACCGGAAACCCGGTCAGCACTTATTAACCCACAAACTATATGCTGAAACAATTTAGTATTGTTTTTGATATTGTTTTTATGTGAACAGAATTTGTGGTGAAAATTACTTTCAACACAGAGATTTTATCTCTGTTGTACTTTTATTGAAAAAAAAGATCTGTCAAAGCTATTAAAGTGTTTTTCTAAGTAACTTCTTGCATGGCACTACAACACTTGAAAAACCCTGGGTTTCCTTCAGTCAAGTCCTCTCTCTAGTAGATCTGGCTAGTTTGTCTTTTAGGGTTTGAGACAAAAAATTGTTCCTGGAAGGCCTGGGTGAACAATTTAAACTGTCAAATTTAACCTCAAATACATCTTTGGACTGTGGGAGGAAACCAGAGCACCTTGAGGAACATGCAAACTCCAAACAGACCAAATCAAATCCAAAGCCATACCTGAGTAGCCCAGGCGCTGTGATGCAGCAGCACTACTTTATGCACCACTGTCCTGAAGTGTGTTCAACTGACTTTTTATCACTATTGCTTTGACAATGTGTCATAAAAATTTGATCGGATGGTCTGTAGAATTAGGATAACCTGAATAAGATCAGTACATTTCTGTTTTTCCTAACCTAAAGGGCGATACACCTATTCTAGTCTAACATTCCTTTAGTTTACCATTCTACTAACATTAATTTACGCTCTTTGGGTGGTCTCCTCACTGGATCACAGGCTTGCTGAACCTGGAGCGGCTATTGCGTGAGTTCCTAATCTCCAAGGAGACACTGTCAGTGCGCATGTTGGATGACAGCCAGGACCCTACACCACTCCTCAAAGAGATTCGCGATGACAAGACTGCTACAATCATTGTGGATGCCAACGCCTCTATGTCTCACATCATCCTGGAGCGAGTGAGTCTTTCTTAATGACGTCACAATGTTCACCTCATTACAAGTGGAACGACTCTGTTATTGAGATCGTGCTCGCGCTTTTCAGAAGAGAGTTACTCTGTCCCCAAATGTCATCATTTCCACCTTGTTACAGGAATTGTTACCTTATTATAGCATCATTTCCATCTAATTATGATGAAGGTGACTCTTTCCTTGTGATGCTGTCATGTCCATTTCTCCCCATTTGTGTATCCTTGTGACTCCATTGTGTCCACTTTGTTCAGGAGATGGTAAGCATGTCCTTGATTTCACCATGTTCACCTCATTCAGCAGGGGGTAAGTCAGTCTCACTACATAAAATTTTATAATGTTCTCGTTTCATAAAATTGAATTTCATATCATTAAATGGACTTGGCAGTGAATGTGCTCACTAGAAAAACATGGAGCGCATCATTTGTAAATTTCATTTGATGTTTTTCTAAGATTTATTGTTTAGGGTTGTTGCGCAATACATCTAAATAAACATGTGCCTTCACCAATTCATAACAGCTCCAGTTTGCAACTTTTGTGGCTTATTGATTATTTTTACATTTCAAATGAACCATCTTGATACTGAAGAAGTGCTTAAAGGCACTTGACTGAAAGATATTCAGCCAAACAAGTCTTACTGTTTTCTAATTCCATTTCAGAGGAAAAACTCAGATAGACTGCACTTCCTGAGCAATTTCTATAAAAGCTTTATTATTCAATTCTACCGTAAAATATGAGGGAAAAGGTAAAAATGCAAAGTAGGCGACTGCACTCATCCCGCTTCTTTTGAGCACCTTTGTAGTAGCTTTCGTGTTCCCAAAAGCTTTCAAACGCTTAAATCCCAAGGTTGCAATTAATGCAAATTACATGCAAGAACTTGGGTGCATGTTGAATAGCTTATTGAATGTGGTCAAAGAAGCAAGATGAGTACATATTCTACATATTTGTGTGTGCATGTATGTATATAAGACCCACTGTTTGAGGACATACACTTTCATAAGTTTAGAGTGTTCTACACAATATTTGAAAAACAGCATTTTTAGTGTCTTGCAATTTACATCCTTTAACAAAGTGTTTTTAGAGCGATCTTTTGTTTGCAGTAAACCTCGATCCTGTTATCGATCTTTTTATTGACTGTCATTTACATAAAAGGTGGTTGAAGTGAAGGGCAGAAAACTTTAAAATGACAAAGTTGGCCCCATTTTCTTAAGAGATGAAGAGAGTAGGTTAAGAAGTTTGATTATTTGGACAAGTATCACAGCCTGAAATTTTAAAAAGCACTAGACACCTGGGTCCTAGTTAAGCAACATTAAGTTTTTTTTTTTTTTTACTAAGAAAAGGAAATAATAGATGTGGTTCTGCCAGAAGTGGCATTTCAGTGCAAAGCAATTTGGGAAAGTAAAGTGGGAAGTGCATTGGACAACAGATGGTCTTGTGGTTTGGGAGGTGGATTCATTCTATAGGATCCAGGTTTGAATCCGGAAATGGATCTGTTTTTCTTCCATTAGGTACAACACAAAGTTTTTAAGTATTTCAGTCACAACTGTCATCTGTATGAGGAAAATAAAATGAATGCTGGGTAAAGCAATTAAATAATTTCCTCGTGAAATCCAGAAAAAGCTACTGCCTCAAAAAAACCCTTAATTTTTCCTTTCTGCTTATTACCTTGTGTCTCACCGCACATCCTCAGTCTCATGCCTTCCCATCAGTCTTTTTTTTCTGTCACCACTTGTACCAATCTTTCAGCTTCTAGTTTTCCCACCCCATCTGCCAGCCTGTTCAGACCTGGGCAAAGTGAAGGACTCTAGTGGCAGTGCCAGGTCATTCCTCCATGGCGTGGTTGTCATGGAAACCACAGGGTAGCCAGTGACACTAAATCCATCCTCCATGTGAAATTGCACTGTTCGTAGCGGGGTCTGTCTCAGTCTATCCCTCACCTTTCACCTTTCACCTGTTTCTTTGGCAAAGGGCTGCGGAAAAAGAGTTGTGAATTCCACTGAGACATTCTGTTCACAGGCTGTGCATTAAAGTCATTTTCTTACATTCACACCACTGTGCTCTGCTAGCAGCCTTATCTAGAATATCTAATTACATAGTTTCAGAAAATAAAACTCCCCGTGGCAAACATAACACAAACGGCCATTACCGAATTGTCTTCTGTAAGCCATGAAAATGACATCATAATTGCCAGAAATTATGCATTTTGTCAGTTCCAGTGTTCATAACAACATGTCCCTGAGACGCAGGGAATTAGTGAAGAGGCACACCATCTGGGTAAAGGGGCGGAGCAATTTGGGGGTAAATTAATGCACAGTAATGACCTCCATCTACACCATGGAACCCCTGAGACCCACCACAATCCTGTCCATTATGACTTTGCACAGTGATGCAGGAGCCTTATAGCTAAAGTTTATGGCCAAACAATATGTTGGTCCCCTAAGGAAGCTGGGCCTTTTAGAACTCAGAACAAGAACATTAGCACTCGGTCACAAATCACAGTCAAACTCAAGCAAAATCACAGAATTGAACATGGTGCTAGTCCTCCATTAACTGTTTCAATAAATAAATAAGACTTTAATTAAGGCAGATTGATAAAAGTATTGATTGCAGTTTATAAGGCTCAACGATAAATGAAGAAATTGGGTGGCCAGGTTGATAATGCAAAATAGTGTCAGTATCTAAAATGTAAAAAAAGGTTAAAACCAGAAATGCCCCAGTCTTTCTAAATAAAATAGGGTAAAATATCTCAAATCAGAGAAGACTGTGAGAGATCAGCACCATTTAAATTACAATATGGCATATAAAAACACGTACATCAATACACTTGTAGGCATAAAACCTGCATCCTTGTCAATCATAGACGCAGACACAGCATAGCAGAAGTTGCCCTTTTAATTTACTGTCATATTTAAAGTTGTGTTATTATTCATAGGTACAGGATGCACAAAAATATGTGTTTTTGGTGGAATTTAAATGTTACCCAAACATTTTTATTTAAAGCAAAAAATATGGCTTACAACGCTGTGGTGTACTGACATATTCATACTTTTTTGTGCACATCTTACAAACCACAAGCCCAAATTCCACATTATATACTTATCTTTTTGATGTATTCATGTACTACTTGTGATTATACTGCATTTTTATAAAAAAAGTTAAATGGTACGTCCAGGCATTTATGCTAAGTCTTTTACGGGTATATGATGTAATCTTTCAGCTCGATTTAGCCCTTAATGGTATTGTGATGCTTGGCTGGTATTACCTTCAGCAGCAATTTTAACCTACATAAAAGATATCTAAAATATATATTGTTATTCATTTTTGGTGTCCTTAGATCCTGAAAAAGCATGGGAATGGCTGTACCTGTATAAGGTCCTCTTGTCAAGTCAGCTCACAGTGATTTTAATGTTGTGAGAACTTCCCCTGAGAGCCACCTCGGACATTTTGATGGGACAAAATGGATTTTTCTTCTCATTTAATTTAATCAAATCTTTAGAACACCTGCTCCATGGCGCCAAGACACAGAGGCACAGAAAGTCTTATGTCTTCCTGCTCCAGAGTGATCCCAGTGTTTTGAGGTGTGCCAGCAGTATGCTATCAGGAAAGAGGTTTGATCTGAAGGTGTGATTTCCCGTGAGGCTGAGCAGAGAAGCCGACCACCCTTCACCCTGTCCAGGCTGTGGCTTCACTGGTGTGTTTCTCTCTGTAATCCTTGTCTCTCTCTTTCTCTCTTCTCCCTTACCCATCTTCCCTCAGGCTTCAGGTTTAGGGATGCTCTCTGTCTACTACACCTACATCTTCACCTCGCTGGTAAGGAGATGTGACCCGCCAGTCTCTGAAGGACACAGATGATATTGGTAACATATCACATTGATGGTGATGCAGAAATTGCTCACGTGGATGATTGCTGAAAAGTTGTTTGATGCATAACCCAGACCCTCTGTGGGGCAGGTTGCTCAGTGATTGGATGTTGGATGTTGCTGAATGATTGATGCTCCCATCAGAAAAGAGGGAATGGGTCGGGTTAATGGATCGCTGCCCTCTGTTTTCCCTGGATCTGTGGCTTAGTCCCTAAAGAACAGCATGCATATTCTAATCATTCACTTACACAGATTATACAGTACAGGTGATCAGTGTTTTGTAGAATTATGTAAATACGTTCAAACAGCAAACACAATGTCCTTCAGCGTGTTTTTATAAAGCAAATGTAAGGCGCCCACATGATGGGTTTCTAATTGAATGCTTTATATTTGTGTGCCAATTACAAGAGTGGAGGCCTTACAAACCCTCATCTCCCTCAGCTGCAACATTCCCTCTATAAATTACGATCGACTGCACACACACATCCTGCATCTACTTTCTGTTCCAATAGTACTGTTAATGTCGTAAGCAAAGTGATTTGTTTTCAAAGAAGCGGCACGTTTGTTTTTTTTTTCATCCCCAAAGCAATTAGGACATTAAGCAAACGAAGGAGTGAATCAGCACCCTGTCACTTATTATACATCCCACGCAGAGGTGAGTAATGAGCTCCCCTATACACAGGGTCAGAGCTGTATCTCTTTGTATGGGGAGATGTGTGACTAGGTGTGCTGTTGCAAATGTAAGCTTGAGCTGCCACACTTCTTCAGTTCTGCTGTTCCGCTCTTCCATCACACTCAGCTCAGCAGGGAGAATCCTCACGTCTTCCCTCACACACACACAGACGTTACTTGGGGCATGGTTTCAGTTTCTGTGTGCCATGGTCTGCTTTTAGATTTATGCAGCTGCCCCAGGTGCATTCCTTGGTTGCATGGCAGGAGCAGGGCCACTTTAAGAAATGAAAGCATCTGCCTGGTAGTGGTGCTACCTGAGCAGATGTTTGTCAAGGCTGCTGGGAGCAGAGAAAAGAGCACACTGTGATCACCAGTGCTGCAAAGATGGAAGTATTATCACTTGTCTTCTGGTCCCTGTCCTTTTCATCTGACCTGCCATGATTGGTTTCTGAAGCCATTTGATTTAATCTTCTTATTCAGAAATGATTTAATTTTTCCCTTGTGTAAGCAAACAGTCAGTGCATAGATTAACAAAAATTATGCATTAGCATACAAGGTGATGTCCAGTGTTGCAGGGCAATAGGTAAAATAATGTCTGAGTAGGTTCTAGTGTGTATATGGGTGTGTGTGTGTGTGTGTGTGTGTGTGTGTGTGTGTGTGTGTGTGGCTTGTGTAAACCCCATCACAGTATGCAATGGAGTCTTTAAACTGTTAAAACAAAAACTGGCTGACAATGTAACTTTTATGGACACTTATGAAACATCCATCCATGGCATCCAGAGGTGCAGAAGAGATCTTGTCCTGTGATCTGAGGTCTTGCGATAAGGCATAGAGGTTAGGGACTCACACACAGGTGATCAGTAGGAGATGTCCTTGCAGTCTGCCACCTTGGAGGTATATTCTCCTCCCCTCTCCCCTCCTTACTGTGTCACTCCATGGTTTTTCCTTTTCCTCCAGGTGACCATATGCATATGTCAGGCTAATATGTCACATGTTGGTGAACCACATGCCTCACCATTTGTGTGCATAATTCATTTCCTTGTATTGCTTAGTGATATCCATCAAAGGAAAGACTCCAAGGAACACTCTTGTATGCTATGGCTTTGTCCACTGTCTTATTTTTTCACTCATTGTTTACTTTTGATAGAGAGCATGTTTGTTTTGTTTCCTCAGTCCTTTATTTTTCAATGGATTTTTTCACAGATGTGCAGATTGATGGATGTAGTGGTGCGTGTTGGGGTGAAATGGATGCCATATTTCTGTACCTGTCGAGCCAAAAAATAGCTAAGCTTCACTGTCAGTAATCTTTGGTGAGCAGAGCTCCATTTTGACATGTGAGAAAAGTGCAGAGTAATTTTGCAGTGACTTTTCTTTTTATTTCCGTTCAAGCACTTGTCTGTGGTGTGTGAGGTGTTTCCATCCCAGCCAGCAATTCCCTATTGTTCTCTGTCAGTTCCAGTGTCTCAGTGTTGAGAGTTGTTCTCAGCAAGACCCATGCTGGTGCAAACAGCTGCAGGATATGCTATGCCAAAGGTATTCAGTATTCTGAGCCTAAGCCAGTGGTAATAACATGGAGGAGGAAAGAGGCTCATTTTGAACGATCACTGTTAGATGTGGTTTTATCTGTAGGACAGGACTGATTCAAATGTGTCTGTATATACTTGAAGGCATGCAACAACCATTTATGATCACAGCCATATGTCATCTTCATATTCTATTCTGCACAGTAGAACTAAATAAAATACATCCTGTATTGCATGAGTCTCAAGGGAGCTTAATGTCATACGTGGACTAGTCGAGATAAGATAGGTCATGCTGGAATCTGTCTGTTTCAGTTGTAATGTGAATGACTGATGTGTCGTGGCCGTTGTTCGGTGGCATTTGCACGTCTGTCCCCGTTCAGTTCCACTGCCATGGATCCAAGATTCTTCCTGCAGTTTGTTGGTGCCACATCACCCTATCCCCAGATGTCATGCCTCATACGCACTCTCTTCCTCATGTGGATTCCCCAGCATCTCTTCTCTGTGCTCCACTGATCTGTCCTCCTTCCCACCCGCAGAGGTCTAATTCAGTGAAGGACGGTAATCATGCATGGACTTGTTCTACACTGTCAGTGGTAGTTAATGAGTCACAAAATCATCAGGCTGTCACAAAACCTTTAAACTGGTATGCTAAGAAACAATAAATACATGATTTACGTGACGATTCACTGGCAACTAAGGCAAATTTGGTATGAGGAATCTTAATAATGGCTGGATATTGCTTTGTTTAATTAATAGGTATCATTTGTCAGTCACTGTTATCAGGGTACTTTTCTGTAACAAAAATGCTATCAAGTGCTTTCATTTTTTAATACAATTTAAGCAAAATATTTTGCTTAGTCTTCGTTATTTATCAATGTTCAGTTACTTGCAGTATGAAGCTACATTTCTTTCATTCATTGTAAGCAAAAGCCTCAGCAACCATTATTTATCAGCCAAAATACATTTTTATAAAAAAGCAGCCAGAAGTATACATGTTGAAGGTTAGGGTAAGTGCCATTGACTCAAGCTGGACTAATGGCAACCACTCTTGTGATTTTGTTGGTAAAAGAGGGTATGGAAGTAGTTTTTTGTGCCCTTCTTTTCTTCTTCTTTTCATGTGTTTGAACTGGAAATCCACAAGAAAAAGTGAAAACTGCATAGGCTCAGCAGGGATAGAATCCCAGTTTCAAACCCACAGCACAGGTGCTGTAAAGCACCAGTCTCACAAACTGTGACACCAAACATGTTGGAAAGCAAAATTGTACCAATTCCACAGAAACATGCATGATTTACATAAATAACATGGCAGTAATAAAGAATGTCTAGAATAAGAAACAACTACAAGGAGAACAGGAAAAAGTATTGAAGGTCACTGTGTTCTCCAAAGCAACTTGTAATGATGTTCCTATTAATACTACTGGGATTTTTACTGAGAAAGCCAGGATAAGCACCTCATTCAAGGGTACTACAGCAAGAGCAGGATTTAACACCTATAAGCTACCAATGTAAATTGTCATATATTTGCGTGACAGTGACAGTTCTTCCAGGGACTCTTTTGACACCAGCACTTTCAGACATAAACAGAAGTGCTGGCTGTTATCATGAACCTGTGTCCATCACAGTATGGACACAGGATGCTCACAGAAGGAACCAAATGTTGGCTGTCACCCCATTTCCATTCTACTGTCTGGACACCCTTCCGTACACATATAAAATGTTAGTTGAGCTCCTGAGCAGGTTTCATCTGCATGTTCTAAGGTTTGGGACTCAGTAGGCTTTGTAATAAAAAGTCAGTTGAATTAATTTAAACAGTAAGGGAAATCCCATTTGCCTCCCAGGTGTAGTGTTTTTTAAAATGTGCCCTGCAACTGCTGCTTGTATGTGAGCCTGGATTATCCTTCTCTACCTAAAATGTCCTGCATTTCAATGAGTGTAAAATCATTCTGAGTGGTTTAAGGTAAAGTGTTTCTGAAGGTTTGATTGCCTGGGTAACCCAGTGGAAACCTTTGCCAAATTGCAACTTGAAAGAAGTTAAAATCACAAGTACATAATCAAGACAAAATCAATTTATATTCAACGAGAGTAGAAATCATTTATTGTGACACAAGTGTGCAGTGATGTTGCGCTGACATTTATTGTTATGGTTTTTGATTATCAGAAAGGAGTAGGAGCACAGAGAGTTAAAAGAGATCTTCTCTGGTCACAGTTGAGCCCTCTCCGTGACTTGGTCCCTCATTCCCAGGTCCTGCATTGACAGTGTGGCTTATGCTCCATTTTCCTTCCAAATGCCTTGCAGCTGCCTTCAAGAGCAGATAAATATTTCAGCTCTCAGTCCCTCCAGCTCCTTGCTTGGACACTGAGAGCTGCACTTTCATCCAGAGAGCTGGATAATCAGTGATCAACGGCAGGACTGTCCCTCTCCAGCGCCAAGGAGCTTCTGCTGCTGCATTGTGTGCCAAACCCTGATACTCTGAGAGGGATGGTTCTTTACTGACCTTTACTCAAATTTAAGCCTCTTAGAAATGGGGTCTGATTAAAATCCTTTTAGCTTCATTATTGGCAATGCGTAGGCTTTTGATTTTAATGCTGACATTTTCATGCAACATTTTTAAATGTTAAAATGCTTTCAGTACAAAGCCATCTTTTTGCAACTTTAACGCACGATATTTTCATATGACACATTATGGTACCATTAAAATCAAGGTGCTAAAAAGAGACAACCGGTTTTACTGACATATTGTATTTTGCTTATGTACTGTATTTGTTGTTCTCATTGCATACAGTTTATATAGATTGGTTTTCTTTGGACTAGTCCATTTTCATTAATTAACTCTGTATGGCCCACACAGAAAAATAAATGGTTAGAGCCGTAGTGTGGAATGACAAAGAGGTAATTCAGACTGCTGCGATCAATGGAGAATGCTCAGGTCTCAAAAATTGGAGTCCTTTTCCATCGACACTAAAATCAATTAATCTCCTCTTCACCTCCACCTCTGGGGAATGTTGTGGTTAATTTTCTCATGCATCACATAACCCTAGATTTTGTGAAGGGAAACTGAATGTGTGACTTTCGTGCATTCAAGCAAACTGTTTTAACACAGATCCCTTTATATGCTCTGCTAAGATCATGGTGTTAAGCGTAGGGGTCACCGGTTGGAGAGAGATGTACGAATCTATTTTATTCTGCAAGGTTTCCAGGTGTTGCAATGAGGACATCAGCTGTTAAGTCCACTGTGGATACCATTCATTTTGTATTCTAATGTATGGCTGTGTTTTACAGTTTTGGATGCCTGCTATTTATTTCCCGAATGGCCTGTTATTGTTGTGTGTCTGGGGTATAATGTTATGAAAAATGAATTTAAAAGTGGTTATTTATCTCCAAGGCTCTACAGAAAAGGGCAGCCAGGTTTGATTTATACACTTGCATAACAAATTAAAACAAAAGCGCACTGTGAAATACCAGCAAGTCAGATAAACATTCATGGGAGCCTGAATGTGTGTTTTGAGGCAGTATAGGCAGGATGAGCTTGGAAAGGACTAGATGCAATAAATGAATAATCTGTTGAGGCGACAAAGCACCATACATTTTAACTGGCTACTCAGAATTGATTATCTATGGGAATTTTTTTTAAGTGTCAAATAACTAACTTGAAAAGGTATAGTTAACATCCAGCTGATGAATCATCGATCTAATATCATGCAGTTTGTTTGAACATACTAATTCTGCAGCTACAGGTTTTTGCCTCTGCTGTCATATAAATGCAAGCAGGTACTGAAACATTCTGCAAATAGCCATACCGTGTTAGGATCCTTTTTTACCCAGTTCTCAGGCAATGCAGCATAGAATAGCCAGCAGGAAACTTTTGCATGAAAACTGAATTTTCATGGCAATTGATATGAGCATGAAATGACTTGTAGTACACAATTCTGTGTGAACATTTATGCTATTATGGTTAAGTGGCTTTTACTATAGTGCAAGAATCCATAGCTAAAATGCATTAAGTTTAGTTACTGGAAAATATGAAGATAATAAAGTCATGCCCGGTGTTTTTTTAAGAAGGCTTGTATTCAGTCTAGAAAATATTTCTAACAGGATCTTTCTGCATTCTGTTTACTTTTCTAAAAGTTGTGATGTATTTCCCCTGTGTACAGCTGACTCTCATGTTTGACTGTTACAACTACCACCTCCAAGGGGCTGGAATAGTGGAGAGCAAGGTGAAACAGCCTGTGATCAATATTGCTTTAATACCATAACACCATCCTGGAGAGATGACTCTAAAGCAGCATGACACTTGATGCCAGCAGCTAATCGACATCCTCTGTGGTTGGTAACTGTGGGTGGAGTAAAAAGCCATTCTGCGCTGGGGTTTGATGGCCTGTCACTCTGTAGGCTGAAAGGAAATGTTTGACTGCAAGATGAGGATCTGCCCTTTGACTTCCAGATGTAGAGCAACTCCATGAGGAAGTACAGATTAGTTCATCCAGATCAGCTTTACTCCATGTTGTTGTTTACCGCTTGACTTTAACACTCCATACCTGGGGGTGGTCACAAATTACAAATAAGGACCTAACATTATGACAGATTGATCACAAGTTGCAGTCCTGGGCCCCTGTTATTTTATCTTTGAGAATAGAGATTACCCCACATTACTTTTGTGAAATATCTGTCCTTATATATAATAATAAAATGTGTAAAAGTGTAAGCTGTTTTAGAAACATTGTATAAAAGTCTCTGCTAAGCATCTAAATAATAAATAGGGTCACATAAAGAGCAGAGGTATCCTTCAGCTGTTTTCATGGTTCAGCAGATTGCAGTTAAGTACTGCTGACTGTTTAAAGAGGGATCGGATGGGTCTGTACAGATACATGACTGGTTTCTCAGCATGTGAAAGCTGTGGGGGATGCGTTGTCTGCCCAGGGCACTACTCTGTGCCAGCACACACCCTGGGCTCAAGTCAGGCCCTCTCTGGGGAGCTCATTATGGCTTCCTGGCCACAGAGACACCAAAACAACATGGGCCATCTGCCTGTTTGTGTGTGTGCCTCATGGTGCCAGAGACCAGCATCCACAGCCTATAATACATGAGCAACACAGGAACATAACACATGTTTTTTATAATAAACATATTTCAACACAGACTTAAGCTGCACAAGAAGACCTTCTCCCCTTTCTGTTTCTGGCAGCAGTTGGCATAAAGGGTTAAACATTCAAGCAGATTAATGGAGAAAAGCTGTTAATATGCTAAAAAATAATAAATATTCATTATTCCACCTAAATATAGGCCTGGAGGTTCTCCAGTTCTATCTAGCCAAATGGCCTCACTCCTCACCTTCTCATTGTGAAAACATCATACTCAAACTGGATGACAAGACATGTCATGGTAACAGAACGTAGAGGTGAGGATGGCTTCTCGGGGTGGCGATATTGACATCTCAGCTAAACTGCTGGTGATGCCTGAGTCGCAGCAGAAGACAAAATCTGGTTCACCAACGAAGAATCATTTTTCAGTCTCTCTGTGTTGCTGAGCACTTCAAGGATCACCAGTGTTAGGTGAAGAACAGGGCTGAATTCAGTGTCAGTTTATGCCATGAAGTACCTTGATTTAATGACTAGTTTCTAATTGCCTTATCAATTTCTAATCAATAGTCTCTTATCAATAATTTCTAATTGTTTTAAATTGTTAGATTATGAGCACCTTTGAGTAGAAGCATGTACTAAGCAGTAGAGTGCTGCAATGATTAATTTAACCTGGCTGAAGTAAAAAGATATGAAACAGTGTCCAATTCCATCATCCCAGGAGTTCTCTCTTCTGCGACTGGATGAGGTGGCCGACCAACGAGTCAACATTGTGGGCTTCTCCGTCTTCAACCGCTCCCACCCCCTCTTCCAAGACTTCCTCCTTAGCCTTCATCGTTCCTGGCAGGAAAACTGTGACCATGCACCTTTCGCTGGGGCTCCGGTGAGTTGAGCCAGAATCCGGTTTGCGCTGGGGTGCACAAGAGGCCTGAAAAAAAATGATTCCTTTCTTACGATTGTCATACAGAATAAAATGCAATCATGCCATTATTGTGTGCAGAAAACCAAAAATCTGCTGCCACTGTATTCAAATGTAAACCAGCATCAGCATCATGGAAATTTCCCTCTGTAGCCCAGTTCATTTCTCCTTTGAAACAAGCCCAGTTTAACTCTACACTCAGTTTGTGTGATCATACTTTTGTCTCACTAAAACACAGCAGCGAGTTTGGAAGGTATCTCACATCCCCGTAAACCTGTCTTTTGAATGAAACCTGAGAATTGACACATCTTCTGGTCTCAGGCCTGCTTTACATGAGACCCTTTAATATGGTTTATTTAGTTTCAGTTTTCTAATTAAGCTTGAGAGAAAGTTTTAAAAATATGAACCATTTTTAGAAACCATCTGCAGTACTCTAGTTAACAACTTCTCTTAATTAGGTTTTATCTTTTAATAATGGTACATTTTTGCAGGGCGTAACATGTATGTAAGGGGGAATTATCCAATCGAATTATATAGCGTCCCACCTCACCAATGGACACTAGAAGGAGTCTTACTTTTTGCCTCTTTAAGGATAAATGACTCCAGTAAAGATCAGTTTTTCAGCTTAACATCTCTAAAAATTCTGCCAAAATGTGTGCTACACAGAAGTACTTTAACACCACTACCCACACCCATATGCACACACAGTGTATATTTTTCCATTGTCATAGTGTGCAGATCTCCACCCCCTAGTTGTGAATGTGTATAAAGTGCAAATGCCTTCCTGCTTTCCCATTATACTGAAAAAACTGCTTCTCAAACAACTTGACCCCCAGAAATCCAGTACACAAATTGGCCCCTTGTCTCCCATTCAGTGATAGGAATTGCTTAAGTTTTACAGTAAAAACAGTCTTGTGTCCCAGCAGGATCCCAGCCCCTTTAGTGTAGCACTGGCATAGTGTACATTGCAGTCAGCAGGAATGGAGGTCTAATGAATCACAGAAGAACTAGCCTGCTTTGGGTGCATAGTTCACCACCTCCTGATCCCTCTGACTTCCGGTCTCCACCCAGCTCTCCTCGGCACTACTGTTTGATGCAGTGCACACTGTGGCCGCTGCCGTTCAGGAGCTGAACCGGAGCCAAAGCGTGGGTGCTACACCTCTCTCCTGCAAGTCCTCCAAGATCTGGGAGCATGGTACCAGTCTGATGAACTACCTGCGTATGGTGAGAGTGCTCTGCCACCTGGGGGTGGGGGGTGGAAGTTCAGAGCCACACCTGTCACCTGACACAGCAGGCCCTAAGGGTTTGTATTAGTACTGACATCTTCTATGAAGCCCATGAGCATCATGCATTATGGATGTACTCATAACTCAGTATAAGAACCCAATGGTAGTATCTTAAAGATTGCCGAGACTTGTCCTCCTAGCCACCTAGGGCTTCCTGTAAAACCCTCTGAACACACATGGTCACAAAAAAAAACAGGAAAGACATGGCTGCTTTAGATTCTCATATTTAATCCAGCATTCTACTGGCAGCACAACGTACCCACAGGAGGATTCATTCGTGTAAAACCTTTTCAGCTTGTAATCCTCGTACACCATCTGCTCATGTCGACTGAAATGCCTGCGACTGCAGCCATAGTTTGTTTCTCCATGAACCACCTGTGCTTACTGTGTTCAGCTGTACAAACTGTTATGTGTTTGTTGGCAGAACATTTGGCAAAGCCAGTGCAATGCACCAGTATACACAGCCGGGTTAGATCTGCCACGTGCTTCTTGATGGCCATAAAAAAATCCATGTGGTTGATGCAATGTTATTATATACTGGTATAAAAATGAAACTGTAGAAATCATGCCACAAGTGACCTCGCCTGAGCTGTGTCGTTGCGAGGTACAGCAGTTTTTCAGGTGACAGCTGTTTAAAACAGACTAATGGCTGCGACGAAGAGCATTTATTGATCGCCATGTAATTAATGACTGCTTCGAGGTTCAAACCCGATATGCCAGGTTCATTCTCTGATTTGTCACAATCAAACCCAAATGGTCTTCACCATAATTCACTGTAGAACCTCAGAACTGTTTGGCAAGAAGTCAAACTCATCAAACTTTATTTGTTGCTAAAATAAGTGGTGGCATAAGGTATTGACAATAAATTATAATGTCGTATGATGTTTTGATGTGAATTTGTGTGCGCTCTCTTGCGAGTCTGTGTTTGTGTCTGAGAATGAGCACAACATGAGTCCTGAGTTTGTGTGTGTGTGTGTGTGTGTGTGTGTGTGTGTGTGCTTGCATATGTGCATCACCGACAAGGTGACCCATGGGATGTGTCTGTCTTTTTCTCGGACAGGTAGAATTGGAAGGTCTAACCGGTCACATTGAGTTCAACAGCAAAGGCCAGCGCTCTAACTATGTCCTGAGGATCATGCAAAACAGCAGAGAGGGCCTGAGGCAGGTAAAGTGCACATATATACAGTACACATACAGAAGGGGGAGTGTTCATTTATTCAAGGGTTTCTATTATAAATAGGATTTGTTAACCAGCAAACACTATACATCACCATAATGATTCATAAGCATACATTTGTACATCTGTGTCTTTTTAGACAAAGATATCAGCTCACACAATACTGTGTTTTTAAGCTGCACAAAACTTTGGTCCAGTATAGAGAAAATCTCAGCTGTTCTCAATTAACTGCTGGGCTTGACTGTTACTTCCAGTGTGTGAACAAAGTCGGTTTAGTTACTGCTCACATCAAAGGTTTTCCAAAATGTTTATTGACCAAGACTGTAATACCATATACAGCTAGTTGGAAGCTCATCTTTCTCATTATTCCATACATGTATGCCTTTCCATTGTGATTCTCCAAAACACCTGCCTGCCCTGCATGGGCCATTGTACCTGGGAAAGCCAAGGTCACAGAGTTATGCAGTCAACAAACTTTATTCAATCTTCAGATGTTTTTATTTTGGTATGGATGTAGATGCCTCAAGGTACTGATTAATTTTGAAGTAAATGGCACCTTTTTATGTATGCCTCTCTACTAAAATGTGTATCCTGGATCAGTCCTTCAGACAATTCTGTACAGTATTTTTTGAATAAAGTGAGCCCTCCAGAACTGAGTGTTTTCCCTTGAAGGTCAGTGTGTCCAGCCACTTAGTTACAGGCAGTTTCCTGTGGTGCAGTCAAGAACCTGGAATATTAGCCGTTCTATTTGTGCTTGAATACCCTTCAAAGTTAGACTAGACTTAACTGATCAAAGGATGGGAAAATAAGTTAGATGAAGTTTGGGCTAAATTTAATTTTGTATGTGCTTTACATTGCTGTCTTCTTTATCCATGCTGTCCTTGTAGGGGTTCTTTCTCAGAACCCCGAGTTGTACTCTACAATGGAAGCACAACCAATTAACATCATACATGAGAGCACATTGTGCTTGTTACTCTTGTCATTTTTTACACTGCCTGTACAAACACAGTTTTCAGGAGTGCAAGTCACAGCTGAACACACTGGTTTAGATCCATTATGCGAGTGTGTAATGAGGTATATAAAACCCTAATAGGAGTCAGCATTGTGGAGCAGTGTGCAGATGGCACGCACTCCAAGATTATGCTGTAAAAGTGCTGTTCCTCCAGATATATATTTATGGCAATGTAACGCTCTCTGCACAGAATAACAAGTCAGTGCACACAGCACTTTGCGTGAGGGCAAACATTGATTTTAACATCTTCTGCCCTTCTTCTGGAGCAAGATCAGTGGTAGAATAAAGTGCAGATTACCCGGTTGTGTTGTTTTTTTGAAGGTGTTTCCTCTTATTATGGTGAAGCGACTGGGACGCTGTATGTATCTCACAGTTGTGCATCTGAGGGAGAGGGAGCCAGGCTAGTCTGGGCTTACAGTGAGTACCACCATCCCCATAATGCCACTGTTCTCAGCAAATGCTGGAGTGGTTGAAAATAACACTACAGGAAATGAGTTAGCTTTTTATTACTTTCTTTATTGCTTATTTTACTTTACTACGTATTTATTCACTCCTTAGTTTACTTTATTTGCTTTCCTCAAAGAGCATCACACAATTTTTACACTCTGTCAGTTTCTGTGGATGGATATTTCAATAGAGCAGTTCAAGCTAAGTGCCTTTCTAATGGAACAATAGCAGATCCCTACCTGAGCTTTAAAACTAAGACTTTAACATCCAGTTTCTTAACCACTGTGTCCCCTGCTGCTTATTTTGCGTCCACACAGGACTATAGGATTATACTGCAGAACAATGCTTATATTTCTCAGGCTAATATGTTTCCAGCTCACTGGAAAATTGCAGTGTGGAACCCTTGTTCATCTGTGTGCTCCACTCTTGCTCAGGTTGTTTGGGATCCTGCAGTGGAGCTTCTACTGGCAGGATGTGATTTACTAATTAAACTTGTAAACAGAGACTGTTAATCAGGGATTCCCAGTTAACCCAGTGCAGCTGGGTTGCAGTGAGGGAGCTGGCAGAGAGAGGTTCTGTACTTGTGTGTGTTGCCTTTGTGTGTGTGTGTGTGTGTGTGTGTGTGTGTGTGTGTCTGTGTATGCATGCTTGCATGCTCCAGTTACAACATTCTGCCTCTGTCTTCACCAGACTGGACAGCTCTATTAGGGCACTGGAACAGACTGTGCTGCTTGTAGGCCTGTAAAGAGTGTGTTGTGAGACATGGCAAGAAAAGGAGCCCCATCCGCTCCCAGTTTCCCTATTCTCATTGGGGATTATTGCAGATAAACCTTCAAATATGAGTATATCTGTCTGTGGGTTGCATCAAACTAGCTGAGAGGTTGCAGTGACGAGACAGTGGAAACAATAAAGAATGAAACAGAGCTATGAGGCCCCGTGCCCTGCTACCGGAAAGCCTGCATTTAACTATACTGTGGGTCTTTGTCTAAGCTCTGCAGAAGCCCTTTTTTCAGCCCTGCCAAGATTATACCAGCAACAAGAGTGGGATTTTTCCACAAATCAACACGAGGAGTCCTTCATTACCTGTAGTGTCCAGAGACAGAAGTCGTCTTAGCAGGGGGCACATCTGAATGTCACACACCCAGACTTGGAGATTTCTGGCTGAGCATTGTTGGGGTGTGTTGGACAGCTCAGTGTAGCAGAGATGAGAAAACATTGAGTATTTTGAGTTTTTGCTGTGGACTTGGAATACCGGAACTGATCCTATAGATGAGCCACATGTTTGACTTAAAATGCATAAGAAAGAAAAAAATTGAATTCGAATTGTTATCAAGTATGCGTGCTGTATGTGGATAATGGGTAATGAAGAAGGCGTATACTGTGGATGCAACACCGCTGTGGAACATTGAATTTTCAGCTGCAGTTACTCAGCCTTCATAAAACACTGCCCTTCAACTGGTAAAGGCAGATATTTCCTTCCCCAAACTTAATCCTCTTGACAGGGTCATTACATGGCCAGTAAAAAAGTCTTAGCTCTCTGCTACATACAAGTTCTGAACAGAGGTGATCTGAGAATGATTCAGTCCTGAATGGTAGTCATTTTTATCAAAGTCTTAGTCTAAGTCCTGTAAAACTGGTAAACGGTTTACACATCTTCCCTGATGTGCAATCACAAGTTCATCAAATAAGAAACAACATAAACAATAACAAACTGTGCTGGGTACTCAGCATTCTTGCCCCTGAATTCCATCACTGGCCATGAAATATGTAGCCCCACAGCTTTTTACAGCAGGCATCCAAGATGGAACTGCCATCATACCACACTAGCTGTTCATCAGGAGCCCTAAATAACACAAAGTAGCCTGAATTTCCACAGGAGGGTTTATCTCCAGCTTGCTGCACACAGCAAAACCCATGATCTGCTAAGCACCTGTAGGGCTGCTGATGGAATCAGGGTGAAGAGTTCTGTCCTTCAGGCATTTTAAGCCTCCCACTGGATCATGCAGCCCATACAGTGGTAAGAATTAGGTGGCTCACAGCATACACATGAGGGGTTTGTGCCTGCGTTCACTTCTCTCTAAGGACTGCATAATTGACTAGAGTGAAATTGGGAGACAAATGGTAGAGAAACATTTTGGCCTGGTAACCACAGGTCATACCCTACAGGGCAGTTCCACTGTGAAATCCCCTGCTGAAAAGACTGCTGATGGACAGTTATTTAGGTTTGATTCATTTTGGCATTTGGGCCCCTTAAGGGCACAATCACTGTCCTTGCCAACATGGGTGGTCCTGTTTTTTTGCCCAGTCAGTGCTTAGGCTGTGACATCAGATCTGCCACACATTTCCTGTTAGTATAGGAAGATCCTGGCACTGAGGACAGCTTTGAGTCTTGGGAACGAGGAAAAGTGGCTGTTTGGAAACAGCTGTAGCTCTGCGCAGTCCTGGTGGTGTTGTACCAGGAAAAAGTACTACAATAAAAGCAACCAGCAGGGACAAGTAAGAATGTGGTAATTGCCTTTGCCTGGTGGGAGTAGCACAAAAATGCAAACTTGCAATCCAAACTGAAATTTCTGTTGTTCATGTTGTGAAAGGAAAAGCACAATCCAGAGAGCCTCTCATCTTCCTCCCTCATTGTCTTACAGAGCCCGCATACAGTGCCAGAGCTGTGAGGACTTCCTGCCTGCAGTGTTGCTTTTCTACCAAAGAGCAAGCACTTCAGACTAATATAACTCATCTGAGACGTAATTGATATGTATTACTAAACCTATGACACCAGACTGCTTACTTTGGAGAATGATCCTGGTTACAAATTGAAAAACAGTGTGGTTTGAAGGCCAATCGAAGGAAAATAACTACTGCTGTGCCAATGACAACATTATTGAAGCTTAAATGCTGTGTAATTTCTGAACATATAAGCTTTGTAAGCCGTCTCAAATTAAAGCTTCTGCTCAGCAGCTGAATAACGGTAAACAGATAACAATAGTGTTATTTCCTAACGGTACTGTAAGACGTTGTATTGTGCTGCCTGGTTTAATCACTGTAATACGTCTCTGGCAGCGGTGTGATCCCAGGTGTCAGGATCTGCTGGCGGTAATCCTTCAAGTGCTGCTTCACTAACCCCCTATTGATTTCCTCACAGACTTCCAGCACTTTCCACCATAAACGGTCGCCTTGTGAACTGCATAGGGCCTCCCAGCAAAGCTTGCTGTTCAGGAAGTGGGTAGCCATGAGATCTACTCCGAGACACTATGGGATTTAAAAAGAAGGAAATTTAGGATCAATGAAGTTTTTATTTTTTCTGCCAACAACACAAAGGTTTCGTTGGTGTTTTGCCTGCAGACCTGTGAGAGAAAGGCAGAATGGCAGCCGTGCAGAGAGCTCCTCTTGTTTGGGCTGACATAGAGTGCATAGCCTTTGGTCCCTTCCTTCCGAATGCCCCCAGCAGTGTCCCCTAGCTCCTCAGTGGTAAACAGGTGTACAAATTTCAGATGAGCATGTACTCCAGGAAGAAGACTTGGCATCATTGGCAATGTTTAAAAAAAGTAATATGATAAAAATGATTTATTAGTGTTTGTTGCTTTTGATTGAGCATATTTTAATTAATGTGTTACAGCTGCAATTTTGTTAATTAGTTGGTTGGTTTTGATTAAATATAATTATTTTAAATTTTACATGTTGTGGATGCAGTTTTGTCAATTGCTCTCATTTACTTCAGACAGTTATATTCATTTTACCAAATTAAATTTCAGAAATTGCTTCTCTGTGCTTCTCATAACTACTGAATGCACTGAAATGGCTTATGGGAAATTATCAGCAGTACATAACAGAGAATAATTCTGGAAAACATCAAGTAAGAAAAATGTATTGATTTCATTTAAAAATAATTAAAATATAAAACAGATCCTGAAGCAGTTTAGGCTAGTCCCTTTCTCAGAAGCACAGCTGGTATTTGAACCTGCAATCATTTGGTCACACTACACAAACCACTGCTCCCCCTGCTGGCATTATTGGTAGTTCTGCACCTGGCAATCATCTTAGTGCAGTTGCTCTTCTGTATGACCTAGGGTGGTCTTCCTTCTGCACAATGATCTAGTGGACCCTTTGCTTTTGATCATATTCTTGTGGGAAAACTTTCATTCTGGGAGTCAGTTTCATTCATAGTGACACACCAAGTGTCTAATTAGACCAAGCAATGGGGTAACCTCTTGAGGATTCATCCGATTCTCACTGAAGACAATAAGAAATTTCATCAAACACAAAGTCTGTTTAGTGCTGCCAATTACTTGTAATGGTGTGTGTGTGTGTGTGTGTGTGTGTGTGTGTGTGTGTGTGTGTGTGTGTGTGTGTGTGTGTGTGTCTCCGTCTCCATACAGATCGGGCAGTGGCACTCTGAGCAGGGCTTGTCCATGGAGCAGAAGCTGCCATCTGTCAATACCACAGATGCTCTCTTCAACACCACCCTCACCATCACCACCATCCTGGTAGGTTCTCTGTCTACTCCCTGTGGGTACCCTACCCAATAGCCTCTCAAGATCAACAAGTGTTTTTCATTAAGGAGCTTGATGTTTGACTGAAAAACTACTTCCATTCCTAGGAAGCGCCTTTATATTTGGGTAAAGTAACTGTGAGCTGCATGATGCAGCTTATCCTAGCTGGAAGGTCCTGCTTTGGAACAGTTAGTACATACAGTTAGTCAGAAGGCCACAGGAATATATGATGGGGACCTGCTTGGTGCCCAGAGGGCTCAATGGTCCACGGAAGCTGTGTTAAGGACTAATAAAGCAGTGGCATTTCTTCAATGACCTGCTGAGGGCTAATAGCTTGGTTTGAGTAAAAGAAATCTTCATCATTCTTCCTACCTCATCCTGACAAAGACAAAGATAAGAGCAGAGCTTCTCTTTACCAGCACCTAATTTACCACAGTGTTTATCTGGTCCCCGGGAAGGAAAGTATGTGAAATGAAGCGTTGCAAAGCCGGGAAGCTGCTGTTTCACTCGTTTACCGTAATCACAGTGCGGATGGAATGGGTCCCTTTAGCCTGGCTGGATAAAACTATTTGACGCAAAGGGTAGAGGGATGCAGGTTTGCAGCTGATTTCACCTTAAAGACATATGAATATAAGGAGCCACAGAGGAGCAATTCCATTGCTATCGGAGCCCATCCATCACCCCAAGATTGCAGTGTCGGCCTGCTGTGACCACTGCCTCTGTGTGGGGGGGTTCTCCTTTTGAGAGGGGCTGCATTATATCGGCAACTCTCACATACGCAAGGAAGCGCCCACATTGGCAGCCATATCATATGTACACATGAAGCATAAAAAAACGAGTGCTATATTGCTCTTTATATAAATTCCTGTTAGGCAAATGAAAAGTAGTGGTGCCTTCAAAATATGTTCTTTGTTTAGTAATCATAATGTGCGAAGTAAGTACAGCAGACCTGAAAATGTCAATTCAATGGACACAAATTGCATACAACTCTTTAGTAGAACAATATGGGTTGAATGGGTGATGATTAAGGTTGATAGTACAGTGCATTTTGCTGAGGGATGCTAGGCTGTTATGATCATCACAGGTCACCACCAAGACTCCCGTTATCCGTTTGTGCTATTCAGACCAGGGGTAATATCACACTGCCTTGGTAGACTTATAACTGTGGGACTTTTCCATTCATTGATGCTCATCATGACGCAGGCAAAACTGCTTTATGGTCTGCATTTAGCAAGGTGGAGATCTCCCTTGCCTGCTTTCTGGTGGCCGCTATCTCAGACCTACTAATTGGAGCCCAGACAGTTTGTTTATTAGTTTTCTTCCACCTTTTGTAACCTGGAGTTTAGCATGGAAGCAGCCTATCAAAGGTGGCTCTTTAATAGGTCCAACTTTTGGGAATTGCTGGGCTGCAATGCTCCAGCACTTTCGATGCGCTGCAAGCCATGAAATTTGCATTTATATTGCACCGGCCACGCACTTGCCGCACAACCACAGATGGAGTGTCCGTTCAGGTAGAAAAGGTAACTCGCATGGATGATTTAATGAGCAAACGAACAAAATGGAAGGTATTTGCATTTAGAGATTTGACAGCCAATATGCCTCTTCTGTGCATTCTGTATTTGATATTTGTGGTTTAGCTGTTTAGACTTGCTCCGTTCCCAGCTGTGTACAAACCACTGGACACTGCACTGCTTTTACTCTTGTCCAGAAAGAACAGTTGTGGCTCCATGATGAGACTTTAGTACTGTTTGCTACGCAGGTTTTATGGTGCTTACTACTAGTATAACATTCTTCAGGACATTATTAAAAGATTTCCATCCAGTCTTCAACAGTAATTCAAGTCAAAGAAAACACAGTTAAACCCCTTTAAAATCTGACCTTAGTCAATAAATCATGTCCATCTCTAACATCAAAAAAGGTTTTGTCTCATGTATGAAAAGAATTTCCTGAAAGTGCCATTAATCTGGAGTCCATGCTGGTTAAATTGATTAAAGTATTCTCTAGAAAAAGAAGTTAAATTTACTCTCTGAGGGAGGATGATGGTGTGAAACATAGGCTCTCTCCATTTCATCAACTGACTACTCTGTAAATCTTTTTGCAGCCAACTTAAATCAGCATGCTCTCCCATCTGAGCAAGATAGCAGACCATAAATAGTTCCTGGTTGCAGCAAAGCAGCACTGAATGGCACTGAATGTAAAACAAGCTCCAGCTGACGTAGTTGGCATCCATTAACACTGGTGTTTGCTCTAGACTCAAGTTGCTCTCCAGGTGGCATAGTGATGAAGGAGGTCAAATTATACATAAAAATTCACTTGTTCAAACTCGTTCATTTTTAATTAATTTGTTAATGAGTTTGTAGAATCAGACAGGTAAGATATGGAATAAAGATTTGAAAGACAGATATACTCCTGGTACTCAAATAAATGAGATAACATCACAGGGTGATCTCAGGAGAGTGCATGTCCTATGTCCCTATAGGAGAACCCCTATGTGATGCTGCGACCTAATCACCAAGAACTGGAGGGCAACGAGCGATACGAGGGATTCTGTGTAGATATGTTGAAGGAGCTGGCAGAAATCCTCAAGTTCAAGTATCGCATCCGGCTGGTTGACGATGGTGTATATGGTGTACCCGGGGCCAACGGCACCTGGACGGGTATGGTGGGAGAGCTCATCTCCAGGGTGAGAATTCTAACCATAAAAGTATATTTCTGTTATTGTGCTTTGTTCCAACAGGTTATAAAACAACTGAGTTCTTCATTCTCAGTTGTCATCCAACACCTACAAGTATTGCTCATGCATCAGCTGTTGTTTACTACCTCCTGATCACATCCCAGGCATCTTCAGCATACATCTTTACCCCATCCACCTCTTATGCATCGGTGTTACTTCAGTGTCTTTTACCATCATCTTACAGCATTACCTGCAGCAACATATGTTGTTGCCTGTTTCTCATGCCTAGTCAGCACATATAACTTTCTACAAACCCCCTACAGCTTGCGCCATCAATTCCCACGCATCAGATACATCATCTACATCATCCCCTACCTAGTATTCACTATTAACATGAAACAACACTTACTCTGCACCTTACTTGGGTAGGTATACATCAGTAGCTCCTACCCAAATCCAACATATTGTCAGCACACCTCCCAACATTGTCAACATGCCTCCTCAACTCCTTTCCAACATCTACCTATTATCAGCACGTGCATCATCAACGTGCAATACCAACCCCCATTCCCCATTTTGCAAACATTATCCTAGTATTTTGTTGTTCATGCTATATCTGGAAGTATCTAACAATGTCAGGCTTGATAATTCAACAAATATTCACAAATTCACACATCTTTAACTGTGAGAGCAGTTCTTCCTAATCTTCCTAAGAGCAGTGAGTGTCCCCCTTAGTAGGTAGAAACATTTTAGCTGTATAACACCTAAGTGAAAGCTGAAATGGGGGTGATGTGAGCTGATGTGACCAGTGCTGTTTGTACATGTGAGGATGGATCCTCTGAACGCTGACCATTCCCAGCACAGCAGTCAACCCCGAATTCACCTTTGTGTTTTCTACAAAGGTCACTTTAACCAGATGAGACAGTGTGATGTCTGTATTCAGTCTCCACACTTGGGCACTAATGAATTTCAATTAGCTGTCCCTGTCCTGTACAGACACATACACAGATGTATTTTTAAATGCTCAGCTATCCATGAAGCACATTAATCCTAATTCTGACACTCCCTAACAGACTTGATTGAATTGAATTTTCATCCACCATATATTCCTGTCTTCCCCAAGCTGCTGCCCCTTACATCAAAAATATTATTTATTTAAAAAGGTAGTTACAGTCTGTTGATGATTTATATGCTTATTTGGTAGGTCTTTTTATACACTGTATAAAATACATGTAATGTAATTTGTATATGAATAAGAGGCTACATTGTTGTCCTTTTATATTAGAGACTATTAGATATTGCTTTTAGAGTGTAGGGTAGCAAGAAGGCCTGTGATATGTTATCTGTCTTAATTTCTAGGGCTAATGGAGGGCAGAATCATTAAGGAAATAGAGGAAATAATGCCGGCTTCTATTATGGCCACAATACATTTTGGAAGTTAGTTCATGTTTGATTACCTTGAATGGCTCTGCCTCTTTATAGGGGGTCCCATACATGTGTGTAGTTGTAGCCTGTATGGAAAGTGTATACAACGTGACATACAGCCCAAGGTTAAGACAATGGCCCTGGATCTTACAGAACAGTTCTCCACCAACTATCAGTCTTGGCTGGGACTCCAGTGAGGACAGTGAAGGCAGAACTGTGGTGAATTTTCCCCCTCCAGCACTGTCTGCAACTGTAGACACAAGTCACATCCCACCTGGTACCTTCATGCTCTCTTTTGTTCCAGGGCAGTGAACTTCTAAATGAACTTCTTTAGTTTATGTGGTTCCTCTTGTCATCTCTCTCACTGTTAACAGTTTATTCCTACAATAGAAACAGTAACTTACTATATTATTTAAAAATTCAGTGAGCAGTGTTTTTGTTTATTTCCGTGAAAAAAATTGTGATAGTTATTTTTATTAATTATCAAAGAACAAAAAAGTTTCTGTAAATGTTCATGTTGCATAGGAATTTTTTTAATGAATGACATTTGATCAAGGGAGCAGCAGCTTTAAAACTGCTGTAAATGAACTTTAAAGATGTCATGAAACCATTTTAAGTCATAGTTCTTGATGAAAACATCTAGGGTGGTTATTCTGTAAAACACCTTTCAATTAGTATGTGAAGGCAAAGGTGTGCAATAAACCTGCTTGTGTTTAGTTCTTTACTGTGGGAATTTAATAAAGATAGATGAGTAATCTGCAAAATTTAAGGAAGAACAGTGATATTATAGTGCAAAGTGTGGATGTGTGTCATTAAATAAGCCAGACTAGGACCCAGTGGGACTTCACACAGCAGCATCTGTCTGACTGACAGTTCAGAGCTCTTCTGCTAGATTTTCATTAAATCACTTGTTTTTAAGTTGAATCCTGGGTCAGAGGTGTTTTCCTTTCTTGTACGTTTCCTGGAGAACCAAATCCTTATATCACTGAATCTTTAATGATTAGAAATGTCTCCAGATAAAGCATTAGGGACTTCAGTAGAAGCAGGTCATCAAGGTCAGGAACCCAGCATCACCTAGGAAGACAAGAGGGGTGGTGATGGAGGAGCCATGAGCACTCACTGTGGAGTGGATATGAGAACAGCCTCTCTTCTCATAAACTTCCCGGCTCCATCATTGTAATTATGTTGTTTGATGGAAGTGAAAGCATCCACACCTGGGGGAAAGTTAGAGTGCAATAATGCATTCTTCTCTTTGCTTTAAACCTCATCAGTTTGCTTGTAATGGGCTCAGTCCAGATTTCATTCCAAGTGCCAGAATAAAAAGGGAGTACTAACTGCCCTCACTTACTTATCTCATTCAGAAGGCTGACCTGGCTGTGGCTGGACTGACCATCACTGCTGAGAGGGAAAAGGTCATCGACTTCTCCAAGCCCTTTATGACCCTGGGAATCAGCATCATGTATCGGGTACACCTGGTGAGACCCCGCGCTTATGGCCTGTGAACCTCGAAATGTGCAGCCAGTGACTCTGACTTCTGAGGCTGTACTGGTCATTTTCTGGTGAGACACAGCTCATGCACTTCCAGAGGCAATCTGTGAGCAGCATGAAAAATCAATTCCAACAATTAACATCAGCTGCTGCTCATGGCAGCAACATGCCAGTGCTGGAAATAAAGTTAGCTGTGTTTGTGGCAACTTTCAAAGATCAAAGATAGGCCATATACATCATCTTCTTGGCCTTGAGTGTGAGATGGATGGTATCAGACCATGTGCTAATAAATTACTTCCTGAAGGTGGGAAAATGCCAATAGCACTCACAAACAAGTTGAGAAACATTGGATCTCCAATGAGATGCAATAATATGAAGACAATTGCCTGGTGACAGGGAATGAAGGCTGAATTACTGCCAACTACACACATGCACAGAAGTTCACCCTTTTGCTGTGCACGTAACCATGTAGCCTGTTCAATGCCTAATACTAATTTCTGCAGTTTGTAAGCGAGAATGCTCAATTGGGATGTGTACTCCATGGAGTGAATAATACCCTTCAGCAGGACTGTTTCTGTGTGCTAAACATGCTAGAGCATAGTGGAGCATAAAATCTCAGCAAAATCATGGTTTCCCTGGTTTAGTTCTAGATTAGCTCTGTATTTAACCTGTATTTGCATGACTTCTTCTTGCATGGTTGTGTCTTTGTGGGGAAAGATTGAAGATAACTGTAACATTTCAGCAGCTGAGTTAAAATAGAGGAGTTTTGGTCCAGTGCTTGTGATCCTCTGAGTTTATTTTGTTCCACCTCTCACACCACAGGACTCTTGTCCATAGCTGTCCCATGTGATGCCTGTATCACAAGAAATCGATATGGCTGTTAGACATCAATGGCGGGTGCTGAATGGATGTCTCTACAGCCTGAGACAGGGTGGAGCAGAGTATTTTACTGTTCACATAATGTGTCCCACATGCTGGGGCCTGTTCATCTCCAAATTGTGTTTACAGTCCATAGAATTGTCGGTCCAGGCCATATTTTCTTCAGTTACACTAATATAGAAGTGGTTACAGTTACTTTAATGAGTATTCATCCTGCTGCTGATCTGATTATGGAATGATTAAACATTTCTGTGCTTCACGGATTACCGACTTGTGATTAACTAGCACAGTAGCCAGATATCCACTGAGGGATGTGTTGACATAATATTGAATGTTGGTTAACACTGGTCAAGATTCAGATTAAAGGTGAAATTTTAAATACATATTCCAATGTAGATTTGAAGGATTTATATCATCGTGTATGTGTCTGTGCAGTTGTGTACATTTATGTGGCGACAAGTAAACCTTGTCCTCCATGTATTTTTCAGGGCCGAAGACCTGGGTACTTCTCATTCCTGGATCCATTCTCCCCAGGGGTGTGGCTCTTTATGCTCTTGGCCTACCTGGCTGTCAGCTGTGTCCTTTTCCTTGTGGCCAGGTGAGTGTGGTACTGCTGTGAATGATGGATAAAGTCATCTACAATGACACAGTTTCACTGACTAATATTACTCAGTTTAGAATATTGGACATATGACCAAATCTGCCTATACAGAATGTAAGACCAGGTCAATTTGTATTTCTGAAAGTTCAGTTGAGGACTAGCTGTCTTTGCTGTATAAAAAGCAACTGTCACATCCCACAAAGGTACTGCTGCAGAAGGTAGAGATTGAGCTATTGCTTGTTCTAGATCAGACCAGAGAGGACCAGACAATCTAAAATTATACTGTGTTAGTTTATACAGCTGTGTTTGACTGCAGTAAACTTCAACAGTTTCCCCAAGCTGGGGACCAAAAGTAATTTAGATTGGTATTCATCTTGTTGAGTGTGTTGTAGAACTCTGAGTAAAACATGTTGAATTTTTGCCTCTTATTCTCCCTCAGTGAGCTGTGCAGATAGTTTAATTATGTCAGAAATTGGATTAAAAGGCATTTCTTTCAATTTTTCTACCAAGTAATGAATTTGTAAATGTAGCCGCTTACTGTCCCATCTGTAATTCAGCACTGTGCACCACCACACAGTGTGCTGCATTCCAGTTTTTTGGGTATAATCGCAATGTAGGTGGATTGATGACCAAACTACTGTAAATACAGTACCTTCTCACTGGATGTGATGCTTCTGTCCTCTCTCTCTGTCCTCTTCTTCTCCTCTGAGGTCAGACTGACTCCCTATGAGTGGTACAATCCAGATCCCTGTCCAAGGGGACACTGCAGCATGCTCATTAACCAATACTCCTTGGGAAACAGCTTCTGGTTTCCCGTTGGTGGGTTCATGCAGCAGGGGTCTGCTATTGCCCCCCGAGCCCTGTCTACTCGCTGCGTCAGCGGTGTCTGGTGAGAGTACACACGGACAGTTATGCATGGGCACATATATACAGTACTGTTAGCCACAGAATGGTGAGTAAAAGCCACTGTTCCTGTTACTGCAGGTGGGCATTCACCCTAATAATCATCTCATCTTACACGGCCAACCTGGCTGCATTCCTCACTGTCCAGAGGATGGAGGTGCCCATTGAGTCTGTGGATGACCTGGCCGACCAGACAGCCATTGAGTATGGCACCATGCACGGTGGATCCACCATGACATTTTTCCAGGTCTGACCTGCATCAGTGTGTAATTGAGTGTGTGAATGTGTGAGAGGCCAATAATTCAAGTTCAACTCCATGGCGGGGTTTGATTATTGTACCTTTGTACATATCTTAAGTATCATGTAATGCAAATATTCTAAATAAGAATGAGTATCGTATTCATGCGTTCAAACAATAAATAAGAAACACTTTCACTTTCATCTCTGGCCAGAACTCACGGTACCAAACATACCAGCGCATGTGGAACTTCATGCACTCCAAGGAGCCCAGCGTGTTTGTGAAGAGCACAGAGGAGGGTATCGCTCGTGTGCTCAACTCCAACTACGCCTACCTGCTAGAAAGCACCATGAATGAGTATTACCGCCAGCGCAACTGTAACCTCACCCAGATCGGGGGACTGCTGGACACCAAGGGATATGGTATCGGAATGCCTGTGGGTGAGTCCCATGCCATAAGTTGCGTCTGACCTCCAATAGTTTCCAGAAAATCCTTTTTTTGAATTTTGCCCTCTTTTCTCACGATTGAGTCCAGGCAAATTACCCAATTATAGTATCTGGCTTAAAGTGTATTGTCCATATACTCTCAGAAAAGGTGAGCACAGGTAAACAGCTTCTCCAGACTAAATTTTCTGAACTACCAACTTGTTTTCAGCAAACAGGTTGAAGGCTTCATTAGGCAACATAAAATTGTGGGTGGAAAGGAATTCTATGGATATCGTATTGCTGTGAAAAATGATGGGAGCAACCACAGGGGAGCAGCTGCAACCATCTTATCAAGATACTCCATATAGGGCAATCCACCACTGCACAGATGTCCTTCAGGGTGTCCTGCCACAGAGGACAACATATGGTGTAAAGCTAGACCTAAAACAATCACCAACCATAGAAGTGAACCTGATATAATTCCAAAGTGAGGACATGACACCAGACAAGTATCCTACAGGTAACACTAATCAAGACTGTTGATGGCAACTTTATTCATTTCCATTCTTTCCTGCTCTGTGCTTTACTCTAGGCTCTGTGTACAGGGACGAGTTTGACCTCGCCATTCTCAAACTACAGGAGGACAACCGCCTGGAGATACTGAAAAGAAAGTGGTGGGATGGTGGCAAGTGTCCAAAGGAAGGGGACCACCGTGCCAAAGGTAGCATGTACCTCAAGCCAGGCTTATCTTTGACAGGATCATAACAAGACAGAACTACATTAACACAGTTCATATCTTTGAATGTTTTCTTTTAATGGATTACTTGAGGTTTTCGAAAGTTCTGCTGAATCCTGGTATTGATTTGGACAAGGTTGTGTCTCAGTGATCTGCAGCCCAGCATTTACTGTGTCCTCAGGCCTTGGTATGGAGAATATTGGTGGGATCTTTGTGGTGCTGGTATGTGGCCTTTTAGCAGCCATCCTCATAGCTGTTCTGGAGTTTGCCTGGATGCTGCGCCGAACGCCCGGGACCCAGGTGAGCTGGAGTCACACCACCTGCATCTGGGTATGTCCCCCACATAGAAATGTGTCTCTGCTATTTAAGGTCCATCCATCCATTGTTCCAAATGCAGAATTAAAGTGGTCAAAAGCCTACCCTGTAAACATAGGGTATAAGGCAGGGTATACACTGGACAGGACATCAGTCCATCTAAGGGCAATCAAAGAAACCCATTCATTCATGTGAACTCCTCGCAAGGCCAGTTTAGTGTGACCAATTCACATGAAACACATGCTACCCAGTTCCCTAAAGGAAACCCAAAGAAACACTGGGAAAATAAACAAGGTCCACACAGACTGAGCCTGATTTGAAACCCATGTGCAAAATATAGCACAAGAGCTCTGAGGTACCAGTTTTAGCTGCTGTGCCACTGTTCTATCAAATTCTAACTTGTTAACATTTACCAGTTGCTGTAGGATTTATAACTATCATATACTATTGTTGGGTGCATACTCCCCTAGTCAAGTCCTGAAAAACATTTAATTTCAAAATACATTATATATTTGCATGAAACGGTTTCTGACCGCCTGTAATGTTCAACAGAATTTCTGTGGTTTCAGGTGATGTAAAATAATTTTTTCTAAATTAAATTTCTTAGGTTTCAGTAAAATCAGCAAAACCAACTGATTTATTTGTAACAAAATACTGCAGTCCTGTCAATGGACAGTTTATATTTATAAGCCGAAAGACCGAGAAGAGTGCCGGGGTATTAGTCTATTTCTATGCATTTATAGGTTTGTTTCTGAGCACATACTAGTGTACCAGCTGGCATAAAGTGCATACCTGTTTGCCAGGTCATACATATCACTTCCTTCACACAGCGCTGTCACATTCCATCATCCAACTATCCACTGTCATTAACCACTTTGGCCTGGTCGAGGTTGTGACAGTCTAGAGATCTCAGAATCACTGGGCACCGAGCTTTGAAACAACCCCACTATCATAGTCTCATGGTGAAAATTTTGGGAATGTTAGGCAATAAAACACGCTGCAGTCTGCCTTTGTGTCCCAAGACAGTGTTTATGTCTGTGACTCTTTCTTCTCTGTCTATTGCCCTCCCCACAAAAGTCGACATGTGAGGAGATGCTGCGGGAGCTACAGGGGATTATGCTGTGCCAGGATAGCTTACAACTCCGTCGCCGCCAGGGGACAAGGGGCCCACGCCCACGCCCACTGTCACTAGAAGACCGCCGTTCACGCACAACCATCAGCCTCAGTAATGGCAAACTGTGTGCAGGGACGGGGCTGGGTGTTGCCACCTCGGAGCCACTGCCTCACAGACTGGCAACAGAGGCTGCCATGGTGACCAGAGGCTGCAGTCATGTCCGTATCTGCCCTGAGTGCCGGCGCTTCCAGGGCCTGCGGGCACGGCCCTCTCCCGCCCCTAGTGAGGACAGCGTGGAGTGGGACAAGACCACTAACAGCAGTGAACCTGAATAACTCTTCATCCTTATGTACTGGCCACACCCTCCACTGAGGACTGGGACATCCTGACAGGACCTTCTATCCTACCTGCACTTTCAGGTGTCAGGCTGTTGGCAGAGGTCAGGTGGCTCTGAAGCAGCACACTTCTTCCCCAGGGAGGGTGGTGGTGGAACCTGCTGGACTCTGAGGTCGCGGCAGGTGACAGAATTCCTGTTGGCTCAGAGGTGAGGAGTCCCAGCTGTGTGTACCATCACCTGAGCCCCACGCTGCCTCAGGTTTCAGAGGTTCAGTAGATCCTGGAGAATGCAGAAGAGCACTCTACTATGCAGCCTTTACTCTAATTTACTGTGCCATCAGTCTGTTTTAAATGGCTCCACTTGGTTGTGTTATCCTCTTTGCTTTTATGGTTGTTGTTTCAGTCATCTCAAGGACGCTGTTTCCAAGCCTGGTGTCCACGCGTTCTCTGGCACTTGGGAGCTGCACACTGCAGATGGGGAAGAGCAGACCTGTCAAGCTGTCTTATACCTGCAGATGTCTTCAAAGGGCCAACAGTGGAGGATGCTGGGAAAGAATGTGATGACAGCAGTACAAAAGGAACATAAAAACACTTACACAATGTTGTGCATTTTATACCTTATATATACAGTTGCAAAATGTTCTGTAGAACCATTCTGAAGAAATTTCTAAAAGACTACAGTGCATGTTAAGAAAGTGCAGTTGGTGGTGTAATGAAAGGGATTGGTTTATGGCCTATGTTTTTTATTAATCTTCCCTGCAACTGAAGAACACGTTGTCCAATCAGATGGGTCTTGCTATGGTGTGTTTTTTTTTCTTGCTGGTCCTGTATTCCAGAATTTCTGCTTCTATGCCCTCCATGAGACCTTCTATGTCATAGCATAGCACATGTAGCTGGTGTTCCTCGTAGGTTGCTCTCCAAGTACTCTTTGCATCCTGATATACAGCACCAGTTAAAAGTTTATGTACACTTGGTGGAAGCTTGTTTATGTTCTTTAGCTATTCAACAAGCTTGAGCAGCAAATGAGCTGACGTCTTCCCAGGTCTTCTAGAGCAATTCTTTTGGGTCACTTTACTTTTCTGTCCAGTTTTTTCAACAGCAGAATAGTTTCATCCCATAAACAAGTTTTTGGTTAGGTTCTACACAAACGTTTCACAGGTAATTTGATGACCATATTTCATTGATTCCTTTCCTTGGGATTTGGATCCAGACTCATGTTCTCATCATGCTGTCTCAGTGAGGTTGCATCTGTTGTCACTAAGTACTTGTCTTTTCACAATGGATGTTCAGGAAAAATATTCCAGAACCGACAGATAAGTTTAGAAAGCATGTGACTCATATTGGTGCAGTAAGTGGGATTGTGTGTATGCATGGATAGAGTTCATGGTACACAAGTTCCTCAGTGTTGCAGTGAAGGACTTCGTTCCTAACATGGCCTGCACTGCTGCTGGGGAGGTCTGTTTTAGGTGAGACCGTACAGACTACGATGCTCATTGGCTGTGATCCATACTGTATAGGCAGAATGTATACAGTCTACATGGAGTGTCCCTCACGACACACAGTGAGAACAACACTCTGCTGTATCTGAAGCCTGGATCCCATTAAGAAAGGTTTAGTGTAAATGCAAATGGATTTTATTTCATGGCTCAACTCTTACACTGTCTTTTTCACATTAAATCATCCATAATACCATTAAAGTAGGAATTCATTATTTAGACCAGTCTCCGTGTTGAAATGGCTTATTTATGTTTTTCAGATTACATTACCATGGAGACTAAATACAGTTGGGTCAGTCTGATGTTTTTTCCTTACTGTAAATAGCAATTATTAATGATAGTGTACTTGTTCTTTCCATGGCTGTTGCAGTGACAGTAACCACAGAGATTCCCTGTTGAAGTCTTCTTGTAGAGACTGTGGAGGTCAAAATAGTTCTCTTTGTTGTCGTGGTCTGGGCAACGTGCAGCATCGCCCTATGTACACATTACTGTAGTAATGAGAGGTGTGTGCATGTGCGTGCATGGTGCGTGCGTGGGTGTGTGTGCACATGCGTGGGCAAGCAACAGGCAAGCAACGAAACTTCACAGTACTGATGGTAATACATGATAATATTCAATTACATCTTTAATTGTCAGTGTATTTGGTCAACAAGGTAAGTGATTAATCCAATTCACATGACCTCCGTGCATCAGAGGGGACATGAATCTGATAAAGGGCAAACCACGAGTGATGTCTGTGTGAGGTTCTTCTGTTCTGAAAACACAGGGCAACATCTGAAAGAAATCAGGACTCTTTACTAGTCCATAAGCTGAGGAAACCCACACAAACATAAAGTATGCTCAGGTCTTCAGTGTTCTTCACTGGTAATCTTTGTGTTGGGTAGCAGGATTTAGCTGCAGATTTTTATGTGCTTAATTTTCCTATGTTGTCATTTTTATTCCACCATAAAATGTCCTTTGAAAATAGCAAAGCCCATCAAACTTTTTTGTGGAGTCTCTTTTCTCCAGTCATTTGACTGGTGCAAGAACCAATAAAAAGCAAATCACCACTCAGAGCTTCATCAACAGCAGAATAGTTTCAACCCAGTGATGACTCAGGGCTCATTTATGCTCTACGTGCAGCTAGGCGCAATGCGCTGCAGATGAAGAGATGTTCTGAGAACGACTCTCCGTGTGGCAGCCCAGCAACAGCTCACAATTGTCTGCGGTGTATTTGTCTGTTTGGTGTGAGATAATTAGCCACATTAAATGCAGATCCCTTTTAACAAAGTTATTTACCTTTAAAACCTGGTCAAATATTTATAAAAGTTGAAAGCCAACAGTTGCACTGTATTGAACTCAACATATACATATACTATCCTTGACAAAAAAACTAAAATTGTTACTTTCATAGTTTCAATGTGTCTAGGTTTATTCTTAGTTGTTCCTCGAACTTTCAGTTGATTTTTTGAGGAGAACGTTGCAGAAATATTGATCAGAAAAGGAGACGTTTTCTGCAGATAGCTGACTGCTGAAAAAGAATTGGCTGTATTTCCCACTTTTAAGGACTTTTAAGCACAATCTCATTCATTCAGAAATTAAAAACTGAGCATAGCAAAGCATTCCAAAGTGCATTTTTGATGGTGTTGTGAAGCAAGAGTTTTATGCAATGTAAGGAAATGAAATTTCATGCCAGATTGCTTTTCAGTCATGGTGAATGCTTTCTAAACAACATTCTGGAACTTTTGTCCAGAACTTTGTAGCAATTAGTAGAATCTCATTCATCTTTGATTGTTTGGGGACAGATGGCAAATTGTAAGAAGTGAAGAGGCAAGATTTTTATAGATTGTCTATATTTTTCTGACCGCACTCTGTACAATCATCCATTTTTAGAAAAAAACATTTTAAGGCTGACAGCCACTAGAGACTAAGTATAATGTCATGGTGTGCTGGTGTCAGACCAGCCTTCTGCTTTCTCTTCTTGGACATTATACTTTCAGTGCCTCTGATATGGTTTGTCTTTCCCGGAAATAGTGGAAAAATGTGTTTGGTTTGTTTGTCCGCACTGTTCTTTCACTCTGATCAGTGTCTCTCAGTTGGACAGCATTGATTTCCCCACCAGCCAGAGTGTGTTCCACAGACATCAGGTTGCATGCAAGGAATGGTCTTGTGAAACAAACCCTGCTTTTTAAGGATGCAAGATCAGGAGTGCAGTTCTCCACACAGCATAACAGCCTTTTTCCTCCTTGGTGTTCAGAGAATGTGCTAAACTGGAAACAAGCACAAACAGTTGCTCTCTGCAGGAAGCAAAGGGAAACACATCTCTCCACTTGTAGGATGAAATATGTGCCGTCTCTTCAGGACGAGATGAGCGGACTGCCCTCCGCAGTCCAATCACACAGGTGCTACAGGCTGCTGAGGGTATAAAAACAGTAGTCTCCATGCCAATAGACCTTTTCTCCTCAACGTTCTTTCAGCCAGGTCAAAAAATGTACATCAACCAATGTTTCCACTGAGAACACCAACTGAGAGAAAAATCCCATCTCCCTGAAATAGGAGCTGTAATTCATGCATGAAGAGAAATGGGCCCTGGTTTGTGTATTAAGTGGCTACAGGTTGAGCACAAATGGTAAAAGCTGAATAATCCTCTCACCAATTATCACCTTTTATGAAACATAAAAATTGATTTTATTGAATTTAATTTATTGTGGACCCGGAAATGTTTTTATCATTCAAATCCCCTCCATAGAGTGGATTTAAGTTTAATTGGTTCTGAAGAAATATTAATTAATCTTTTTATTATAATGTTGATTTTTTTAGAGTCACAGTGGGATTTCTTCGGCAGAGCATATTGAAAAGGTGCTGTTGACCTGTGGGGGCTTATGAAATAACCTTGGTTTCCAGATTACCATTGTTACAGTCAAAAATGGTGAGCTGTGAACAGTACCCTGAGGACTTGTTTTCACACCATCACTACTACTACAGCAAATATGAATATTCCAGCATTCACTAAAATATTACCATGGTATTGCTTTATTGTCAAAAACATTTATGTATTATCTAGAGGAATGTCTGTCCCTTCTATTGTTCTATTTAAAGAAAATTGTTCCTCCTGTCTCAAATGCTAGCCCCATCAAGTGGACAAGTGGTGGTGCTGCAGGATGAAACAGAGCCAAGCTCTTGTGTCCTTTACATTAAGTTTATGCCCTCTGGTGGCCCGCATATGAAAATACTGTTTTAACAATTCAACATCGGAGAGCCAACATATTACATCCCACTGTAAAGTTGTGTGGCGCTCAGCTGTGTAGGAAATTCAGGCTAAACTGACATATCCTTGTTCTCCTGATGGGTGGTGGCACTATGTCCCAGGCACTGCAGCTGTTCCTTTGGTACGTGAGACAGCAGGCTGTTGTGCCTGCCCTGGAAAAGGAGCAGCTCACTGTAGGTCAGAGGCCAAAATCAGGACTAAGACCAGTTTGCTGATGTGAACAACAGTCCATACGACACAGCCAGTGTGTGACAAGCACAGGAAAAATTTAGGGAAGCCCAAGAAGGCTGGTGGCACAAGTTTCAAGTGCAGGATACACTTGCAGTCAGTTTCAATGCCCTCCTTGGTGGCATCCATCCTGTGCTCCATACGATGCTGGAAATAGTCACACACTAATTCGTGTAAAAAGAAATGCAACATAAGCTCAGTCAAACAAAAGAGATTGACATCTGTAGCAGTTAATGCATGAATCCATAGTTGCTCTAACTCTGGAATCATGCTACAGATACAGTTAGGCAATATTAAAGACTGAAATTTTAGTTTAATGCTGATTTTGCAATATCATTGCAATATTTAATTTAATTTTAGCTGTTGTCAAATATGGCTCTTCAGCACATACTTGCAAATCTTTGAAAATTCTGGGTTGGATCCCAGTGCTGGGTCAGTCTCGGACAGAACATATGCCTATTTGTTTTCAGGCCAGTTTGCCTGCTTTCAGCTGATTATCAATATTTGTGTTGACAGTATTTCTCTGGAGTTTGCAAGTTCTGCTTGTTTTCACGTGGGCTTCCTCTGAGTGCTGCGTATTGCTCCCACAATCAGAAGATATGTTTTAAGTGAATTGTTGACTCTAAACCCCCTGTAGTGCTTTTTTGTGTGAGTGATTCTTTACCATGAACTGGTGTCCCAGCTAGGGCATACATACCCTGTCTAAGACCCAGTGCTTCCAGGATAGACTCCAGTCTACCACTACCCTGCATTTACACAAGCAGTTATTGATAACGAATAGATGAATGCAAATGTAACTTGTTAAGCTTACTATAGCTTACCATACTACTATATAAATATTTATTTTTTAAAAATTGAACCCAGTTTTCTGCTGTGAGTGGTAACTTTCTGTCAGAATCCCTAGAGAGTCCTGGGAGTTTAAAGGTGCAGCACAGTATTTTTGCTGATCCTAGGATTGCAGTCTTCTGGACTGAGACTGATGTTGTCATACCTGGGATCTGATGAAGCCACTCTTCCAGCTTAGGTATCATAGCCACAAGTGCGCCTATCACCAACAGGACTCCCTTGGTTTTCATCTTCCACATTCCCTCTAGTTCTTCTTTCAAGACCTGGCATTTCTCCCTTTTCTCATATTCCTCCTTCCTGATGCTTCTATCACTCGGAATTGCCACATCTATCATCACTGCTGTTTTCTATTCCTTATCTATTACTACTATATATACTGTATATATAGTACAGCAAATATATCCCCATTATTGAGACAGAAAGGATCTTCTGTATTACATTGTCTTTGACTTACATGCACATATGTAAGCATACAGTGCAAGCCCAATATGGTAAAATAATATTATTGCCTTCAATTACACACATTAAGGCACACAGGTAAGACTCTAATGTGTGCACGCTGGCAAGCAGAAACACTCTCACCCTGGAGCTACATTAGCCTAGTAATATACAAAGGACTTTTGTACATCTCCCGTCTCATTTTTTTGGCAGTTTAAAAAGTGGGTTTCTTTCCATTAAGTTGCAGCTAAATCAAATTCAGATGCTAGTTTCACATAAAGTATTTTGGTATGCAACCTCTACTGAATGCACATTTTCTACACAGTTTGGCACAATTGGTACATATTTTAAATATAGCCATATATGTTGTGTATGCCTACGTTTAAAACTACAAACAGTAAATTCTGAACATTGTACAGTTATCCCTCAGTATCCGAATCTAATTTTTCCCTGAAAATGGGAACCAAAGGTACCAAAATTTCAGATGCAGAATTTCTATTTCCCATTATTTTAATTTTGGGGAAAAAATAGTGCAGAAATAATCAGCCCTTCCAATAACACCAATATAACCCATGCTTTCATCATGATAACACATTCTAAACACCAGGTACCTAATTAGAAAACATGTTAATGTTGTCATTAATTTGCATGTTTATAATGTGTGATACAGTATGTACAATGCAGGATGTTTCACAGGTTAGTGCTACCATTGGAATTTAAATAAATTAGTTTATTTAAATAATGAGATTTAGTTAGTCCAGATTAACAAGGTCTGTGTCAAATGTTGTGGAAACAAGGGCAATTCAGTGGTAAGCAGTTACCATTCACAGATGGACAATCTAATAACATGGACTTAGTGGGTTGCTATTATAATAGTAAACCTAATGAGAGGTTACATGAAACACAAGAGGGAACTATGGATAAGTAAAATTCCCTCATCAGAACTCACAAAGAAACCACTAGCCATTTACTGTTCAAACATTTTCAAAAGAAACCTCCTATCAAAGCTGGAAATTGGTGACATGTGATGCTGATTCCAAGACCGAAATCCCATGGACATGCAACTACCTGGGGAACATGCAGAGACACAATCCAGAGAAGAGCCCATGGTGGTACGTGTGCCAAAATGCATGCTGAACACCTTGCTTGGCTCAGCTGTTGCTATAAGAATGAAGATCATGGCTAAGTTAACTACTATCAGCAAGCACAGTAGGGTCCCTAGACTTGATGGTAAACTACCATTAGACAACGTGGTAGTGGATATGAATGTAGCAATACCCACAATCCCAATCACCAGCATAAGTAAAACAAACAAACTGATATACACACACACACACACACACACACACGCACAAAACCCAGGATAGCTATGGAAACTATTTGTCACAAAACAAGAGGGTGCTTAAATGGTGTAGATATATACACATACATATTTGTAGCCTTGAATATGTATGTGTATATGTGTGTGTGTGTGTGTGTGTGTGTGTGTGTATACAAAACCCAGGATAGCTATGGAAACTGCTATTTGTCACAAAACAAGAAGGTGCTTAAATGGTGTAGATAAGAACAAGACTCTCTTTTACTCATGTCAACTAAGTTTCACATGAAATACAATCAATACTTGACCACAACTTTGTACCCCTGGCTACAACATGTTTCATGTTTACCGACAGGTTCTCTTGAATTCTTCATACAACTGATTTTTTTCTGCGACAACCAAAAGTTAGGCTATAATAAAGACCTGTCCTTAATTATTCAGCTGCAGAAAATTTTCCTCATATATCTGTTCATTTTCATTTTTGCCCATAACAGTCAAGCAGGACTTGGATATATTCAGAAATAGACATTTCTGTTAATTTATTCTGTATAGACTGAGTTGCCAGTCTTTCAGGTACACCTATCTAGCAGTGTGCTGGCTCTCCTTCAGCCTTCAGAACAGTGTGAGTTTATCTAAATTCCACATGATGCTGGAAGAGTTGCACAGGAAAGTGATACCATGCCAGATTAATTTTAATGCATCATTTCTGCAAAATTGAAAGCTAACCCTTTCCACCTGATCCCAAAGAGGGTTAATAAAGTTGAAATTTGGGGACTGTGTAGGCTACTGAAGCAGTGAAACTCCCTGTCATGTTCCTGGAACAATTTGATTCCGATATGTGCCTTGTGACAATGTGTATTTTTGTTCTGGAAGTGTCCATCAGTGTGGCTAGACTGTAGCCATGAAGAGATGAACTTGGTCAGCAATGATGTTCAGATATACTATGCTATTCAGATGTTCTTCAACGGGCATAAAGGCCCTAATATGTGCTAGGAAAACAGTCCCACACCATCACACTGCCACCACTAGCCTGCACTGTTGATACCAAGCAGAATGGCTCCATGAATTCACATCGCTTGCACCAAATTTGGATCCTTCAATCAGAATCCCAAAAGAACCTGGATTCATCCAGCCAGGCAACTTTTTTCCACTTGTGAATAGTTTTGATGCTTCTTCATGCTGCTTAGTCATTGGAGATGCACTTGCTTCTTCTTCAGCATCAAAATCAGCACCCACCATGTGAGACATCGTCCAATAAGTGGTGCATTCTGAAATGATGTTGAAATAATAGCACCTCACCAATGTTCAGTGAATTCAGTAGTTTGCCTGGTTATAAATCTATCTGTTTGCTTGCACAATTTTTACTCTCCTTGACCCCTCTTTGCTCTTCACATCATTCATTGTAAATCCTTGAAAAAATTGTGCATAAAAGGCCTAGAATAACTGCTGTTTGGGAAATGTTAGAACTGATACGCCCACCATAAAATGTCATGTTCAAAGTCACTAAAGCAGTTTCTGTTGCCCATTCCAATGCTAAACCAAACACTAACTCATGCTAGAAATGTTGGTCTGGCTTATTTATACCACACATCTTAGTTATGTGACCTATTATGGGTTGCAATATGAAATGTGTGTAAATGTGAGGGTGTGCCTGATAAACTGGCAGTTTTTTACATGTGTGTGTGTACATGTGTGTGTTCAGGATTTGCTAAACCTTCTGTATATAAGCAGCATTTGACTTCTCACAAGGACAATAGGCATATGACTCTTAGTCTTGTTCTGGGCAACATATGTAAAGTCTTGATATCTTCCTGGATGTACCAGTGGAGGTTGGCTGTTGCTTAGAAACAAAATTAAGGATTGTGTCAACGAGTGAAGCCACCATCTCCTACTGTGAAATTTATTTTTAGTATTTTTAGAGCTGAGGTTTTGTATTTATATACCTTTGAAAAATACTGAATGGTGTCTGAAAATATTGAAAAGTCCTTCAGAATATGCGATGAAGGAAAGTCCATGATGGTTTGGTCTGTATTACCCATAAGCAAGGCCCTTAAATTGTTCCTTCAGCTAAAGTAATCTGCTGAAATATTTCTACAGTTATTTGCATTAAAACATTTCAGCAAAATAACTTTTGATGTTATTTCTTTATACCAAATCAGAATTTAGAACAAAAATAAATTCATGTCCTGGATGTTTGAATCAGTCTTATTCCTCCTGTAATACCCAGAGCAAGGTACAATACCAGTTCCACATAAAAAAGCACAAAGTCAACGCTGACAGTGGATTCAGGTGCAGAGTTAAATTAAATATAGGGTCATTCAAGAAGAATTGAAGGCTTTCATAAACGTGTTATGTTTATAACTAAATTATTGAGGCAGAAATGTGTATAATTTTCAAGTGCCAAAACCCGGAAGTAAATGAGGGCAACTAAAAATTGGCTTAGCCATGTTCCTCAGTTACTGAGTAGTAAATTTATGGAAATGTGTTCAATTTTTGAATAACCTTGTATGATTATAACTATAATACAGACTAGCTGAATATGTAAATTATACAAAACAAGTTTCTTTAAATAACAATCACCACAACGTCAGAGGCAAGCAAAGACGTATCTTTTGGGAAACCCCATGAGTTTGTGTTTGTCACCCGGGCAATCCAAAATGACAGCCGAGAACCATCTGTTAGTTGGTGGTGGTGGTGGTTATGGGGTAAGGTGTCTATGGTTCAGTGTCCATAACAGTACCAGCTACTGTATCATTTCATATGGAAGAAATACCTCACCGTCCATCTATCTATCAATCCAACTATTAATCCATTCATCCATTCATCATTGTTAATCACTTAGTCCTGGTCAGGGTCTGCATTTCAGAGCCTATCCTAGAATCACTGGGCACTATAGGCTGTGAAATTACCCTTGGATGACTCCATCGCAGGATGGAATACCTTGCTATAAACAGATAATCAATGTAAAGCTGAGGGCACAATTGATAGATATGAAGATTAAGGATGTTATCTTAGTCGCCTTGGAGAAAAGTTGTAGTTAAATAAAGGTTAATAATAAAGATAATTTTCAGAAACGTCATGACATCCATCACCTCATCTTTTTTTCTCAGTAGCTTAAATGCAAATCTGATAAAGGTGTTTTGTAAAAAATGTTTTATCTCATGATGCAGAAACCAAATACAGTATAAAGTATTTTGTCAAATCAATAAATTATTTGTAATTAGATTTGTAGGATATGGGAAGATACTGGCAACAGTTACATCTATGGTTTCCTTTTACATCAGAACAGCTTGGCAACTCCTGCCTTTATTGTAACTATATATTCAACACTAATACTTTCTTTCCCCGAATCATAAACTTTATATGTCTGCATTTGTTTAATTTTAACGTGAGACAACGACAACTTTAGAATTTTCTCTAAAGGCAGTGAATGTGAAATGATTAAGTGCTTTACATACCACTTATTTACCGTGTTAAGCGATTTACATTCATTTATCAGTTCATATAGGAGTATTTGATATAAGAAATTCAGCATAAATGCGTACAGTAGGAACAGATAAAAACTGCCGTTTTGCAGTTATAAACGACTTCGAGGTGCAGTTGAATTAACCCACAGTATAACCCGTGGACATATAGAGGGTGTGTCCTGGGGGGCGGCATCCTGTCCGTCACGCGCTGGGAACGGATTAGGGGCGGAGTGTCCGAACCGGAAGAGGATGTACAGGAAGAACTATGGCCACGCACACGGGAGGGGGACTTTAAAGGTGGTGTTTATTTTCCTCTACTTTATTTATTTTTGTTATTTTTTCAATTACTTTTCCACGTCTAATCCAGCTTCAGTGCTTTAGTGTACTTTTTCCTCCTGTTTCGCGCAGCAGGCGCGCACTGGTGTGCATCCCCGCATCCTCCAGTTGCTTCTCTGTCCCTCGAAGCCACTTCGCGTCGTGGAGCGGCGCAGCTCGGGAGCCCGGAGAGAGAGCGCTAGGGACGCTGTGGCGGCGGCTCGGTGATGCGCTGATGAGAACGTCGCGCTGCCTGTAGAGCAGACGGACAATACAGTCAGCACATACGTCTGCGTTCAGCAGCTTTCTGACATTCGGACTATCCCGTTGGGGTGGATGCTTCACCGGCCCAGCATCTGGAGCAGGACGGAGATTTAATGGAGCATCAGCTGCGATAGGAGCTCGTAGTAGCAGGACCCTGTGACAGGATCGTACAGTAGGACCGCCTCGTTCAGCTCAGACCGCAGAGACAACTTTGACATGGCAGGGAATCTAAAGAAAGGCGGGGGGCTCATCGGGATGATGAAGGAGGCTTTTCAACCTCATCATCACCACCCCCACCCTCACCACCAGCCGGGTGCCGTGGACAAGAAGACGGTGGAGAAATGCTGGAAGCTCATGGACAAGGTGTGTGTGTATGTGTGTATGTGTGTGTGAGTGAGTGAGTGAGTGAGTGAGAATGTCCGTCAGCCAAAGTGTGATTTTATTGATGTAATTTTGTGAGATGACTGAATGGGCAGTCATCTAAAGTGACTCTTAAGACACAGACAGACATTTAAGATTTTATTCATTGTGTGGCTTTAGTTTGATCCCATTGATATAAACTGTTATAGGTTAATTCAGTACTTGGTGTTGGTGTGAGTGAGAGTCATATTCAGCAGTTATGCTGATTAAAACTGAAATAGATTTTGCTGATGGTAGTTTAGATGTTCGTTTCTGCCAGTACTGAGTTTCTACCTGGAGAGTTTTGCCTCCACTATTCATTCCATTAAAAAGTTACTTGTCTAATTAGGTGAGGAGAATTGATGGGATGCATTTCCATTATGATCTTACTTTTGAGATTTTGCATTTCTGTTTGATCTGTATATTTTTTTTCAACAAAACATACCTTTAATATGTATGGCCCTGCTTCCTACATTGGTCAGTTTAAAGTGTCATTTGCAGTTATAGGGTTTATACAAAGAATGATCTGTTTTAAGTTTTGTATTTGCCCTTTACTTTGGTTCTCCACCGGAGTGAGCCTTACCCCTGGGGTACTCATGAACCTGACGATAAAAGTTGGCAAGGTTTGGAAAACTTAAACAAGCAAGAAAGCTGAAACATTCTTCTGCACACAGAATGGCAGCTATGCCCAAAAATTCTGAGACTTCTTTTTCTGCACTACCTGTTTTCTGCATTGGAGGAATGTATTTTGTTAATTGCAAGTGCAGTGTTAACTTTATTTTTTTATGTTTTTTGTGAATTAAGCAAATATGACAAACAAATTGCATACCTGCATTCATCCACAGTTCAAGTCAAGCCTAACTTATCCAGTGGTTCATTTTAATTGTTAAGACCTTGTGAAAATTGCGAATAACCTTATGCATTTTGTGTCCTGCTCTGCTCACTTGTACTGTGCTGGTACAAATGCCCTGCTGAAACTTGAATTCAAACTTTTTCAATAATGCCTGAAAAAAATAACTGTGCATCTTTTGTCATCATGCTCTGTGCTAAATTAGAGATCTCATACTGCTTTTACTCAAAGTTCTCTGCATTATTCACACTGTTTCAGGTGACATGTGGCTTGTTTCTAATATATGTTACCTGAAATTTGATGCAAAGCCATGCAGTTTATATTGGCAGAGTTTCAGGAAAGTGAACAAGATCTGGTTTTGTAAAAAACCTTCTATGGTTATCTGACCTCTTTGGAGTATTTCACCACAATGGGTCTTGTAGGTGCCCTGTTCCACGTAGCACTTTATCTCGAACAGAGGAAATTAGCAAGCACGGATCTGTCATGGTTTGTGCTAATTCTCAGTGAAAGCTGTAGTTTATGGTTGGAGTTATCACACCCCTTTTGTGCCCCTTGCTCTATTATTTTAATGCTGAATTACATTGATTTGTAATTTTACAGTACAGGTGACTGTACTGTGGTAAAGGAATGTTGACTAAATTTAGCATTTTCAGGTGCCAGGGGCTTACCTTTTAGTCCACAGTTCAAGGTGCTGTGAATAAAATTTTTATGTTGCTTTGTGTATTATTTACATTTACATATTTACAGTAAAGTCAACGGTAGCCTGGGACTTTTGGAAAAAGACAGCATACACAAAAATTCCAGGGGCTACAGCTGGAATCTGCTGTTCTGCAGAGAGCTTCATCTGTCCTCTAAGAAGGAGCAGATATGCCCTCAGTATGCTGAATCACTGTGTGAGTGGCCTGTGACAGAGTGCAGTGTCTCCTCTGAGCAGTGGGGGTGGTTGTGCATATTGGTCCCTGCCAGAAGTGTACACCTTCATCCTCCTTGTCCTTCCACTGTTGACCCCTAGGATTTGCCTCGGTAGACTCTAATGTTGTTTCAAGCACTCATAGCCTTCATGTCATCAGCCAGTCTTTGTATTTCAACACATCCTTTTCCATGGAGATTTACACTTTGTCAGAGGATTTGGTGACGTGAGGAACCTTACTTTGTTGCTTTTATGTTTAATGACTGGGCATTAAACACAACCTGCAGTTAAATAATTATTCAAATTAATAAGAGTAACCATGTCAATGAATTGTTCATAACCCTGGAAAGTCATATTGTTTTCACTGGCCAGGTTGTAAAAAAAGACCCTCAGGTAACATTTTCTTTGATCCACTTTGTTCCACAGAATTTAGAAAAAAACAGATGAAAGAAAGGTTAGATGTTACATGGAATGGAAAAATACATCATTGTTATTCTATCTTTTTTTCTTTTTTCCAATGGATGAGTATCAGTTTTTTACCAAGTTGTTGACTGATGGCTTAAGATGAGTTCGGGGCTCTTGAGCCTCCTGAGAACAGCTGTGCTAGCAGCTCTTTCTGCTTCATAGGCGGCATGGCTGTGTGACCCTAGCCCCCATTTTCCTGTGAGAATCTCCCAGACATATTATGTGCTGTACGTTTAACTATTAAATTTATAATATGTACATGTGAAGTCATTGAGAGGGCAGGATTCTTCATTCTCCTAGCAGATTTACCCCCCCCCCCCCCAGCTTCACCGGCCGACTTTATTAGCCTTAAGATTTGACTTCTGCGCCTGTGCAGTTAGCAAGGCTCCTCTGTAGAGCAGCACATCTGCTCCACTACAGAAAGCACCCTTTTCATAGAAGGCAAAAGCAGAAGTAACACTGCATAAAATGGTGCAGTGTGTGTTTGTGCATACAACTGTATGTGGTTGCTAAAATGGGTGACATGGGTTTCTTTTTGCATTAGAAATAAGCTAGTGTTGGTGCAGTTTTTGAAGAGGTGACTCAAATCTATAAAATTCTGCTGTTTTTCACATGCAAAGTATGCTGTCATACCTGCAGGTTTGAATACATTACTGAAAGATAACTTGCATAACTATGTCTGTGTCCTTCATCATGAACAGTTACATCTCACAAAAAACTCATCTGTATCAGTTGGGAACTTTTCATCTCTCAGTGTGCTAAATGGAAATATAGTCAAATGCACTGTGCTGGTTATAACTGAGTTCTGGCCAGTGTGTTCATGCTCCAGCAGAAATGTCTGTACTTGTATGTGGTTTGAGTAAATTACTTGTTGAGAGATTGCTATTTTATAGTGAGCAGAACCTCTAAAACTCATGTGGTGCTGAATAGTGACTATGTAGATAGATGCTGAATGTCTGGCTTTTGCAAGACCTGGTGCCAGTAACTTCACATAGTATTTGCATACATTGTGTGCCTCATAGACCTGCCTTTTAATACATTTATAACATGGCGTGATCTCTAAAAAAAATTAATGCACCCTTTTTAAGGGTGTCTCAGGTATTCCCTCTCTGGTTTTGAATTGGCAAACTCTTGGTCACAAGTCTGTAAGTTGACACCACCACCTGCTTGGCTGGTACTTGAAAACAACATTTGCATTTCTGATGAAGGAAAAGGGTTAGCTAGCTTTGCATATCCTAGTATGTGGAAGTTTGGTGCTTTTAAAAATAGCTTTTGACACTTATAGGTTAAATTTTTTTTTTTTTTTCGCAGTGTTGTACTGAAGACACTATTAATGAGAGCTCAGTGTTTCACTGCTGGGTGATGAACAAGTCACAGCAACACAGTAGACATGTATCTCAATCCTGTATGGTTCCATTGCATTGCTCTGTTGGGTTTGAACGATGTTTACTTTAGTCCCGCTCAGTTGTACAAGGACTTGAACTCCTACATAGTAGTGCAACAGATTTTTAAGCTTACATACATACCCTGCTTACATTTTTAACTTCTGTATTTGGTCCTGTAGCTAACAGATAATAGTTGAAGGAGAATGCAATAGAAATGGACTGCACCGTCATGTATACACTCAGAGAGGTTAAAGATTGGCCCTTTATTATGTTCTTTTGTGCTTTCCCTCTACTCTGGTTAATAATTGCTGTGCCTTTTCCTTATTGTGTTTATTTCTTGTCCCTGTTCTTCTTGTGGGTTTTTTCCCCTCCCTTTAGTCATACATTAGTGTACTGAGGTCCTGTTTGACAATTAAATCTCTCTTATTGCGCTCTACTAGGAAATTGGCATATAACCATGGTTCACAGGAGCTCACAGTTTAAGGCCTGGAAAGACAAAAAGGGCTGAGAAACAGCTGGTCACTTAGTTCCATTCTGCTTTTTGTGTATGTGTGTTTGTATGTGTTTGCTGATAACACGAGTGGCAAGGAACGCCCTACAGTTATCATTTTGCTGTCAGGACTCTTGTGCTGGGGTGTGATGGGGAAGTTACATGCAGCAATGAAGGGACTGCAAAGCTCCACCTTGATATACACTGCTGACGTGCTGTCATCTCCCAGCCACCAATCCCAGACTGCTGTTGGAGGAGTGCTGTCAGTCTGCCAACTCCTTGCAGAAGCTGTGTGAGAGGCAGATGGCAGAGCCTTCTATCAGGGCTGAAAGTCACTGTAGTTTTCACATACAAGACTTGGGGAGTGTTGTTTCTCACACCCATTTCCTCCTTTTCCCAGTTGGGCTGATAATCAACCCAATAAATGTCACGATAAGCCCTCGTGGTGGGGGGGGGCAGAACTCTTACATTTGGTTTTCAGTGGGCTCAACTTTCCATGGTGGTTTGTGGTCTGACAGAAGAAGTAGTGTTTTTTTTTTTTTTTTTTTTTGCTTGAGTCTTATCTTTTACTTGGTTCAAAACCCAAGGGTTTGATGTAGATGTAACTAATATACCATACAGCACTCAACATCAACATTTGTAAATATCATTTCTACATAGAAAGTATACTACATAAGTAGCTCAGAGCTTGAAATGTGTGTGTGATTCTGGAAAGCCATGAAATGAGATATTTATAGAATCATAACTTTCCTCTGGCAGCTTACAGTTTTATGTATGTTCTGCTTCTGGGTTTCCTTAAACAGCCACTCTCTTCTATGCATATTGTGTCTTCTCTCTTCAGCAATATCTGTAGCATGTAATTTAGTCTCCAGACAATTTTTGACTCTTGGAGTGAAATGAGGAAGTTGGCCTTGAGGGTACCATTTTTGACTTTTGGCAGAGTTGGCACCTTGTTCATGACACCTTCACCCACTCAGCTGTACAGTTACGTCATCTGCTGTGCCTGTTGTTATCTTGCAAAGCTTGCTAGACTCAAGCGGTCGTTGTTTATTAGATGTGCACAATCTGCAAAAGTTTATGGGTGTTTTTGAAGTGAGGGAAATTTGAACAATATTGGTGTATTTGTAGTCGTTGAATTGTTTGATGCCCCTCTCTTCCCCCAGGTGGTCCGTCTCTGCCAGAACCCCAAGCTGGCACTGAAAAATAGCCCACCCTACATCCTAGACCTGCTGCCAGACACCTACCAGCACCTCCGCACTATTCTTTCACGCTATGAGGGCAAAATGGAGAACTTGGGTGAAAATGAATACTTCCGAATTTTTATGGAGAACCTGGCCAAGAAGACCAAGCAGACCATCAGCCTTTTCAAAGAGGGCAAGGAGCGCATGTATGAAGAGAACTCCCAGCCCAGGTAAGAAATGGAACAGCATATGCACAGAAAAATACTCGCAGGTAGGGTGTTTTTTGTCCCACAATTTTTACTTGAAAATTGGCTTTTTTCACTTTTTGCAAGAGTTGTTACTATGCAACATTATGTTCTATTTTGTGAAATAAAAATGTTTTGGTGGTAAACTTTACCTACAAAATACTCATGATGTAGGCAAATTAACTTGAACCAGTGCAAAACCTACAAAAAAAACAGCTCATTTAAAAAAAAAATAAAGAACATGAAAAGAAATATATCAGAACTTGTTTCTATATCAGCTGTCTTTTTTTTACCATTGCCTTTAATTATGCACAATGATGATTTATTAATACCTGGTGCACAATTTGGTTTCCTTTTGTTTCTGTTAGTGTTTCTGTGAAACACCCAAGTTTTATCCCAATTTTATAACATTTCTTTTATGATTTTCACTTGGACTGCCAGGAAGTTTCTTTATCACTTGATTACATCTTTAACTATAATACTGTATATGAAAATTAAACATGAAATACAAAGAAATCATAGCATATGAAACCACCACTGATTAAAGGAAGTGTGTGACTGAGTATCTCATGCTTCAGGAATGAGTCTTCAGCCACAGGATTCGAAATGGGTCACGTTACTTTCAAATCATGCTGCAAAAGTAAAATTTGCTCCTGTTTGTTTATCACAATTTTTCCGTATTGCAAGTTAAAACACATAATAGAACTGTACAGACCTTTTGTCTCATTTGTTAAATGTAAGTATACATTACTAGGGTTTTTTTTTTGTCTTGCTTGGTGTAGAAGGCTGAAACTTGCAGTCCTGCACATCTTTCAAGAAAAACAGGTGTGTGTTTGATGCCAATCCAGGCATTTGAAATATGATGGAAAATGAAAGTCCTGTTAAAGAACCTGACTGAGACTGCCTTGGATGAGAAGGATTTTTGCTGTTTTTTGTGAGAATGTATGCTTTCATCCTCTGTCAAGAGGGCCACTTGGAGAAACAGTTGCACATCTAGCCATCTCTCTGTTTTACTTGGGTGTTGTGAAATTTTCCAGTTTGCAGTTTTGGCAGTTTCACATCTCTTATTCCAACTTAGACTTGATGAAAATGCTGTTTTTCAGTGTGGTTAAGGAGAAGATGAGATGCTCTTTCTTCTGCACTTGACTGAGGAGGGCTTGTTTGTGGAGAGAGTGTAAGAGACCTTTGCAATGGGTTCCATGTGTGTCTTCAGGTACTATTCTCTTGTACTGCAATGTGAACATCCGAGGCTGGTTCTCATTGCTGTTTCATGGTGGAGATCCAAGGTAAAGCAGCTCTGTTTTCAGAAGGCAAATTGTAACTCTACCAGCTATGAAACATCTGCCACTCCTTGCATTTGACTGTGAGAATTTTAGTTTCCGTTATATTTATTAATAACGGAATATATATAAATATTATTACAATAATTAATTATTTTATGTCACTTCCCAGAAAACTGGGAAGTGACATACAATGATTAACCAGTATTAAATGAACTGTTGTCCAAGGTGACTTACAGCGCACTAAACTACCGTAAAACCCCATCATGAATGTCGCACAAGAAGACAGATTTTGATATAATGCGATTGGCAACTGGCTGCTATCCTCCTGCTTAGTGCAGTCAACTGGGCTCTCCTTTCTTAACACAGTTAAAAGTTATGACCTTATTATTATTTTATTAATATCAATATAAATTATACTTGTGTTCACATTATTTGTAATAAACAGTTTATTTGCAACGTGTCAAATAAAATAAAACTTTTTTTCTTTGACTTTTTACTGTACTTAGAAACGTTCACCAATTTATGGAGCAGAGGAACACACTTGTTCATTCACACACTAAAGGCAGTTATAGAGTCTCCAATTCATTTGAAACATGTCTTTTTACTGTGAGAGGAAGCCAGAGCACCCAGAGGAAACCCACACAAACACAGGAGAACATGCAAAAAATGTCCAACTGTGTGTCTGACAGGGAAGTTGTTCATGAAGAGAAGGGTCTCCTTATCCCAGCTATCATTTTGAGGAAAGCCATACTCTGTCAGGATTGCTTTTTGGTAGTTTCCATCTCCACATTGACAACTTTAGAGCCCTTACTGTGTAGTATATGCTGTAATTTGAATGCTTTCTATGACTTACTGCCCCCTCAGAAGTTCACAGGCAGTGACCATGTGACATTTCTTTAATTGCTGACTACTGTGTTTATGTCAGTAAGAACTGTCTGGTGTAAACTCTTACTTTGTTCTCAGTTTCATATCTCTTCTTTTTGTCCTTCTCTTATGTTGTGCTGGTCTGTTGTTTGACCTTTAAGGAGACTATTTTCAAAACATGTAGTATTTCAGGTGGTCTACAGAGAAGTGTGTGACAGGCTTTGGATAGAGTTAGGTGAGTAAGGTGTTGCTCACTGCTGCACAGGAGCTGTTGAAGAACAGTGATGCAGGGTTGCACTGTACTTGTGATTCCTGGTGGCTACTGTGCTTTCCAGTTTCACACAGTTGCTCTCTGGTTGCTTTTCCCAAGGGGCAAAAAGACAAGTCACAGACTAAACCATCTGTGGCTATGAGACCCCACAGAGCAGAAACTTCTCTACATTTTGGTTACTTGTTTTGTTTGTCTACATTTGGTTACTTGTTTTGTTTTTGTTTGTCAAAACGCACTCTCGTGCTGTGTTTTGTAAAAGCCCTGTAGTGTGCCAGCTATGGGGTTAAGAAACACATCTGGTTTATTAATTTTCACATCTACAGCAGTGAAGTTGGCCCTGAGGCCCAGTGGCTAAAGATTTCCCAGTATGACTTCATAGTGTCTGCATTTGACCCAGTCCTTTGTCCCTGCTCAGGCACCAGTACAAAAGTTTGATTATCATTCTATCTTATCTCTTGTATGGACAGCCCCCACTCACTGTACCAGTCAGAGCAGTAGGGAAATGTTGGTAAATGTCACATTGGTGTTGAGCCACACCCCCCCCCCCCCCCCCCCCCCCCCCCCCCCCCCCCCCCCCCCCCCCCCCACCCCCCCCCCCCCCCCCCCCCCCCNGAGCCCCCCCCCCCCCCCCCCCCACTAGCTCAGCTCTGCAGCTTTAGCATCTCCCACTGCTATGTTCTGCTACATGACCTTTGCTGTTGCTTCTGTACTTTTCATTCAGCCCCTGTTTATCTGTGTGCTTGACACTCCCAACTCCCCAAATTCAACAGCTCTGTGGTTCATCAGATTTCAAACCCCAGCCAGTAGGTAGCATAGTGGTTAGAGTCATCCAGCTACTTTCAAAGGTTTGAATCATGCTGTAAAGCTCTTAGTGAAGATATATGCCCTGAACTGACACAGTAAACATTCTCTGGCTCTATAAATGCATACATTATTGTATGAAACAAATCGGACAGGGTATGTTGAGCAGCAGTGTGCAGAATGCAATCCACAGGATCTGTACTCCATGTTTATCATTGCTATGTGACAGTTTCAGATCAATATTACGGTGAAACAAGGGAATCACTTTGCTACTAATTCATCCCATTAAACTCTTGTTTTTGTTATATTTGTTGCTAATTTATTCAGTAAAACACAACATATCAAGATGGTGGTTAACACTGCATTTATCAGCATTTAGGGTCACCAGGACAAGAATTTATTCTTGCACAGAGCCAGAAATGTTTGGTAGGGTTTGAGGTGGGGACTTCAGGCCATTAGAGTAAAGTAAAGGCGCTGTCATCACTGTGTAATCGTGCACAATGCATCTATGAAATTGATGTTATCTTTTTATTTCTCTACTTTCTAGCCTTTCCATTATCATGTGGCATTAGAAACTGGGATTTAATTGACCTGACATCACCTGCAGTTAGCCAGTTTCTGTGACTGCATGTCCACTAGAACCCCATCTGTTTGTTTTGAGCTCACAGGAGATGAACCCAGCATGAACGTGTGCTTCTGTAGCGGATCTGTTTCAAGGTTCAAAGGTCTTTGGTTTTCAGAAAGGCATCTTTGAATACATTCTTGTGTTGAGCTGTTGTTTTGTGGTCTTCCTGTTAGACTTAATAAATGTGGCTATTCTCCTGTGATAATCTATCATGAACAAAAAAGTGTCACTGAATGGATGTTTTTTATTTATCAACACCATTCTTTGTAAATCCTTAATACTGTAATGTGCAAAAATCCCAACAGTGCACCTGTTTCTGAGATGCTGGAACCAGGACAGCTGCCACCAACCATCATGCTATACTCAGATCACACATCTTGTTTGTTGCAGTAAATGGACCTCACGACCCTGTCTGCATTCTTTATGTTGAGTCACAATCATGTAACTCCCTGAAAAGTGACCTTTAAGAAAAGCGTCAGATAAATGAATACATAATATTAACTTGAGCGTTCTTGCAAAATGCACTTTTGAGCAAATCCTTCGGCCTTTGTTCTGCCACCCCTCCTCCTCTCTGCCCCAGAATAGAATGAACAGCACACAAAAGGTCTCTCATGTGGATCCTAATATTCAGAAATGTTGATAAGGTCTGAAGGTTCCGAGTGTGTATTCTCAGAGTTAGACAGCCCACCTGTGTTTTGTAACCATCACAGTCAGTTTCAAAATGGAATGAAAAATTTTTGTTGCATCCATCCCCATAAGGGGCACACATGTTGGTTTGTTTGTTTTCCTTGATCTGCCATCAGCCAGTGAAAACAATGTTCAGGCACTCATCAGCAGTTCATCAAAGTGCAATACAGTTGCTCTTATTCACTTTGTTTCTTCCAATAGGTGACTTTACAAAAAGTGGTTGTCAACAAGCTTGTGTGAAACTTGATTAAAATATACCTGTTGCTGTTGTGTTTGTAATTGTGATAGTTGTTGTTGCTTATCTAATACAGTCTCACCTGTGCCCTGTTCAATACCTTTGCTCTGAGGTGATTTGGCATAGACTCATGTGGCACACTAACTCCGTTTGGTGTATATATAACCTTATTGGTAATAAGTGTTTATTAATTCTTTATTGATCTGTTGTACAGAGTCAGAGTAATAGCAGAACTGATTGAAGGTCGACACTTACTATGATATATATATATTTATGTTTTCTACAATATTTAGTTAACGGGCATATTTTTTGCACTTATACTATTTGTATCATTTAAATATTTTTACTGAGGAAGGTCTGGTAATACCTTTCTTTGACAAACAACTATTTTGGCCTCACTTACAGTTTTTTACCATGGAAACACCAAGTTGTGTCAATGGTCACTTGTAGTCCTGTGAGCATTGACCCTGACTCAACTACTTAGGTCCCTGTGGTGTCTAGGATCAGGGTGTCATGCATTGCTGCCATGAGGGTAATGTGTGGCATAGGGACATGCAAAACAGGGTTTTTTTGATCCTGTCTTTTATTAGAATTTTTCATTTGCTGTCTCTGCACCAAGTGCAGCTAATAATGCAACCCAATTTGTCCATTGGTGGTTTGTTTCCAGGAGAAACATTGACAGCTTTGGCAACATGCTATCTTGATCTATTTTGGTTTTACAACTGGTTGTTCTGTGCCCCTGTGTCTGTGTGTTGGTCCCCATATGTGCACTGGGTCTCACTACCATTTCCTGATCTGTAATGTGAAGCTACATTAAGAGATTTAAATTTATAAACTGATGACTACAACGAAAGGGGAAGCAGGGGTATCAATTTCCTCTAGTGGCGGCTGTGTAGCTGCAGAGGAACTTTTTGTCAAAGCAATATAACACATAACTCACAATGTTGCACATCTGGCTTTTTACCTTTGAATGAAATATCTCACTCATGGGTGTGAATAATTCTCCTTATCTCTTCAGCTCCTAAGTGTAATTATTAATGTAGCAAAGTCACACAAAAGTGGCAGCACTGCACTTTACAGAGTGTTCTTTTGTTGAATTCTGAGCCACCACATGCAGATGCAATGGAGCAGGGTGAAACAAGGGTTAGGAACTTTTGCTCCCATGTCATGGCAGTCCTCCAAAGATGCTCCTCCAGTTCACTCCTACAGGTCTATACAGTCTAATAGATGCTCCAAGCAATGAAGGTCAGACAGTTGGGAGCACCCCAGGAGACAAGAAACCCTACCTTCAGCTTCTATCTGAGTCTAGCATGGCCCCTTCCTCTCATACCACAGAGGAAGTATTGTCTCATGGGACATTGATAAGTATTGCGTAGCGTAGTCTAGTGTAATACCCCAGTTTCAGCTGCACTAGAAAAGGGATGATGAGTTGTTCTATATACATATCAGAGCACAGGAAATGCCATCTGCAGGTCACAGGGGAGGGACAAGAGGAGCAAGTGCTAACAGAAGCTCAGTACCCACAGGGAGTAGGGTCTGTGTCCGCAAAGACAAACCTTGTTTTAACAACACTTAAGTTACAAATGTTTGAAAAAAAAGTTGGTGCTTTTCCATTTATTTATTTTTAAATTGTATTTTCTTTCCAAATACATTTTGTATTTTCTTTTGGCAGTCTATCCTCAGTTTTTTCCACCTTGATTTTACGGATTTGGGTTTTATTACCCATAGCAAAAATGTAGAAGAAAAAAGTTTAAAAATCATAAATATTTAAAAGAACTTAAGAATATCTAACTAATTCTTTAGCTTTGTTTTTAGGAAGTATCCTCAAGACATAAAATTTTTAAATTTTTCTTTGGCTCAAAAAAAGAACCCTCCAGTTGTCTCTATTGTTAGTATCATGACAGCAGTGCGAGTTAGTAGCAGCATTCTGATCGAGTCATATCAGTGCCTTATTCATATAATCCACTGTACTATATGTATGTTTCAACCAAAGTACTAACTTTATTTCATTTAATTAAGTACATTATATGTTCATTACACATTACATTAGGTTATAAAAGTGTTATCATAGTACAGAGTACAGTATTTGGTACTGCAAAATAAAAAAAACTTTAATTTACACTTTCAATTTTCCTAACTTTCGCTATATCCGTATAGTCCACATAGTCTAGAAAATCGAGGGTAGACAATATACAAAAACTCGCTATGAAGAACAGTCTTTTGCCATTTCATCAAAAATAGAGCTCAAACTGCATGATTGTTTTCTCCAGTTTGTATTTACATTTGCCTTTTATTTGTGCACCACAAAGCACTGGGCAGACCAAAAGCACGGAGGACACTAAATGTTACAAATGCAACACAGCTACTAAACCATAATTAATATAGCAGAAACTTAACACAATACACCAAAATGCTTACTAAATCTAACTAAAAAAACACATATAGTACATAGTAAAGGATGATGGGAATGGTCCACCTTTCCAAGCAGAGCTTTTCTGTTCGGGTATCATGTAATGTTTGTACTTGCTCACGTAGACACACACAAAAACACACCAGAGGTCTGCTAACCAAGCTTTGGGTTGGATTCTGGTAATTTTTTTTTTTTTTTTTTTTTTTTGTATATAGTGCATGGTTTGGGTCAGGTTTGGGTTTATTTCCACATAAGAGAGAGTTTTTACTGTTTGTTAAATTTTATTAGTAACTCATCTTGCGTGGATACGTGCTCGGTAGCTCACTCTAGCGCTCCGAGCTCAAATAGTTGACTGTCTGCAGTGGAGGAAATGAAACATGAATTCTGAAAGGGAGAAATACTTAAAATCCAAAATGGGTTTTGATGGCTTTGTTATAGAAACAAAGTGAAATAGTGGTAACAACAGATTAAAAAAACTCACTGTCGTAGCAAGCAGCAAGTGGAACGTTAACATAGTGGGGTTAACGGTTGTCCTGAAGCCAGCAATGGTGGATGCGATTTTCCTCCTCCATAACTCATATTGATTGAGAGAATCGTGACTATAATTTCTGGAGTGCAAGACAAATAATGTTTTTGGACAGTCTAGTTCAGTTCTTTCAGTTCATTTGACTATTCAGTCTGGTTCATTTGGTAATGATAGGTGGCAACTAATAATACCATGTCAAATCCTTCAGCTGGCGGCGCTTCAGTGCTCGATCGCCACTAGGCAGCAAGTCAAATTGTTAATTCTACTCCGCTGTGCTGTGCTCATGAAACCCCAAATGTTTTGTTAAGCAGGCTACTCTTTACTATCCCATAAGGAAATACAGCCTATTATATAATTATTGCCTGAAAGCTAATCAATTCCACATAAATGTATAATAAATACATGCTTGCATGTTGGTGTGTCGCCCTATGTTATGATGTGGAAAGTAGCTAATATCAGCAAAACCTGCACAGATATTCACTTTGTTTATAGTGCTCTCCCATCAGCAGGTGTAATGCAATAAAGGGGAAAGAACGTTATCGGCCAGTCGTGGGTCTTGAGTGGTCTTTTTTCTTCCACAATAGCTTTTTCGAACACCTATTACGGTGTGTGCTACTGTAAGTGTTTGCCAATTTGGAAAGTATTACAGATTTATTTTAAAAAATGTTTTTCTTGGCGTGTGGCAATTTCTGTCCATAAACTCAAGAGTAGTAGGATCTTGTAGCTTCCAGAGACTTCTGGCTTTTACTATACAGCTTCAAGAATAATGTAGAAAAAGACCCATCTTTTCCCAGGCCAGGGATTGAGTAGTTTAGAAATTTTGCAAGGTGGGGTAGTTAGCCTCATGCCCAAATCTCCTTTCTCACGTGGGCTTGGGACCACAGATAGCAGAGTTTTTGTCTCATTCATTCATTCATTTGCAGTGATTTTTGATTTTTTTTTTTTTTGTCTGTCTGTCTATCTGTTAGTAAAATTTCAGACCTTTGCCAAGATGCTACATAAAGATTTGACGGTAGCTGAAAGAATTCTTATTAAACCAAATCAAAAGCTATCTGTGTAATACTAGTCATCATCGGCTGGTCTTAGACACCAGAAATACCGAAAAATCTACAGTGGCATACTTGATACAACAGCAGGATAAACTTTTTATACCCCTTCAACTATGCCTGTTAAATGTTGGCCCAGTTAAGTGACTCCCAATTATGTAAAGTGTTCTAGTGCTGATATTTCCCAATTAACTGGAATCCACTGTATTATTTTTATTATGAATTTATTAAGCAACAGCTGCTGCCATTTGTTCATTATAGAATGTTCTGCTTTGACAATGCAAATAAGGATCCCAGTAACACACACTAACATACATATTCTCTGAATCTGTTTATAAAAGTATGCGTGTCTGAACTTCCCGACACACATCTCAATACACTCTGTGACACCGTCTTAGGAGTTTTGGGAAATGCAGTTGTTCACTGCACGTACTACAGAGCTGCAGCTCTCCTATGATGTCTTGCTGTTGTAGATGTGTGTAAATAGTTATCATTTTGATTTTAAGTCAAGAGTTTTAAGTACAGTCAGATGAATGGAGAGATTGTATCTTTTGTTCTGAATAGTTGGAAATACAAGACACTTTTGTGTCTTTGTACAGCCAGTCCAATCCATTCAGGAAGAACAAATGTGTGAATATAGTTGTTTATCTGTTGTGGGGAGTTACAGCGGATATATTGGCCCTTGTGGTATTCAGTATAATAAAAGTTTTGATTTTCACAGTCTCATGTTCTGGATTGTTGTACTTAATTACAATTAAAGTTAATGGGCTTTATGTTCTGATTTATGACTTTTCAGCTAACGGATAGTTTACATTAGGTTTGTTTATTGAGGGATTGTTGTATTTTGTGTGTGTACTTGTCCATTTTACGTTTATTAATATGTTATTGATTTATCTATACCTATTAACCCTACTGCACTTTTTTAGGCCTTTACCTTAATTTATCTATATTGTATTATCTTCTCATTATCATTCTTTATATTTTTGCCATTCTTCTGACTACTTCCCCCTTGATGAAGATCAGACCACATCTTATGAGTAATTCATGCAGAAATGGGTATTTTCAAAGGGTTCACAGACCGTTTCTTGCCACTGTATATGTTAGGGGGGACTAAAGCCTTTTTACTCATTTCTTTCCCCCTTATGTGAGAAAAGAATGATAGGGCTCTAGTTATAAGGCAAACTAAATTGTCCGATGTTCTACTCACTCATACCATTGATATGATATGAAGCATAGATAACACTCCACAGGGTACTCCTGTGAGAGTACTGTTCCACAGGGCCTGTGTGTATAAAAATGATGGAAGTTTCCAGTTTTCTATATTTGTCTCAAATAATTAATCTTGGTCTTAAATTGTGAGATCTTTTGTTTTTTGCATTTATTTTTTGATACATTTTTTTTAATTTTAAAAGATAACTTATTTTTTCTGTTTTGTGAATTCTGAGTAGAGATGTGATATTTTGGTTTCTCACAGGCGTAACCTAACCAAGCTGTCGCTGATCTTCAGCCACACGTTGGCTGAGCTTAAAGCCGTGTTTCCCAACGGCCTATTCCAAGGGGACAACTTCCGCATCACAAAGGCGGATGCTGCCGAGTTCTGGAGGAGGTCCTTTGGGGACAAGTGAGTTCTTTTTGCCATCAACTGCCACCAATATCCCTCTCATGACATCAACATCACTTCTGTGATGGCACACTAAAACACAGTATGCTCAGATAAGACTACAGTCCACAGATGGGTGTGTCCATTGAACTCCAGAAAATTAAACCCATGATCATCTGAGTAAAATGATGGATTGCTATTAGAAAATAAGTCCATAAATTTGAGGTTATCTAATAAAAACAAACATCATTATTAGCCCCCGTAAGCCTTATTAATGTTAGCCAAGAAAAAGTCTGTTAAGTGCTAAGAGGCCATGCAATAATTAAAGAGGGTGATGTAGGAGTTCGAGATGAGTTAACTGCCTGTCTGACCAGCCCATTTGATTACGCAGGACTATTGTGCCATGGAAGTCTTTTCGCCAGGCGCTGCACGAGTTTCACCCCATCAGCTCTGGCCTGGAAGCCATGGCTCTAAAGTCTACCATTGACCTGACCTGCAATGACTATATTTCTGTCTTCGAGTTTGACATCTTCACTCGCCTCTTCCAGGTGAACAACCCTTAATACCCATTTCCACTCCTTCCTGTCCCTTGTATCTCCTGACTGTGTTCAGACCATTAGGACCACAGTGGCCACCTCCCAGGCAGGGAATGGCCAAACAGTAGCCCCTTTTTTTGTCCTTCCACCCGGTTTTTTTATTTTTTTTATTTATTTATTTTTTTTGTCTTCTGTTCATGGCCATTGTGTGTGAGGGAGAGGAGTTTCACACTGGGTGGGGGGGTGCCTGGGTGTTCAGAGGGGGGCCATGTCCCCCAGCTGGCTCTGAATGGGCCCCTTTCACATCAGATGTCTTGCTCTTCAGAATGCAGGCACTGTGTTGCAGCCGGGAGACTCAGTAAAATCTGAAAGTGCTTTAGCTTAAGGAGAGGAAACCCATATGACCTATTTAAAATGAACTGGACACATTTCCTTAATCTCTCTTTAAATTTCCATGAGTTTCTGCAGCGCAGATACCAGAACTGAGACATTCAGTGTGCACCTCTCTTAGCTTGGATCACTGGACACCAGAGAGCACATAAAGTGGAGCTGAGCCCCGTTATGGCACTGGTTTGGATAGTCCTGCTACTACTCAGAATGCTGCACAGTCCCTGTCCAGTGTCTCCTTGATCTCATGGTTCTGTGGCAGAACAGTTCTCTGGTCTTACTGCTCACTTGTTACAGTAAAAGCACAGCTCTTAACTTTGCCATTTGCCTAACCTTACAAAGTTGAGAAGACAGTCTTCAACAATGTCAACCTTTTATTGTTTAAATATGTGCCAGCAGTTATATTATATTTTTTCAATCTCAGCAGTCCGATTGCCAAGTCTTTCCTTTTCATCCCACACTGCTACTACTACTGTTATAGTTTGACAGAATTGACACTGTGTACCTATTGTCTCTTTCCCTTGGCAGCCTTGGTCTTCACTTTTGCGGAACTGGAACAGCCTTGCAGTAACACATCCTGGTTACATGGCTTTCCTCACATATGATGAGGTCAAGGCGCGCTTGCAGAAGTTCATCCACAAGCCTGGCAGGTAGGAGGGCTGCCTTTGGTTTAGTACCCAGGCCATTCTCAACCACCACTGTCATCCCAACTTTACTGACATATGTTTTGGACTTTCCTACAAGGATAAAAATCTCTGGAGAAGTACCCAAAATGCATTTCTTTACCTTGCTGTAAATAGTAGGATCAAGGCACAAAACAAGTCCTCTCAGTAAAACTTTGTTGGCTTTTTAACAAACGTACTGGTGCTTATCACTGTCTTGAGTAAAAGATACAGTTCTGATTTTGGGTTGGTTGACTGTGGGTGCAGTATGGGTTGATTTTTTTCCCTTGCGGTCTCCTCTCTAGCTACATCTTTCGTCTGAGCTGCACGCGACTCGGCCAGTGGGCCATCGGGTATGTGACAGCTGATGGTAACATCCTGCAGACAATCCCCCACAACAAGCCGCTGTTCCAGGCTCTCATTGATGGCTTCCGGGAAGGCTTGTGAGTCCCAAGCCACTTTCCACTCTACCTTGTGTCCTCTATATCACCCCTATGGTCTGCCACCACACTCCACAGCATTCCTCTCAAGCTACACACCACTAGCCCATTTTTGTTTTCACAAAATACTGTAATAAAATGGTGTGCTCCTGTGAATTATAATTTGTGTAGTTGGTGGTTTTACTTTGCATTGGGTCGCAAGTCTAATTATGTATTGTTCGGAGTATGTTTCATTTTTATTGATTTTGCATGTGAGTTATGAAATTCCTAAAAGCAGCATTATTCTTTGTAATGAGCCTGGGGTATTCTGCTGCTTGGCAACCATATCTTTTTCACAATTTGCTTTACAACTGCAGAGCAACATATGGGCAGAAATTCAACCAAGCCACTAACCTCTCACTAACCTTACAGCTGTATCTGGCATTTTTTATTTTGTGCTGTTTTTCACAGCCTTCTACAGCATAATTTTTACCAGCTAATGAACATCCACAGTCATCTCCACTGGAAAAAACCGACATATACTATGGGAACCAAATAACCAGTTTGCACCTGTGTTACCTGGCAGGATAATGGTAGCTTCTGTAAGGCATTTATAACATGAAATGCTTATTAAGTGTTGAAATGAAAGGATGCTGTCTGAGCTTTGATAAAAGCCTTTATCTCAGAAAAGGCTTGCAGAAAGTAATAGAAAAATTACATTTAATCTGCACACTGTCTCAGCTACAAACAGTGTGACCTTGGTGCTTTTTTGTAGCTATCTGTTTCCTGATGGTCGTGCCCAGAACCCTGACTTGACAGGTCTGTGTGAGCCATCTCCACAGGACCACATCAAAGTCACACAGGTGAGTCAGATGCTCCACTCTCTGTCCTGCCTCCAGAGCCATGTCTATAAGGCCGTGGCTGTTTCTCACACATCTTCCTGTTTGTGTGTATGTATGTGTGCAGGAGCAGTATGAGCTCTACTGTGAGATGGGCTCCACTTTCCAGCTGTGCAAGATCTGTGCAGAGAATGATAAGGATGTGAAGATTGAGCCATGTGGACACCTCATGTGCACCTCCTGCCTTACAGCATGGCAGGTAAGAGTTTGTGTGTGTGTGTGTGTGTGTGTGTGTGTGAGTGAGATTGCACACGTGTAAGTTTGCATGTGTGCACTCCTCATATCTCACCGGACTGTTTTATTCTCCTCCTGGCAGGAGTCAGAGGGCCAGGGCTGCCCTTTCTGCCGCTGTGAGATCAAGGGCACTGAGCCCATCGTTGTAGACCCCTTTGACCCCAGGGACAACAGTATGGGTTCCTACGGGGGCTGCAGGGGCATGCTAGGGGCAGAGGGAGCCCCCTCACCAAGCTATGATGATGACGATGATGATCGAATGGAGGATCCTCATCTTATCATGAGTAGACTGGCCTGTGACAAGGTGAGAATGCTGGGAGGAATCACGCCCCTAGGAGCTAAGAGACTTCAGGTGCTTTTATCAGCTACTTAACATTATCCAAAGCAACTTTCCCATTTTAATTAAGGGTACAACCTTTTTGATTTCCACAACCATTGCACTACCTGCTAACTGACAATCTAGAAATTGATACCTCTATTTGACTTACTCACTGCTAAACATGGTCCTAGTGAAAAAGTCTTCACTATCTCATCTTTCGATTTTCTTTTCACGCTCTGACTTTCTTGTCCGTCCAAGAGGGCATAAGACTTGATGAAACCAAATCTGCTTCCTGCTCACATACTTTATATGCCTCTTTGGAAACTGACAGCTTAAATATATGACATGATAAAGGGCTTCCATGTCATTTTCAGAGTTTAGCTTAAGACTCACTGGTTTTTCCATCCCACCTTGGGCCAAGGATTTGATCCTTATGAGCTCAAAGGCAGAGGGTTTTACTGAGCTGTGTGCTCTGATTCAGGTGGAGCGCCCCCCTTCACCTATGTCCATGGCCCCTCAAGCGACACTGCCACCTGTACCCCCTCGGCTGGACCTGTTGCAGCACCGATCACCAAACTCCTCTGGAGCCTCCAGTCCAGGGGCTACATCAAAGGCAAGCTTTCCTAGCAGACACTTTGTAGTGGACTATCCTCAGGTCCCTGTGTTACTTTAGGTAATCGGACTGTTCTCCTCCTCCTGTCCACAGGTCTCAACACACCACAAGGACAAGCCCCTCCCTCTGCCACCTGCACTGCGGGACCTCCCTCCCCCGCCTCCTCCAGACCGCCCACACACAACAGGCTCCGATGGACGGTTGCAGCGTCGACCACTACCCTGTACCCCTGGGGATCCGCCCCGTGACAAACCACCTCCAGCACCTCCTAACCGTTCCACAGTTGACTGGAACCCCAGACCTGTGCCTAAGGCTCCACTGCAGCCGCCCGCTGTACGTGAGCTTTCGAACCGCCATTCGCTGCCTCTGGCACTGCCATCCACACTAGATGGACGCATGGATATACAGAGGAACAGCAACCCTGGCCTGGAGTCTGAACTGGTACAGGTTCTACTGTTGTTCCCTGATTAAAAGCCCCACTGACAGCTGGGTGCCAACAAATATGTGCTTTATTGTCTTTTTAGAGCTTTGGAGCCAGTGTTCCTGGCACATCGGAGTATGACAGCCCTAAAGTCAAGTCCTCTGCCTCAGCAAATGCCATCTATGCCATGGCAGCCAGGTATAGACCATGAATGCTTAGTCTCTTTTGAGAGGTTTTTCCCCTGGTTTTCAGTGCTTACCGTGGTGTTTCCACAGGCCTCTCTCTGGCCTGAAGTCACTCACATGTGGTGAAGCACATGAAAGTGATGAGGAGCCTGATTATATGACCCCCACATCCCGCCCTGTGCTGCCCCCAACTGGTCCCAATGTGGGAGATGTTACCCCAAGACCTTCCTTGAGCTCAAGGTGAGTCTTCTATAATCTTTACCCCAAAGTTAGCAGGCTGGCAAGATTTGCTCCTACAGAAACCTGCATGAAGCCAAATAATATTATCTTCATGTCTCTTCTGCCTACTTCTGGGCTAAATGTAAACTATGTACCTATTAACATCACTCATTCTGTCTTTCTCGTTGTAATCAGACCTTTACTAGGGGACTTGGACTCTGAGGACCTCCAGACATATGAAGCCATGTACAGCATTCACGCTCAGGCTGTCGCTGCAGCTTTGCCTCCTCAGGGCAAGGAATCTGGTACTGCAGGACCTTTGGACACAATCCAAATATGCCCCACACATAGACCCCAAAAACACATCTTCTTGCTTTTCTTCTCTAATCTTCAAACTACTCTGAATGTTTTTGACTTTTGTAGTTTTATGGAAATGCAAAGGCCCAAGCTGTAGTTTCAAGGGTGTGCAGTTTTGTCATAACCAGATGTTTGTAGGTTCTCTTAAACAATGAACTGAATGCAGTCCTCTTCAAGCAGGTTGCATGTGGACTTTGATTTTTTTGCCACCAGATTACTCTGAATTGCCCCCTATGGCCTGTACCAACGGACCTCGTGAAATAATCAATGAAGCCGAAGATGAAGACGATGATGGCTATGATTTCCCTAGACCAGTTGTGCCTCAGACCCCTGCCAGAGAACCCTACTCCAATACCAACAGCCCCTCAGCCTCCATCAGCCTGCTCTCAGTGGACAGTGAGTCCAGTATTGGAACTTGTAAGTACTTCACATTTGCACTAGGAGAAACTCCATGGGCTGACTGACTCATCCAAGAACACTGAATAATGGTCCATCAGTTATGTACGATAATGCAGTAATGTGTTTTATAATGATTCCTAGTTACCCTTGTACTTTGGCACATGACTGCATCTGTTCTCTCTCCACAGTATTTATGTTGCTTAGAATTTCCAGGTCCTCTCTTCTTATTTTATTAATGTTAGTTGGATGTGAAGTTTCTTTATCTTATGTAATGAGTCTTGCTTAGTCACTGTCAGCAAAGTTGCAAGCATGACTCCTTGAGGGCTTGAATCAATGACCCTTGGTGCACACTGTCTGGTGCCTGGTGCCAAGGAAAAATTCTACGCTTGCCTTACTTGCTGTTCCCCCTGACACTGTTTATATGTATGTGTGTGTCTACTGCAGCAGCCTCCACAGAGCCCAGTGAGGCACCAGAGCGTCCACCGAAGCCACTGCCACGCAGGATCCCAACAGAGCGGAGGCCGAGTCCTGTACCCAGCCCAGCTCCACCTGCCATCAGCAGTGAGGTGGAACAGCTCCGGAGTCTGGGCTACTCCCACCAGGATATCCAGAAGGCTCTGATGATAGCCCAGAATAATGTGGAAATGGCAAAGAACATTCTACGAGAGTTTGTCTCTGTTCCTTCCACGGCCCACATTTTAACATAGCACTCAGCAAACTGTTGCAAACCCAGCCCCCTTATAGCACCCATCTCCATGCTGATAGGATGCCTCCTGGCCATGTCCTTGTTGAGCTTTTTAGACTGTTTCACTTTTCATTGCATGGAAGATGGCCAGCAAAACCAGTGATAAGGTTTTCTGGGGCCAGGCAACAAGAGATGAAGTACAAAAAAATTCTTGGTGACCTTGAAGTCCTCTCTTGGCATAGTGGTCCTAGTGAGGCTGAGAGCTGCTGAGAAGTTTTCCTCATGTCACATAAACCTTCCTGTATGAGTGAGTGCACAAGCCTATGGATGTCACCTGTGACATTCAGATTTTCTGCTCCTTTGGGCCAGTGAGAGGTGGCGAGCCCGCTGGACCATGCTCCACATTCCAAGGGAATGCAGCCATGTGTAGCACCATTTTTTGCCAGTTCATGGGAGAAGGTTGAATGTGTGGTTCTCAGTTGTGCTCTGAGTCGATGCCATTTGACAGTGATGCATCTAGTGCCTATGCAAGGGGAGGAAGACTTTGATTGTGTTCCTTTTAGTACTTTTAATACAGAGAAAATTGGGGTGTTTTGTGTCTGTTTTTTTTCCCCCACCCTCCCTTTGAAGCATCTCTCCACCATGCTATAGGCTGTTGACCATCTGCAGCTGAAAGTCACTTTGATGGCCATGCATGGTTAAAAAGATGCTGATCCTTAGCAGGAGGAATGCAAATGCTAATGACCCAGAAAAGTAATTCTGAAAGCTGTTGAGTGTAAGGATACCTAAGGCAGGTGATACACCAAACACTCCTTTGCTGCATTGCAGTTCTGCTTTCTGGAGTTTGTGCTTAACCTGTAGTGCTTGAGTTTGACGCTTTGAGGCATTGTGCTCAGTAATTCCTCAGCTAACCCAGTACTAAGCAGCTTGCTGTGCAATAAAAGGGCAAGGACTTTGCCAGCAGAGACATCTCCACAGTAGGATAGTGACAGGACTTGAGCTTTCGTACAAGCTCCAACCCACAGACCCACACACAAGCCGTGTTTTTGTCCATGGAAGGGAAGGCTGGTTGTGTCTAATCCAAGCTCCTATGAATTTTTCTTTGTTCTGTTTATGGTCTGGTCTAGCTGTGCAAACAAATGTGGTCTTAAAAACTACTGGTATACTTATTCTGAATTTACTAACCTCTTAATGACAGACTGGTGGCTGAAGAGGGAAACATGATAAACTTGTGAAAGAAGCACTCTACATGATTTACTAATATACCAGCTCCCTCTGGTTCTCCATAGTAACTGCATTGAGCGCAGTGCTCTTTTTTTGAGTAGGGGAGGGGTAAAGAGGGTAATGGGGTCAATGATGGTTTAGATTAACTGTGTTTGTTGTTGTTGTTGTTGTTGTTATTATCAACATCATCATTATTATCGTCATTATTATTAATGACGATGATAATGATAACAATAATGATTCGGAAGTGCTTTACTGCTGCTACTATTGTCAGTGCTAAACAATTAAGCCTTAAATGTAAATTTGTGAATATTGTATGGTTTAATTTTTTGTTTTGTTTAAAGTGACAGTATCCTACATTGTCTTTATTTTGCTATGTAGCATACTTGAAAATATAAGCAGTTTGTGAAACCATTGCATACCTGAGCTGGCTTCAGTTATTTTCTGTGTTTGGATTAGGAGGCCCTGGGAGCACTGTTGTTGGTGAAGAAGGGGTCCATTTCGTTACAGACTGTTGATAAGATAAAGCCAGTGATTGAAACCACAGAACAGCTCGAACACCTGAAGCTGAAATTCTGTTGCTGGCTCTACCTCATTAAAAGGGTTAACTTCCAGTCTTTAGAGTCATAAACAGTCACTCATTTGGTTTGCATTACGGTTTGGTAACAGTGACTGGCAGGCAGCGTGTGCAACCTCTTTGGTGTCCATTTTGGGACTGTAGTTCAAGGTCATTTGGTGGTATTTATCTCATTCCTTTACAGTAATTTCAATTTTTATTTTTCCATGTTCCAGTTAGGCAGTTTACCCTTAAAAACTAGTGCATTGTTTCTTTGAACAAGCTAGCAGTCACTAGTGTCTTGGCAACCAGGTCACACAGCGAATACTGAGCTATTCAGGTCTGTTGCAACTTGACGAATACACACCAAAACCAGTCAGACTTCTTCCATGGTAAAAGTTCTGATCAATCATGCATAGTCATCCTTTATGTGTTTAAGATTAATCTTTGATAAATCCATCCATCATTTTTTTTTATTATTATTCACTATTTCATCTATTATTGACTTCAGGTAAATGCATTTGTACAGCTATCTGTTGCACAGCAAAAGAAAGAAGGATATGATCCTTACTAATATTGCAAATAACTTATTCTTAAATGCATTTCTATAGAAATGTAAGGGGAAAACACTAGTCACTTCAGTTAACGTATAGGACCCTATAGGCTTGTGATGAAGATGTAAGTAAAATGTGAAATCTGCTTACCCTGGACATGTTGACTGCGCCATGTGGTGTGGAGGGTCTCAGTCATCGTGTCTGTCCCGCGTCTGTGCAGTCATGTGGTGCAGTGTTGTGCAGCGCCGCTGTGTGGCGCGATACTGTCACTTTAAAGCTGACTCGTTTTAAGTTACTGATATGCAGAACGTTTGCGAACTTGCATTCCTGCTACTGTCAGTTTTGAAAGGTTCTTCTTCAGCGAGGCGATGAAATCGCTGAGTGCCATATTGTTTCCGCAGCTGCCTGTTAAAAGTCTGTTTCTTGCAGGAGGTAGTTGAGCAGCTGCAGTCGAAATCGAGGCCCTGGTGGCTCAGGCCGGTGGTCGTTCGTTACCCTCAGCTGGTATCCTCGCGGAGAGCGATTCTCCTCATGGCCGCAAGACGGCGCCCTTTCTCTGCTCCCCCCCCCCTTTTTTTAAGCATTGAAGGTCACATGGGTTTGAACAGAACATATCACTTTAAAACGATTTACTGTTGCTGTGAGAGGGCAGGAAACAGACCTTTCTACATTGTGCACATTTGTTTATTCGTATTCGCGCATCTCTGCGTTTGTGTTTATGTTTTGTACAAAGGTACACAAATAGGCATAATAGTGTAAAAATACTGGCTAACCGCAGGGATTACTTGCCCCAAGGAGTTTTTTTAAAGGCAAGGAGTTTTTTTTTTTTTTTTTTTTTTTAATTTTTTCGTTTACGACTTATAATCGTTACTGTACTTAAATAAATAATGTCAGTATTATTTACCATAATATATCAGTGTTGACTATCTTTGAATGTTCAGTCTTGAGTGATAATATAATGGAATGGAATTAATCGCAAATAAAGTGGAAAGCACCATATTGCATTATATGATTATTTATATGCAGTCTATAAAACTAGATAGGGACTGTTACCCACCCACCCCCCCCATCTGGACCATTTTGTGTGAATTACCTGTTAATGATGTGTTAGGCGTATATTTTGTGAATGAGTCCAGGGAGAGTTTTATTATTTCATCAGCTTTTATTATGTTTTATTTCCAAAGGAATTCTAACATACAAAACACATCCATACCTGTACTGTAGCTCATGCATTGTAATTCACACATTTCTGCAAATTAGAATATTTTTAGCATGGTTCACATGAGTTTTTACTGTACATGGATATGATATGGTAATAATTCAAAAGATGCATTCTCCTGATTATGGCCAATGAAAACCATACTGCAATATCTACATATATATCTACACATATATATAAAACCATATATAATACAAAATAATACTTTTAGGTTTACTGTTGCTCTGTGTGTGTGTGTGTGTGTGTGTGTGTGTGTGTGTGTGTGTGTAGAGTAGATATTACATAACCAAGTGGCAGGGATCATGTACCCTGGACCATTATAACTATAACTGTATAGTTATAGTTGTTTTTATTAACATTTAACATTTATCTATAGCTTCACTGTGTACTTGTTTTCTGTGTAAGAAGCGCTCTGTAAAAATGAATTGAATTGAACTGAATTAAATTGAATGTACAGGAACATCTGTAAGGAATATGGCTTGGACTGTCCCAGGTCTAAATGGGAGGTTCCACAGAGAGTGACGAGAACAACAGAGCCAAGATCCTGTGGAACTTCCACATCCACACAGATAAACAAGCACTAAGAACCAAATACAGTGGTAAAAGACAAGGAGGAGGAAACAGCAGTGGTGATAGACATGGTGAATGAAAGTAATAGAAACATCAGGAAGAAGGAATATGAGAAAAGGGAGAAATGCCAGGTTTTGAAAGAAGAACTGGAGGGAATGTGGAAGGTGAAAACCAAAGTAGTCCCATTGGTGATAGGAGCATTCGGGGCTGTGACCCCTAAGCTGGAGGAGCAACTCCATCAGATCCCAGATATGAGAACATTTGTCTCAATCCAAAAGAGCACACCCCTATGAACAGCAAAAATACTTCTCTGTACCCTCAAATTCCCAGGCCCATAAAACTGGGTGAGAAGGGGAAAGTGTGTGTGTGTGTGTGTGTGTGTGTGTGTGTGTGTGTGTGTGTGTGTGTATATAAATAAAATTCCCTTCTCACTATATAGGATTCTTTTTGCCTTGCCTATATGTTCACCCTAAGCTGGAAGATTAGGTCCAACAGATTCCAGGAATTCCTGGAGTCTCGGCTCAAAAGAGCACAATCCTAGGAACAGCAAAAATACTGCACTATACCCTCAAACTGCCTGGCCTCTGGCAGGAAGTGGGGGACTTAGGAAAGTTACCACCCACAAGGAAAAATGGGGTGAGAAAGACATTTTTACATGTGATTGAATATAACATGTATAGATGTAATGTTACTACAGAATGGGTCAGTGGAAGCATGTTAAGTTCTCCAACCACCTGAGTGGTTACTGTGACCATATACCTCTTGACACAGTGTTCTGGGATTTAAAATAATAAAATTAATAAAGTATTTTTCATGGATGATGCATTTAGAGATACACATGTGAGTGATGCTTTGTAATGTTTCTTTCCCTTTAGTACATCAAAGTAGCTGTTTAGGGTTCTTAGGTGTCATGCACAGGTGCAGTTGAACTGTAGCTCAGTGGAGCAGCCCAGCCAGAAAACAGAAAAACTCTCTCTCTCTCTCTCTCTCATATACATATACAATATGTATATGAAAGAGAGAGAGAGAGAACCCCCCCCCCTCCCAACGAGAGGAACTGAACAATGCGAGCAATATGTTCCAAGCAATAATAGACAAAAGGTCTATACTCATGAGCGCGAAAGATTGCATACAGAAAAATGCCTGTTAAATATTCACAGGCTGTAAGAATTTGACAGTAATTTGCAAAAAAATACAAAATCAGAATTTTGCTGGGTCATTCGTACATGACAGTAGTTTTGTCCCCATGGGAGGCCCTTTACAGGGTTCCATCCATTCCTGATGCTGAGCACTGCAATGGAGATGCCCTTATACTCCACTGTTCCTCCAGAGTGACTGGACTGCTAAAAAATAAGGTTGCCTTTATTCTTTGAAAGGAACTTTGATGTAATAAAAAGGCTATACAAATCTGAAAGATTATTTACATAGCGTACAACACTGAGCAGTGTTCCAAATGGAATGGACTCGTATACAAAGTATATTCCACATCACATGAGCAATATGCCATAGTTTTCATATAGAGTAAACATGGGACAGGAGATATGTATTGTGAAAGTGGGTTATGTTAATCACGGAATCACCTAAAATTTTACATGGATGTCAACAAAAAAAAATATGGAGGAGTAATTCACTACTACTGGGATTACTGAGCAAACAGCTTCCTAGCTCAGGTGTGTGAGGAAGACAGTTTGAGGATGAAGGTTTGTGCTGGTGCAGGTTCTTGTTATCATAGTGAAAAGAGAACGCTCACAAATATCCTGTTTTGCAACACCCTGTGTTCCACAGCTTGGAACCGTTAAGTAAGGAAATGTGACTGGAAGACAGAAGCGGATGTCCGTCCCGTGATCTTTGCAGACCTCCACGGCATCAACCGCCATCTGAAACCTTCTCTTTCGTCAGTGTCATAAGCACAAGACAAAAGCCATAAGGCTACATCCTAATGGTGCCAACAGTTGAAGCATGTCCATCATGTTGTCCATCAGATCTTGGGGAAGTTACTTAAATTCCCTGAACATACACTTTGTATATAATTTTTTTACAGTTAATTACCATTGCAACTGCTATGTTCCTCACCACTTGAGAACTTAATTGGCATTTAGGGCAAAGTCTGAAAAACATTCTAACAAAAACTGATCAATAGCCCTGCTTAATCAATGTCCTGAAGGGTTCATTAGAAGCTGGACTAAAGGAGAAAGTTAAAGAAAGGGCTTGCTGTCATGTCTTGTGCGGGTCTCCAGCTGAAGTCCTTGTGGCTGCCACGGTCCTCCTAAGTCCCACCAGCTTCCTCACTTCAGCACCTTAGTGTATTCATCACTCTTTACTTCAGGTGGAATGTGTGGGAGCAGAGGAAAAAGGAAATGGCAAATGTAAGCAAGAACCCAGAATGACGCCAAATGCAGAGGAAGCCCCCAACCCCAATCGGAAAAATGTAAACTAACATTCCCAGTCCAGTGCCTGCAATACTCACTGAAAGCTGCAGTATTTTCCAACAACAAAGACCAAAAACCTTTTTCAATGATGACACACTTGAATTTTTAAAAACCAACTTTTGCCACATTTGTTTCTTTCATGATTAATGGTCTGTGCAGAATACTTAAAACTTTCTATTGTTGAACATATCCAAGTCTTGTTTGACGCCTGAAATACAGATTTTTCTATCTCTTCCAGTTTTGTCACTTCCTTGTAACAGTTTGACTGGCCAATCATTCTTCTCATCCTAACTGTTATATGGAAAACAAAATATAAATTAATACATCTGCTGAATATTTAAGGTCTGGGCTTTATCATAGCCTTAAACTTAAACTATTAGCTGAGTAGTGTGAAGAATCTAAAGGGAACCTGTAAGTAAACCCACAGGACTGAACCAGGCTGTAGCCAATGGTATAAAGCTGCAGTCAAGTACTGGTTGTATTTCATGCAAAATTAATGAAACATTGTTACGTGTCTGTGTTGCTCCTGCTGTTTGGCGGTTGTTTTTCTGTTTTTCCCCCTGTCTCTCTCCTGTTCTGTGTCACAGGTGGTGTGCTCCATCCGTCAATCATCAACAATCAACCTATCGGAATGTACCAACCGATGACCTGGGGGCGGGCTTTCCCCTTGATAAGCAGCACCGCGACACCCCCCCAAAGCTAGCTTTTTGGCTCACTTGTTTGATTGCTGTTTGCTACGTGTATTTGACTTTGTTATATTGTTACGTGTGACTTCTGGTTTGACTTTGTTTTGGCTCAAGGATTCTGGTTTTGGATAGTGGATTTTGTCTAGTCAACTGTGTAAATAGTCACGCACTTGATGTCACGTTGTTCACTGGGTTGTTGGCTTGGATTGAGAACAGGGTAGTATGTGCGCGCACCTACATTGTCCTTCACGTAGGGTTGTACATACTGTTAGACACATTAGGTAAGTGGGCGGGTGCCAACCCCTGTATTTTCTGTGTTAGTTTAGACTAGCGTAGTTAGGTAGACATATTTTTTTTTTTACTACGTTAGGAATAGGTAAGACACTGAAAATACAGATCAGGTTAGTGGAAACTTTTGTTTCTTTCATTGCTTAGGCACCGTCCAAGTTCTCTATCCAGGTTAGCACCTTTGTTTGTATATACTTGTATATTGTATCACGTGTGTCTTGTATCAAACACTGAACGAATTATAAACCACCTATTTCACTATTTTTGTGTGGGCTGCTTGTTGTTTATGCTTCCACTCCGCCGCCCTAGACAGGAGTCAGTAGTGGGGGTGTAACAATTATGAAAATTTTCATAATTACCTGGTCATTAGATTTCTTGTCACCATTAACTCCTTGTAGAAGAACTGTCTCCTCTGTCTTGTCCGTCTTCATCTCCATGACAATGCCATCTTTATTACCTTTATCATTAGTGCTGTTGAGATAAGACATGCTTCAACTTGTCTTGTTCTTTGCTTAGACCTATTTGAAAAATGCTTACATATGATTAAACATACTCACATGTCTTTCTTGGCAGATCGTCCACAGGCCAGTTTGCCCTTCTTGTACAGGAAGTACAATACACTCCCAAGGATGGCCAACAGAAGGATACAGATGATGATGACAGCAATGATAACACCATTTTCTGGAGAAGGGCAATAGGAAGCTCAATTTGACAGGAAGAAGAGGAAGAAAACTAATCTAAACTCAAATGTGTTTTGAAACTATTCTCTCCAATTCTCCTGAGGATGATCAAGTCATGCAGGTTTCTGTTCCAAAGTCTGACTACAGTACAGTCAGGCATTTCCACTATATACATGTGCATTGCTGAAAGGTTCTATAGCTGCAGCAGGTTTTGAACTAAAAATCTTAAGGTCATTGCTGCTACACCACAAAATGTCCTGCAGTCATGGAACATCACGTATCATCACCTGTGATAATGTTATAACAAATATTTGAACACTAATTCTGTGAACTTTCAGCCATTTACTGGATTTTATTATTCTATTGTTGTATAGATTGCTTAATACTTGGTCCAGGCATAGGTAACAAGTCTAGACAAAAGTTAGCTACAAAAGTAGTGAATTAACTTTTGAAACTAGTGCTTAATATGGTCTGACTGATGTCCTAAATGAATAAAAATTGTCAGCCTCACTGATAAAGCAAGTTCATAAAATGGGACTAACCAGCTTGTTACCAAGCAGACTGTGACCTAATATATCTAATTTTATTTTAATACATTATACATATTAATATTGAACCTACTCAAAAGATATGCATTTCCCCAATGAGTTATAACTGTATATTTAAGCAGTTTCTAGAGTTTAGGAACCTTAAGAGCACAGTTTAAATCAAAGAAACTTGACACTTGATTTTTTTATATTCAAGTAAAACTACTTGAATATAGTTTTGGACTGTCAACCTCTGTCCAAAATGCTCTATTTTAATATTACTATTCATTTTGTTAGCATTTGTGGCATAGTGAAGCCTTGTTGTTACATACATCTTAGCTGTGAATTTTTTAATCACAGTAATCCAAATGTTTTTTAATAGCAGGTAAAATGGCAGAATCCAGAAATGCGAAAGGAAAAAAGTACTTCTACTGAATTGTTTTTAGGTTTTTTTTTTGGATGAGGTTACACACCTTTCTGGACCTTCATTGCAGTGGTACCTGTAAGTGTCAAACAAATAATGTGAACACAGTTACTGAAAAAGCATTGTGCCTTGACAGAGATCAAAACATTAGATGGACACTTTAACCCAGGACTATAAGCTGCAAGACTTCTTCCTGCAATTATTTCATCGCTACTGCCACTACAGACAGTTTTACTGATATTTCATGATGGCATAACATAAACGGTGTTCTGAAGTAATGAGAGTCAAGAGGTGAGGTGAGTGTGTGCAGCAGCCAGGACTCTGTAGCCACCAGCTTCCATTCCTGAATGCACCATCTGTGCTCTCAGACACAAGAGGTTAGTGTTCCCTGCCAGACACATTTACGCAGCCTGCGGTTCACGGCTGAGCGGTGGGTTTAGTTTGTTATAGTTACACCGCAATAGGAATGAAACTGTTCATTTACTTTCCACTTTGTGTGTTTTTTCACAAGTTTCTAATGGATTTAGAAACTGCTGCCTGGTTTTATGTTTTAATGATCACTATGTTTTATGATTTAAAAGCTGGCACTTTCACTGAGATCTGCCCAGTTCTTCACGTCAGTTCTGTGCGACATACTTAGCAACCGTGTTCCCTCAATGAACAGGCCTGCAGCAACTTACCGTTATTGCTGGGCACAGTAAAGGTAGATATCAAGGGAACTGTAAACCAAGACAGAAAAGAAATTGTTGGCCACACTTAAAGCTTCCATTCAATCATTGCCTGTTTTTGCCACCCAACATTTGTGACACAGAACCAGCGATTAACTACTAACTGTCCGTGCTTACCTGCTTTAATCGTAAAGGACCTGACGTCCGTACCACTGTCACTGGTGGCGTTGCAGGATGCGATTAGGTCAGAGGTCACACGGATGTTTATTAAGCTGCGAACAGACATTTCATCCACCACCTCTTCTTGGGTCTGACCAAAATACAAAGTGTAGATATATAAGGTGAAGTGGGTCATCATCACAGAGGTCAAATGTCTCTCATATCCATATATTTAAAGAATACTGATTTCTTAAAAAAATCACAAATGTCAAAACTGAAAGAGAGCAAAAGATTGAGTTTATTCGTGGTGAAAAATACTGACTTGCCGGTGTTTACGGAAACTGCCAAATTAACTTTTTTCAGGTAAGCTAACAGGAATTTGGGTTGAGGAATACCCGTTACACTGCTGCAGGTGAATTTATTTTACAAAAATGCGTTCCTTAAATTCGTTCAGAATTAATGAGTTTTAAAAGACTCCCCACTCAAATTTATTCAAATCTAAAAACGTCGAAATAGACTACATATTTACTCTAATCAAGCAATTACGAAAATAATAAAAACTACATTTCTGCTTTATATCTTGGAGAAAAAGTTAACACAACTGCAGATGTTTTTTAGCAAACTGAAATTATAGGAATTGCTCAGCTTACAAAATCTTTACAAGCTCTCTCCTGTTTGTTAGCTTGCTGCTTCACACAAAATAAATGCCAAATTTACTAGGAAATAAGGTCAAAATATTATTTGCAAATGTGACATTTTGTGAAAGGGGGTTTGTCCTCAAAACTCAAAAACCTCAAGACACAACACTTATAGGAGTCTCATGCGCTCATGTAACACTGTTACAGCCCATTTTGGCAAGAAATGATTGATCTGAAAGTACACCTGTACCAAACCCTGGTGAGGTGTCTTTTGAAGTGCTCTATGAGCTCATGTGACAACAAAGAGCATGTTACCCATATGCCAGTAATGTTCCAGGTTATGGTGGGCAAAGGTAAACCCTGGGCTTCGCAAGTTAGGTTCACAGAAGTCCCCACGGCCTTCAGCTCATCATGTTTGAGGTCCATTATCTTGGGGGGTCCTGGGGTAGAGGGATGTGCTTAATCCCATTATTGGGATTCAGTATCTTTAGTATATTGTTCCTGATTTCAAGAAGCATATTTTGGGATCTCACCATAAACCAAAAAGGAGAAAACTGCGCTGGACTTGAGGTCTGATAGCGAAGGAACCGTCACTTCACATGTGTACTCCCCTGCCATGTCATATGTGGCATCTTGTAGGTATAGCTGCTGGTCATCACTCACATTCATCCCATCCTGCAATGATAAGTTGCTAGTGAGTAGCTTAGTGGGTGTAGCTGTTACTTTGCAGTCAAAGGACCTAGGTTTGAATCTTACCTGCAGCTCTCATGAGCAACTTACTTTCTCTAAACAGCTCTGGTATAAATCTACCCAGCTGTATATGTTTGCAAATCATTGTAAGTAAAGTAGCTAAGTATACTAACTAAACATAATTCAAGTTGGACAAAGGGTGTCAGCTAAAAAAATAGTTAGTAAAAAGACAACAACCTGCTAGGGATACATCCTGATTTGTGAACCTGGTATCCATACCAGCTGATGGAAATATGTGCCATCGTGATTGCGTAATTATTTTTAATACTCCAGTCAAGTTTGCGGTAACACCGTGACCACAGTAGTGTTATATTCGGTTCAGTTCAATCGAGGGGCACTCATTTCTCAACAGTGACACAGAGTGCTGAACACAGATGCAGAGGTTATACCTTAAACCACTGTACGTAGGTGTCGAGGGATGAGTTGGCATTGCAGGAGACCTCTATATTCTGACCCAGGCTGACTTCAGACTCTTTGGGATCCACCACTGCATTATCAAGGTCTATGAGGACAGAAGGTATAGAAGAAAACACCACACTGAACATCTTTTTCCAGAGGGATTCTTCTAAAATAGTGCGCTTAAAAATCGTGTCCTTAAAAATTTCCTTATGTCCATACAAGACATAACAAATGAGCTTCTGTTTCAGACGGCTGATCGGTGATATCACTCACAGTTAACCTCAAGGCTGATGGTCCCTTCAGTCTCGTAATCGGTCTCCAGGTCAAGGCTCTGACACACATAGGAGCCGCTGTTTTCACGACTCACATTCTCCAGCACCAGAAGACCATCCTCTTTATAAATACTCTTGTCCTACAGGCAATAAACACATTTATACACATAAATCCATATGTCCATTGACTCGCAATGATTTTAGCTGTTATTCATAACCAGGAACTGGTAGCCATTAACTTACAAACCATTTCCTTGTAGAGTATTATATCTCAGCTCTGCGGCTGCTGACTAGTTGTATGGTTGAGACCAAAGCCATGGTTACTTACATTGTCTTTTTTTATCGTGAGAAGTGGTTGGGGGTTCCCATTTCCACGACAGCGGATCTTCACAGTGTCCCCCTCTTTGACCAGCCCTTTTGGATATTCTTTCCAAATCTCAACACTGGTTGTTGGGTCTATGACACAAACAAAGGAGCATTCATCATTAGACCGCTGGAGAACAAAACTTATTTCTCTCATCATACAGAGTGAAATACATTGATTAAACTGAAACAAGTACAAGGAAGAGGTATTATTTCATTATTAATGAAATTGCCCGTATGACAGTTAATTGAGATATGTTTATAAACTGTTGGGAATTCCTTATAAATATAATCAGTCTGTCACTGGTCAGGTCTGGGATGAATGTAAAAGGAACTGTCAACTATGTGACAGTTGCCTTTTGTGTCATTTGTCACACTTGGATGCTTGTGAAACTCACAGTACACGATGATCTTCAAGGGTTTTGACTCTATCATTTTCATTCCTCCAGGAACAGCGAAGGAGACCTCACAATAGAAGAACACATCCTTGTCTTCTTTGGACACCCTGACGTACAATTCGCTCTGCACTGTGTAGAGTCCACTGGACTCCAGGGTGAGCCGGTTCATTATTTTGACATCTGAGAGAGAAAACACGACAGCAGAATACTGACAACACTCCTAAGGCTTACAAGCAGCAACACTGCTATAGGGAAAACATTAATGTATGCAGAAACTGACACTAAGAATCAAAAGAAAATGAGGACGACTGGCATCTCATAGTAAAACTCATTCATAATCTATTAATAATTTCTGATAAATTTTGGTGGACTAGGACATGAACTAGCAGTGAGCCATCTTATTCATTCAATGCAACACTTTCCGGTACCCTAACCAGTATATTTTCAATACCTATTGTGGCAGAATGCAGGCTACATTTTGTTTTCGGAGCTACATTTCTAATAAAAAGACATTATATTTTTGAAGTGTCACTTGCCATCACTGTTCTGCAGAGTAGTGAGATTGCGATACCAGGTAATGATGGGTTCAGGGTAGCCATTTCGGGTTTCACAGGTTGCAACCTGCAGTGTGGATGGGTGGGTGGAGAATTACACATTGGACCATGAATGGTACGCAGCTTGGCTCTGCGTTTATATCTTCCAAAATTATTATTTTTATGCAACAGCACAACTTATGTGTGATGTACAGTGATTATACTCTTACCCATTTATATAGTCTGATATTTTTACTGAAGAAATTCTATGTTCAATTCTATTTTATTTAGCGTTACATTCCATGACGACTGTCACTGGCATGGCCTTTTAGACAGGTACAACTTATTCATGAATGGTTCTCACCTTTGATGGAGTCTGGATATTAACAGAGATGCCCACGTCAATGGCCTCAACCATTGGCGGTTCTGGTGACGCTGCAGGAAAAGCACATCATACCACAGGTAATGGTATCATATTTTGATGTCTGTTACACATAAGGTTTCCTTGGTATAACTGGTCATAGATACTAATTAGGCTTTAATTTTCCGAATTGCAAACAAAAAAAAAAAAAAAAAGAGTTCTCTTCAGATGTGAGCTTAATCTAAAGAACTTGCAAAATATTAAGTATTCTGAAAGGGAACACAGAATCAACCATGAATCCTACCAAACACCTTAAGATGGGTTTTCTTCTCTTCACTGGCACTGGAAACGTCATTCACTCTGCAGATAAAGTCGCCCTCATCTGTCAGCTTCACTTTCTCGATGTTCAGTATGGCCCTGTTGTTTTCATGGCTCACACTGATGCGATCAGTAAAGTCAGTGCCCAATTCCGCAGCGCTCAAGGAACTGTTGATATAATAGATCCTCTCCATTCTACCAGTCTTCCCTCTCTGCTGGAGGAAAACACACAACAAATACAGACTAAATTGTCTGTGAAACTTTCATTTTCTTTTAAAATGCTGATGGTCTTGCAAAATTTTCATTTGTACAAAGAATTTAACATTTTCATAAATTTATTACTCAGAAACCATGCCATGTCACCCGTGGGGCACATATGCAGCAATTTTAAGTCTAAGAAAAAACCGTGTGTTACTTTACAAATTGGCTTACACAATGTTATATGATGCTCAGTTGCTAAGTAACACTTTTTTGAAAGTGTTCAGTTCTTTTTTAATCACCGTTTAATCTTAAACAATTGTGTCTTGAGGCGAAGGAAATGTAACAAAATAGCCACAATCCTGGTGCTGGCAGGAATGAGATTAATGTGGTATACTCACCACAAACCACTGTACTACCACTGAGCTGGGCTCCATGTTGACGAATAAACAGTTAATTGCTGCTGTCTCTCCCACAGAAACCTTCTCCATCTCTATCACTGCACATGCTGGAAAAAAAGCACACACAGTCAGTAATGGCAGGCTCATGACCTACAATGGTCACACAACCAGAAGTGATTTCGCACTATGTGAAGCATTCACAGGCCCAGTCCATTTCTACAGACTTTCTCCACTGACAGTGGTGATAACCTTCTCAATGTCACCTGCACCTCCCACAAAAAAAAAACTTTAACAAGCTAATGGGCACAATCACATCATGCCCACTCCTTCTCTTTAATCATGGAAGCATGCCTATACTTTTTCTTTTAAAAAATAATCACACATTTCTTCAAGTAATAAAACTAGCCACCTAACTATTAAAATTAAAGCTTGTTTATCAAGGACTCACCATACTCTAACAGTGATGCTACACCCCTGGTAAATGGTACCCAGCTACAGGAGACCCTCAGTATGTCCCACGCAGACAGTAAACAGCAACATCTTCCCTCTTTCACGTGCTTCCACAGAACTCGCCAGGGGCTAATTTAGTGTGGCGGATCCTGTCCCATTATAGAAATCAAATTAAGGAATCACCACAAAGGCATTTCCAGAGCATTAGCAATGTCAGCCTCCCACTGACTCACAAATCCTCTTCCCTTCAGAAGGAAGGAGGGTGGAGTAAACTATAGTGTCATAAGTGTCAAAATAGATGTAATTGGTTTTGCTGCAACTGGCATGAAGTCAGGACTTTCTTGTAGGACCCTCCGGATTGGGAAAACAAATTAAAGACTTCTTTGAAGCACATTCATGCCACGCCAAAGAGCTCTTTTTGGCTGCTTTGCCCTAAGAGGTTAGCCACTGAAAGAGAGCCTTGCATGTGCTTGGTCAACCGTCACCAGTCATTCCAACCATTCCATCTTCTATCCAGCTTCAAGATTCTTCTCAGACAAGGGGATTAATGAGCTCAGAGGCATGTATTGAAGGCTCACCAACATGTGGCACCACATGTAGCATCCTGTGGCCATAGGAACAATTTAGATGTATTTTTCAGGCCTGGGGACAACAAAGTCATCTTGCACTGATTTGCAAATCAAGTGGGCTCAGACAAGTGTCCCTACTGACAAGCTGGTGACAGCAGGGCCCAGACCCACAGGTCACATCACAGGGAGTGTATTGTGTTTTGAATCCAGCAGCAAATGATTGTTGGGGTATGGTGCTCCACTTAACACAAAGGACAGGTGTGTGTACGTGTGTGTTGAGTGGGTTTCCATTTGTAAACTCAAGATCAGGACTGAACCCAATACCAAACCCACAGCAAAGCAGATCATGTGAGAAACATACAGAAAATAGACTATATCACAGAACTTGGATGCAACAGATGTCCTTTTTTTCAGTGAGTTTTTTCTTGTCTTGCTCCTTGATGTCTGCATTTTTAAAAGCTATTTGTATCTGGCCACACTGATGCAATGAGAACAGCTTTTTTAAAATTCACTGTCATGTTCTACAGTGGGGCAGGTCAGTTCTGAGGTTAGTCAGTGCTGGCTGCCACAAGATGGATGGGAGGCAATAAAAAAACATCCCTTATACAAAAAACACACTATATTTCTGTGTATTGACCAAGCCCAGCAACATCCTCATCTCCTCCACTATTTGGTGTATTCCTCTCCAAGCAAAAGGTTATTCCAACATTTTCATAATGACTCAAGATGCAGGACCATTCAAAAATTCAAGTAAACACAAGCAACGTGGGCAATACTTGTATAGGACAAACTGGACAGAAGAGTCAAATGTCCCACGAATTCCCTACATCTCTGGGAACTGTTGCAGAACTGCTAGGAAAACATGGCAGGTGATTTCTGGCTAAAATTTCTTAATTAGATGCCTTATGAAAAAAATATGTTCTAACAAGTGTTCTCACACTTGACTTGTACTGTATAAATTTCAGTTTACAATGTTTTTACAATGAAATATGTGAACTAAGCCACATGTCATATATGTTGGGTTACTATGAGGTGAGCAAGCATTCTGCTGTGGACGATGGTTATTTCAGGCTTACTAGTGTAGATGGCTGAAGTGGATTATCAGGTGATAGCAATGACAGGACTGCATACTTCATCTCTGCAGCCAAACAATGAGGAGATTGACCATGCAGCCAGCTAACCTGATCCCTAAAGCCAGCCGTCCAGGAATGAACAACCCTGACTACCGTGTTTGGAGACTGTTGCCGTGTGATACAGTGGTGTTTAGAAGTAAGACAACTAAAAAAAAGCACAGAACCATTGTTCAAACCTCACATCGGATGTGTCAAATGTACTTAAGGATAAAGTTGAATATGATAACATATACTTTTCCTGTGATCACTTTTATATATTCTGAATTCATCAAAAGTTTGACATTAAAATCAAAAGGTTACAGACAAAGGCATGAACATAGCTCAGACATCTACTGGCCTGCTCACAGCTCTATAAATAGTGACCTGTTCCTCTCCAGTCCCTGTTGCCACATTGCTGTAGAGAATCATCACTTCTAGTCTGAATCATGAACATCAAAGGGAAAGGTTCACTGAATGAACAAATAAGCAACAACTTGTTTTGCACGATTGCTATACAGAGCTTAAAATATTATAGCACTCAAACATAAACCCCTGTGACTGTCTTCAAAGAGGACTTTCACTCACAGACGACAACTGTAGAGCCTTTTCCAGATTGTTCCTTAATAAGCCATTCAAGCATTGGTCATGCTAGAAATTCTAATGTGAATTTTAGTGTGGACTTGAGGAAAATATTATTCTCATGCTGTCAATAGTTCTGCTTGTCTTCTAGAAGTAGTACGTATTTTTGAGAATTTAGGGCACATGTAGAGTGCTCCTGTGGTGCTTTATGAAAACAGACACTAAACTGCAATTTTGACCCTGAAAGCATTTCTCCATTTATGGCTTTTTGTTCAAAATCATGGAACCTTTTAGAAACTCTAAGCAATTCTGGCACTCAGCTGTTATTGGTGGGATTTCCAATTTCACTGTGGTCTTTGAGTAAATGGAAAAACATCAACTAAAATGTACATGACCCGACTAAGCAGATTTTAAGTATATCTGCACAAACACCCAAGTATCATCATAATAATAATATTTTCATTTTCATTTTTTGAGCCTGGCTCTGCATTGGACTGGCTTCCCATCCAAGGTGTGATTTCTTAGTCTTGCGCGAAGCAATTCAGGTATTCAGCTCTGGACCGTTGCCACCCTGACCAGGATAAGCAGTTAAGGATAATGGATGAAATGGAAATCTCTGAGTCAGAGACTTTTAAAAGATTTTGCATTTGCGTAGATATCACAGCACGTGTTTTCAGTGGCTTTTCCCATGAGCTTAACCTTGGGAAAAATACTTTGAATTAAATAAAGCAAATCAGCACAAATAAAGTCATCATTTTTACATTTCTAGTGTAATACTTTAGTGTGCTTTCTCAGTGCTGGGTGTGACTAGTCATGAGCCACCATTTCAGCCCTTGCTGCTGTGGCCTGTTTTATGCTGCTGTGATGTGTCTGCCAGAGGGAGAGCAGGTGAGATTGTGCTAACACTCCTTTCACACCTTCCCATCTTGGAGACAGGAGGCAGCTGGTCATGAGAACCCATACTCAGACCTTCTGATGGCTTTGTGGGCTCTGCCTTTACTCCGAGTGCTAATAGATTGAGTTCCCACTCATTTCCCATGTCACTCACAAAGGCTTCCCTAGGGTCTCTCCCTTGCCCTCTGTGTCCTAAAGCAATAGAATCAAAACAAACCGGCAACTAGGGAAAAACCAGTGGGACCATGTTTTGTTGCTGCAGGGTCTATGACAGACAAAGGAAAACATGGAAACTGCCCTGAGAACTATAGGTTGGAGGGAAATGAAGGGTCTTATCCAACCCAAATGCCTTCCAGTTCTAAAGATAGAATTCTAATAGTATTTTTTATAGGTATTTGCTTTATCCAGGCCTACTCAGGCCTTTTTTGGAGGACCCTCAAACAGGAATGAAGGACCATCATGCTAAAAAAAAAACCATTCAGGCATTGCAAACAAACTCTAGTACAAGTGCAAAGAACATTTATCAATATTTCACACAGTATCTTGAATCCCCTTTCAAAACAGATTGGCATGGTGACCAAATGGAGTCCGTTCTCAGTATATGCATCGAAGTGTAAAGAAAAGATCAGTTGGCAACAATGTCAATACTCTTCCTTCCTACATTCTCAGCCTTACATAAGTGAACAGGTCAGATGGTACACAAGCCCTCTCTCTAAGGTACAGTGCAAGGGCTAAAGAGGTGCTAAAGTAAGACACAAGGAAAAACAAACCAGCCTTTCTAAGGGTACAAGTAGGCCAACTGTACAGTAGGTGCTCAGAAACCCATTCAGCAGCCTCAACGGAGCTCAGAGCAGACTGGACCCACAGCTTCTACCGTTTCACCACCAAACAAAGAACATTTTTTTTGTACTGAACATTTTTTTTGTACTGACAGTTAGTTGTTAGATATTTTTCTTATTAACAATTAATAGTTAATAAGTATAAAGCATGTTTCAGATGTAAAATGAATAGGCTATCTGTAAAAGCTTTGCGTTTCCCAACAGATATATAATGTGAAACTGGAAACTTGCATGCAATGGCAGAGGTGCTCGGGTGCATACAAAGACAGCATGTGTATCCCACTGTAGTTTACACTTAAAACAGTCATGTCAGTGACTACTTGGTGTTCTTTTCATCATTGAGAATTACATTGTCATATTTGCTCATAAGCTGAAGGTGTGTGTTTACACTTGAGTGCCACCAGTCAGGTTGTCCGGTGTGGTGAGAGATGACCAAGCAGACGGTGGACTCCATCCCATTATGCCCTCACCTTCCAACCTCCAGGGCTCAGGTGCTGAGTCAGACCACTCAATCTGGAGCAACTTTGTGAATTATCAATATTATAATATTATAACAATGAATTATCAATACTCTGGTAATGAAAATGATCAGTTTTTGTCAACACATTGTGGTTCCTCCAAAATGCTCCCTATGCTAAATAATTGTGTTTCACAGCTCATGGGTTCCTACACCAATGTGTCAAACTGTGTAAGAAGCTGAGGAATGCTGCATCCCCTGGACTGTACTGTGCTGTTGACAGAAAGATGCTGGCTAGAATTAACTGAACGATGGAGCATCAGGAAACAGCATCAATTATTGAGCTCCCTGTAATGTTTAGGGAAGGAATTCCCTTTTTCAAAAAGTCTAAGTGGTCTTCCCGACTTCCCCTCTTAAACAATAAACACTAGCTCCCACAGGGACATTACATCTCCTGCCCAGGAACTAAAAGCTGTGCACTTATATGCTGTACTCTGACACTCACTGTCTCCTGCTCTTAGTGATTTATATGGACCCTGCTGTGGAGGAAAACCACTTTACACTATGCTATCGGCTCTTGTTGTTGTCCTGTGGGAGTGACACTGCAGGAATGTGCTATTATGTATTCTGACAACAGGTATGTAGTTTACACCACCAGCCTCTGCAGATCATTGCATATATCGAGCAACAGAAACAACAGCATCATGTAACAACATGGAGCAATAAAAATGAATGATCATTTTTGTTACATTAACAGTCACTGATGTTTTATGATTTGAGAGCAAGCAGATAATGTAAATTGTTGCTCAGTTGTTAAAAAGGCAGAAAAAACCAAGTATCGGGGTCAGATATTTTGGTTAAAGTCAGTGGACTCACCTCAGATCACTGCCTTTGGAAAAACGGCAATGATACATTCACAGAATATTTACCATTTAGTGCCAACTTGTAGTGCTTGTGCACTTTTCTTACATACATTGTTGAAAAATGTAGAATTTATCACCTTTTTATTAAAATCAGCATTTTTTGTTTGATTTTTACGTTACAATTTAGTATATTGAACTTTTGAACATTTGCAAAACTTTATTTACTAATTGGTTTACATTACATTTTCATATGACACTTTGCTATTGACTAATGAAGGTGTTCTATCATTTTTGAGTCACACTGTATTTGTTCTGCTTGTGATTCACTAGAAGCAATATTATAGCTGGACTACCTGATAATTAAGCAACACCGATGCAAAAATAAATTCAAAATCACACAGCTCTCCATGGTGCTTTAAAAGAAGTTCCTATTAGTAAATAGCATGGATGTAAACCTTCATCACCACGTCTCTTCTACTTAGTTTTATCCAGGGCCTTCCAAATAGCCTTCTGTGTACACTGGAATTACAATTGCCGTCATCTGCAAGACATCCTGTCATTTTGGTCACAGGTGTGTTTTAATGAATGAGGGCAGGCTGCTGGTTGTTTTGACAGGTAGGACTCATTGTAAACTATGGGGTTTCATGTGCCACCAAAGCTGTGAGCCATTAGCCTTCACTCACATGGAGGTTTTACAAGCCCATGTTGGCAGCAGCCTATAGCTTTGGTAGAGTTTCAGACAAGGGGTAGAGGAGATTAAGTGAACACTGTAGATTGGTACATGTGGCTTGGAACTTGGGTACAGTTCCTAGTTGCTGACCAGAACCACTGACACATGCTATAGAGCAGTGACTGGCCATGTGGTCAATAAAACAGCACTTTCATGTATCATATGTATCACAAATCCTGGCATGCTGAAGCACAAAGAATCTGTTATTTCTGCAGTTGAAAGTGATCAATGGATGAGGCCAAGGGGGTGTAATGCTCTAATGTTTTAAGCAGATCAAGAACATGGGCAAAATGAAAGATCTCACCCACATACACTGCAAGACTAACAATCTTGTGTTGTCCCAACTGAGCTACTGAGCTATGCTGCAGTGCTATTTAAGATAAGTTCTTAATTCATTTTTTCTTCTTTTAGAAGAGTTTTCAGTTTTCCAGTCCAGCTTCCCTGATGCCAACAAAATTTATGAAAGCAAGAAATACAAACACTCAGACACTAGATTAGATTCTTGAAACTGCTAAAGCAACATTTTCAAATCACATTTTTCATCAAAACAAAACACCAAGCCATTTCCTAAAATTTATTTAATTTGCTATCTACATGAAAAGACAACCCTGAGACAGGAGCCTTCTAGGTTGGTGAAAGAAAACACATCTGTAGAGATGTTTTATAGTTATTTATAGCATTGCACTGAGAACAGTGGTAGGGAAACACAGCTACTGCATCACTTTTGATAGAGATGACTGACTCAGAAAGGATGTTTCCATTCAATAACTCTTTTATGTATGTATGTCTCTTACGCATGTTATGGCTGTTCTTGACAAACTCATCTTCAGCCCTTAGTTTGGTGGAGATTTTAACAATCTGAGATATATTGATGTCTTGGGGTGGCAAAAATTCATGTTTTTGGCTACTTTGGAGATGCAGTCACTCAGTCCTGGCGTCTCCATACGGCCTTGCAAGGTGCTCGATGGGAAAACCACCTGCTGTGGATTTTTTTACACCAGTCAACAACCTCTGGGTGGGAGTTTTGTTTGGTGAGGCTTGTTTGCATAGCAGTTCAATGACAGAGTTGGGCCATGGCCAAAGATGCTGGTCAGCTAGGAAGGGGAAGAGGCCCTCTGTTCATGCAGCTCTTGTCAAAAGGGCAGAGCAAACATTCAATTCAAGGGAGAGATAGGGATCAAGTGGCCTTTTTCAGTTACCTTAAGAACAAAAAAGGTCAAGGAGTGCTTGTATATTTTAGGACAATGGGAGATTCTAATGAGGTAAGATGTTTGTGAGTCACTGAGGTAAAGGCACCCATGACATGTATACTTGGCCACCACCACATTATCATCACCAATTTCTCACTTTTTGACAACTTGTGAAATCATACATACTGTCTCCATAAAGACAGAGCTAAGAATATGTTTTTAAATGAGAAAAATCACATATTCTTCAGTTTCATCAGCAACATTAGCACATTGTTACAACATTATCACATCACTGATTGTTTATACAGGGAAATTCAAAAAGAACTGAACACTTTCAAAATGTTAATATTTGGTAACTATCATTTTATATGAACAGACCGCACCAATTTGTAAAGTAACTAACAAGTTTTTTTTAATCTTACAAATGCTCGATATTTGTCCCTCTTGTCACACAGCACGAAAAGTGTTCAGTTCTTTTTGAAATTCCCTGTATAAACAATCAATAATAGAACAGCAAAGCTTCATGTTTTGATAAATGACCATAGTGACAATTTAAAAGATTTAATAAAAAAGCATGACAAATCCCAGCAATCCCACCAAGAATTTTCTAATCCCACCAATTCGACTATGTCGTTATTCAGTGGAGAAGGACACCATGGCCAATGAGCTGTTATCCCGGAAAGCAAAGAGGACCACAGAAGAACAATAACCTGTCCATTGTGAACTTGGGTCTGACTAATTACAGACAGACATTATCCACACAACTTCAAGCTGCTTGCAAGCAAAGGGTTCCACAGAGCAAGGCGGTATTTATTACGTGTGTTGAAGTAGTGGTGGCCATAGAAAAAATAAAAAAGAACCCCCAAGTGCCCCATGTGATGTTTTTAGGATCTGAAGAGATCACTGTAGTCTGCTTCTGTTGGTTAATCAGTACTAAGGAACTGTGGAAGTCTTGCAGTAAACTCTTAAGATGTGTCACCTGTAACAGTTAAGTCTTACCCTAATCTTAACTCAGCTGACACTTTCCTACAGTTCTGTTATGCAACAAGGACAAGGAGATTTTGTTTACCAAAACGTGTGCTTTTTATTTTCTTCTAAAGATAATTTTGTTTCTGTTTTGTGGGTGTGTTACTGTTATTGCAATTTTTGCACAATTATATTCTTTATTGAAGTCCATGTAGTAAAAGTTATCCACCTACCTGGACATCCTCACTGTGTTACTCTCATGGCTAATAGTCACAAAAGTAACGTTTTATTGAATCTTTTTTTAATATTTTACATCAAATAGTCTGCCACACATTTAAATGACAGGGATCAGCCTTAAAGTTGCACTCAGAAAGATTTTATGGTTTTGTGCTTAGACCAGCACTTACGTGAATTTAATCTATCTGGGGAATCCTGACAGTAAACTTATTTCTGGAACATTAATGGACAGATTTTTTTTCCGTAAAACCTGTAAAAACATTCATAATTGATCCATACTGTAAAAGAATAATCTAAAAATATCAAAATACATAAACATACATTGTAGGTGACCTATGATCTTCTGTTTCATCGTTCCATCTGTGAGGAATCTACCTCAAAATACTCACAGTCCATTTAGAAAATTCAGTAAAATGTAAATTTTCTGGTCAAATAAGTTTACCCTAATAAAGATGAATATGATCAAAAAGTTTCATAATGTTGGCTATTCTGCAAAACATTTGAAACCCCATGCAAATATCTGGCAAGAAACATAATAAACTGGCTTTGCTGACCCCTGCACTTGCCTGTTATAACATTAAAAGGGATGTTTCATATGATATTTCTTGTTGGATTGTGTCGCTTTTCATGGTGACTATTAATAGGAGCAATATTGTACTTTGTGCACTTTCACTGCCAGATTATTTCATTTTTTACATTATTTGCTTTCTCAAAAGAGGCTTTCAACCATAGAGGTTAGGTAATGTTGCACTTTGACTGAGAAAGAGGGATGGTAAGCGAAAGAGTGGGAGATAAAGAGAACAAGTAAGAGAATAAAGTGATGACTAGTGAGGCTAAACATCTGATTGGAGCAAGAAACACACAACAGTCACAACTATTACCCTAACCCTAACACGAAACATAAGAAACTGCAGATGGTGAAGGAGAGAGTCTGTGAGGTTAGATGTGAAAAGAGATCCTTGTGTTTGATGTCCACCATGACTTGGTTGCAGGTGTCGACAGCTGTATTCTGAGAAGTGCTTAAAGAATACAGTTAGTCATGGGATCAGAGGGCTCAGGTAAAATGTTTAGGGAGGTATTTCAGATGCATTACCGTGTATTGATCAGATCTAACTGAACATCAGCAGACAGACAATGGTCCATAATATGACTAGTGTATAACCATGTGTTATTGTTAAAGACAATCTGTAGAGAAACAACTGAAAAGAAACTGGCTTGTGTAGAACTAAGGAATAATTCTGTGTAGAACCACAAATGGAATCCACCAGGCTGTAGTTCACTGGTGTGAATCAGCATGATAGACCAACATTCTCAAATTGGATAGTTCCACAGTGCAGGGGGCTTGGTAAACTGCAGGATGGATGTTACATGTTTATATCAGCAGAAAATTCTAAATATTTATTCAGTTTCAAACTGATGTCTTCAAGAATGGTCTGATGAACCATGTTTTTTACTGTACTGTAGATGTACTGCAAAATAGAAAAAGCTGTAAATTTTGAGCATTGTGACTTGTTTTCACTTCAGTTTAAAAATATAATTTGCTTGGTTTTGTGTTCGTTCAGTGAGTTTTGCAAACATTTTGTTTCTGCAAGTATTAGACAACAATTCAAAGTGAAATGCACAATTTATAAAGTTATTTTTGTTACAATTTTTTTTAGTTCCATGTGAGTTGGAGGGGTATGTAGGGGAGATGATGTAGGGCGGTTTGGGGGGGTTTAAGAAAAATGCATATAAGTAAAAAATATGCATATATGATTACATTTCATTCTGATTGTGGTTATTAAAGTTATTAAAGGCATACAAGGTAACACTTGTCAGTTGCAGACACAGATGCAGTTAAAAAAGCTCTTAGGTTTAACCATAACCCACCAGTAAACACTAGTTCTCTGTCCATTTTAAACATACAATATAATATTAATAATACATGCTAATTAAGTTAATGAGTCTGTGTATGTTTCAGAAGGAAACTGTTTAAATTAGACCCTGAAATATTCATTGTCTCTACATTAATTTGCCAAGTTGTGCAAAATAAGGTGTTGCATAAATATCTACAGCTGAACAATTTCAGAACAGAGAGACAAGCACTTTGTGAGATGCCAACAATATACAGTATGTTCAGGACACCTCACCTGTTACCTGTTTTGATTTTCAGGCCTACAAACTGGTCCTCTGCAATCTCTGTATGTCAGAAATAAATTTATAAAAAGATCCATACAGCTAAACTATATGACAATCGCATGACCGACTTGTAAATTTTGTGTTGAATAAGCACTACATTCCTTTACCAGACAGAAGAAATTGGACATTCATTCTACTACACAGCAGTGCATGAAATGTTTTATGAAAAAATGAATCAATACCTGTTCTAGTGAGATGAACGAATACCCATCAACAGTTTAAATTGCAATAACCTCTGCCACAAAGACAGCTCATTGTGACGGTTTAAGACAGAGCCCAGATTAGAAATGACACATTTTACCAACAGAAATACAAACTAATCAGAATTCAACACATTATCAATTGTAGCTAAATGTTCAATCTGCTCATCAAGGTTTTCTTTCTAACCATAAGCATAAGAAAACACACTGTTTCCCTATCAGGTCTGTCATGAGGGAACTAACACAATGTAGCCCCTTCACACAACAAAGAGAGGAACCAGGGGGTTCAGGAAGGGATTCACAGGAGGGAAAAGCAAGGTCAAAAATCAAAGAGGGGAATGAGTTTAGGCTGAAGGTGAGAAGAAGGACAAGAAAGACCAAGCAGCTAATATGAGTTTGTAAAGCAACTGAAAGGGATTAAAAAATTGCTCTTACACAACCCACCTTCCCCACCAAAACCACCACCACAGAAAACTTTCTCAGTTCTCTCCCCGGAACCAATCTGTTTTCCCAAGACCTGACCTAACATCTGCTCCATCTGACTCTGTGAATAATAATAGACTAGTATTAGTCTGAAGCAGAAAACCTTGTCTCAGCTGTGCCAGTCCTATCTCCATATTTATTCTAGAATTATAACCATAATAGTTATCAGCCTGTTTGGTCAAGTTTATGTTATTCTTACTTCCAGTAGCTCTCCTCATGTGCTCTGCGTCCCTGAGTTCAGCGATGTTTTTATGAAAGCCGGCACAGTATACCCAAAACACAGATCATATTTGACTGGGGTCCCGTGGTGTGGCTGATATAAAACACAAATATGCCATTGAGTGTCCTGGCAAAACACTCCCTGGTTATACACACTTAGACCCCACCTCGAGCAGATAAACCCTTTCTTCTTACACACATTGTGTGTGAAAAAAGCTTTTCTTGAGCTGTGCACCACACTGAAAAGGAAAACGCAAATTCCAAAACACTGCTGTTAATTCCTTGCTTTAGCAAAATCTGATGTCAGATTAAAGAGACAGCGACGCTCTGACCTCTGTCTTCATGTTTGCACGGTTTTCTGCCTTACATGTGTCTTTATATGTATATTGTCTTTTTTTACATGACCCGTGTCTTTTCATTTGTATGATGTGTATTGGACTTGGCTTTATGTGGTGTTCTGAACATGACATGGCCCACAAAAACGAGCGGTTCTTATTCGAAGCAGATTAGGTTATAATTATTACGTCAACGAACCGTCAGACGTCAAGACTGCGTGGTCTCCTGTCGCAGTCAACTGCAGCCCCTAAAATGCGTTTCTTCGCACAAGAATTGCTAAACTAAAAAATAGCAGTCAAAATAATACATTAGCGTTGTAAAGAATAATGCAATATGTAATGCAGTGTATACAATTTTCAACAACTTTTCTCATTTCCATGCAGGCAAACTCCTGCAGGAGTTTGTATATACAATATTAACTGTTAACCTTTATTTATCTCACTCCTTTGTCTAAGGCGACTTTTAATGTTAAATAGCAAACTTTACAGTGTTTTACCGTACCCTCAGTCACAGCGACAGCCCTCGGTGCCTCTCCATCCACTCAAACGGTTCCCATCCTCCAGGGTTCCGCAAGTCTCTGCTAAACGTCCCCAGAAGCTTTTGCGTGGGAAATTGTTGCAGGTACAGCGCGTGCTCCGCACATCACGCGTCGACTGCGCTTACCTTGCCAAGCCGAGAGAAGAATGCAAAGTGCGGGGAACACAAGAGCCATGTCGTCCGTGTTCTCTTGTGCGGAGGCGCAGTATCAGCGTTCGAGTCTCGAGTCTCCGACACACGGGGAGGGCGCGGGCAGCGACCAGTCCCTTTATAAGCGAGTGGGTAAGTGGGAGGGGAATGAGGTCTCAAAAGCCACTTCTTCCTCTTTCTCCCATACAGTGCGATGCCGCCTTGGAAGCACGTATTTCACGTGCGGAATTCAACGTCCTGCCATCAGTAACAACACTGCGCAAGCCTAGGTTTTTTCTGCACATGACACACATCTCAGTGGAATTAAACTTTCCGCTATTCTTCTTATTATTATTGTTGTTGTTGTTGCTTTGTTGTTGTTTGTTTACCCTCGTGCAGTTAACATCGCTGTCAAAGGTAACGTATTACTAGATGATCAACTTTACAAAGATTTCGTCCTTTATATTTTACGGTATCGATTCAAAGTACATTGATAAAGTGCATTAATCTGAGGTACTACAACAGGAGTGGGATTTGAACCAAGAACATTAAGACTCCAGAACAGCCGTCTGAAGGAAGCTATGAGCTGGACCAAAAGCATCCTTGACAAGGTTTATGGAATAAGAACAGCCAAAAGAGGAATTAAATTCTCATATGTAATCTGTATTTTAGTGAAGAGCATTAGTACATGAGAACTTGATTTTGGTACTTTTTTAATACTGTTGTCTTATCAGATAACAACTTTATTAACTTCTTGGGTATTTTCTTGGCTTTTGGCTGATCATAAAATTAAAGTTCATGCTTAATTCAAATTCCATTCATGATCCATCTCAGTTTGTGAGGGGACAGCAACAGAAATGGTTGGTAAATGTGTGAATGTAGAATGTGTTTCATTGACCGACCTGTTCCTTGTCTTGTGACACAGTGGCAGGGTGACTTTGGGAATGCGCTTTGTCTTACGACTGTCATCGATGGGTGTCATGTCCAGTGTTCTGACAATGCCGGCTTAGGTTTTAACAGTAACAGATGGACAATAGAACAGTAATAAAGAAAAAATGCAACAGAATATTATGACAGAAATTCCATAAAAAGTTCTTTGGCTTTTTCCTATTGATCATCTAGTACTGTGTTTTGGTATTTTGGCTTTCTTCTAAAGTGAGACAAAATTTTAATTGCTCAGTGATTTACACACTCAATCTTTAAGTTTTCACAAGAGTAATATTACACATTTCAGAGCAGAGTCTCAGGTCTGTATATCTGGTAATACACACTGAGCCAGGAGCAGGTAAAATGCATTTATTACATCCCACTTTTTTGTTTCATTATGAATATCTATACATGTTAGTGACAAAGTAATGTCCCCACCTGAAAAAGCTTCAGCGGGGATTATGACTCCTAATCTCCTGTTAAATGTGACACACCTGCAGAGATGTATAAAATTGTGACGCAAAAATTCAGTTTAACAATGTTAATTACATACAGCAGTAATAAAATCTACACATCTTAACTTGTCGTAGGACAGGGAGGTAACTGTACAAAAAAGGGAAGAAAGTAAGAAAGTGTTTACGTATTTGTTAGTCACTTTATAAAGAAGCATCTTACTGAAAGGAATCAGGGGTGTAACTAATTTGCAACCGTTGTAAAATTGTGACCTGCAGAAACTACTGATCAGTTACAGAATGCCATTATGGTAAGAAGCTAGTAGAGGGATTATATTTGCTGGTAAGAAAGAAAGGGGCTGGACAGGAAGCAGCTATGTTTCTCAGGGCAATGGATGGATCCATACGAGGACACAACTTGTAGATACTTTTCATGCCCACATGAGGAAAAATGCTCTTTATTCAAGCCAGTTTCCAGAGATGTGCCGTTGCTTCATTTGTCTATTTTTCTGTTTATTTGTTTGTTTTTCTCGTGAAATGGGATCGTGGGAGAGCTTTACAGAAGTATTTAAGTGTTGTGCCTTGCCAAGCTCAAGCTGGGTGGGAATGTGGATATGAGATATATTTCAATGAAGACAGTACTTGAAGTGGAAAAAAATAAGTGCTGGTTAAATATTACACTTTGAATTTCTGCAATAAAAAAACTATCACAACTTGCTGATGTTCTGAATGTGTATTTCTTTAATAAAGTGGTCAGAAATTTTGAACGAACAGTAGGAAAGTAAAATGCAAGCCAGCTTGTTGTATTATAAATCACCACATACTACAGTCGTCTTTTGCTGGGAGAACGGATCAGTCAAAGAACCTGGTTGGCTGGGATCTTAGAAGATCTGGTGCAAGAAAAAGTCCTGGTACTGCAAAGAGCAAAACATAGACATACTGGTACTGTGTGCAGCTGATTATTATCACACTTCAAACAATGATGCCCAGAAAGAACTCCAGTAACAAAAAAACCTAATAAGAGAATGTAGTCCTACACAGTGGAGTGTGTATCTTCCTCACATCTCTAGTGCTGTTGTCATGTACATGATGTACCTATGATGTTCTAAAGTTTGGAAAATTCCCCTAGCGATGTTGCAGATAATGTTCCATCTGTCTTCTTTTAATGATACAGAGACCAAAGCCCAGGTGTCAGCAAATTAAGGTTGATCTCCCCTATGGGAATTTTGTATTTGCACGTGCAGAAAATCATATTGTAATTTTGTATCGTAGAGCAGAAGATAAATTTAAAATGAACGTGTGCAGTCAGATACCATTTAGCTTCTTATATGCCTTTTACACCCTGATAGGCACAGCATTTCATAAACAGCATGAAATACATGTTAACAGTTACATCGCTCAAAGACAGAATATGAACATCAAAGTGAAATCCCCTTCGCAATATTTTATATGTGGCCAATTTATTAGGCATGCCTGATTGTTAACACAAAGAGTTTGCTCATTGTAACAGTGAATTATGTAGCTGCGACAGGGTCACGAAGTTCAGTTGCTACTGAACTAAGCATGAGAATGAGCAAGATGCATGATGCAAGCTATTTTAAATGTAATTTGATTTTTGGTGCCAGATGTGTTGGCGCGGCGCTTCTGTGGGCAAAAAAATCTCATTAATGAGATCGCTCAGAGGAGAATGGCGACACTCATTAAAGGTAACAGGAATACCAAAAATGCTAAAATAACATCTCAGCACAAAAACACAGTGTAGAAAGTAATCTCGAAATGCATAACTTGTCAAATCTTGAAGTGGATGGGCTATTAAACTGGAAGAGTATATGGAGTTTTATTTTCATCCACTCAGAAGTTGAGTCTACACTGGACATGAGATCAACAAAACTGGAAGACTGAAGAGCGGAAAAATATTGCCTGGTCTGACAAATCTTGATTTCTGCCGTCAGACATACTGTTGACGGGGTCAGAATTTAATATCGATAATATGAAACCATAGCTCAATCCTGACTTGTGTCAAAGGTACATACTGGTTATAGTGGTGTAACATATATCAGGAATGTTTTCTCAGCACACATTAGGCAAACTGATCATTGTTTGAAAGCCTTGAAGAACCAAAACAAAATTGATGATCAGATTCACCCCTTTAATTGTTACAGTCTGCCCTTTTTAAAATGGATATTAGAGAATGTGACATGTCACATGGTAAGCATCATCTCAAGGTGACTCCAACAGCATAAAAGTGAACAATCATTTTACTCCAGTGGACTGCACAGTTCCTAGATCTTGACCCTTTCAACACCTTTGTGAAACAGGAGATTCACAGCATAAATGTATGGTCAGAAATCTGCAGAAACTGTGTGAAGTAATTCACTCAGCATAATCTAAAATCCATAATGAATAGTTAAAGCTTCACATTTGATCCATGCATCAAAGGACTGAGGCTGTTCTGGACACAAAAGCAGGACCTATGGGGTGCTGGGTAAATATACCTAATAATAGTCACCGAACTGTTCCAGAAAGTGATTATATTTTAAACATGCTCCTATATAGTACTTTTATTCTCAGAATCATACCTCAACGATTCACTGTAGTAATAAGTCTCATCTTCTTCAAGGATATGTGTCCAATTTCTGTCTAAAAAAACATGCCTTATATGCTTATTTCTAGTGCCCTATTGAAATTTTCAATTGCATCTACCTCATTTCTTGCCAAAGCCTCTCCCAGCTTCACCTCCAAATACGTTCTAGTTTAAGAAGACATGAGGACATAGAGCTCTGCATATGGGGAATGCAGGAACATACATGTGTACACATGATGATGGCTTCTCATTCTGTGTGACAGCTTCCAGGCTAAGAAGTTGGACGGGTTGAGAAGCATCAGTGGCCAAGATGAAAAGAAGGCAACGGGGAATTTTTTTAACAAATTAAATTGCCTTAACTCACCCACTCTAAAAACTCAAAACTCAAAAAATTCGACACAGCTCCCAGGGACTGAAAAGATCCAGATGACTCTGTAGAGAGTGCCTTTTAACTATAGACATGTAGATAAAGGAAGGAGAAGAGGGAGGGACTGTTATGATTAGAGAGTGTGAGTGTAACAGAGAAGGACAAATCACTCAATCAAAGAATTCCATACCATCTCCCAGAACAAGAGCCTGGAGTGACACCTTACTCCATGTACTCAGAACATTCCTTAGCTACCAACAGAATTGAAATGAATGGATAATATCACATTAGTGACTTCAAAAACATTTCCAGTATAGCTCCATTCATTATTTCAATTACTGTAGTAACAACAGAGCTTTTTGCAAAAACTGAGTTTTTTTCTATATCAAGAGAAGCTACAGTATACATAGCCATATAAGATCATGCATCCTCTCATTTTTGTAAAAATCCAAATAAGGTGCATCTGAGAGGTAGTGATGCAATGGGAAATGTTGGGATCTATCACATTTGTTTTCTTCATTTCCCAACTTACTGGAGGAACTCCAGTGTAACACCAGAGGAAGGAAGGCAATAACAGAAGTCATTCTTTCCAGTGCAGTCCTAAGAGTCCATTGTTTTGTGTTCTGCTGGTCTTATCAGGGATGGGTCATAGCAGAGTATGTCATCTGGTGATCGTCTTGAATGTGCATATTTGGAGGGGGCTTTGTATTATAGGCCAGGGAGCTGCAGCAGTTGGTCACCCACAAAGATAATTGGCAGTGTTGAAATTAAGCAATTAGTCATCGGGGATATTTCAGAATGGTTAGTTTTAGCTGGCCAGAGGTTGGTCAAGCCTAACCACCACAGTAGTGAAAAAGTGTGTGTAGGCCTAGGAGGAATCCAGCATTCCCTGTTGGTTTACTTTGTCTTGTCTTTGAACTAGACAGTAGTTTATTGGAAGAGGCTTTCCAGAGTCATGCTATCTGACACTAAGTATGTTAGCATTTCAAGCAAGGAGCATAAAATTACAACAGTCAGAACCATCCTGGCACTTGATGTAATCATTTGATGCAGATTCCAGTTCTTTGACAACGACAGGAGCTGCCACCTTTGGTTGTATTTGTAAAAGTATGCTGTCAAAGTTGAGCTGACCAGTAACGTTTGGCTCATCAAGCAACCAACTTATAGTGACTGCCACTGCACTGTTCCTGGGAAGGGAGAATTTCACAGCTTGAGAACGTCAGCCCCTGGGGGCCTGTGTACTTGTAAGGGGGAAGACAAATAATGGTTACTGCTGTCTGCATGGCCCCCAGGGCTGATGAACACAAGACTGGGCCAAAACCAGTGGGCTGGTTTGGAATGCAGAGTTGATCCTGGGTCGTGCCGAACCACGCATCAGAGACCCCAACAATCCACAGTTTATGTTTTCCCACAGAAGCCTGTTGTCTGTTGATACCCCCCGTCACTTTGCCTCTCATTCTTCTGGAGCATATTAATAGCTATCTACTCTAGTTAGGCTGGCTACAGCTCAAAGACAATAAGGCTACAGATGGAATCCCCCAGTAAGAGGGTTAAAGCCAAAAGGAATTTAGACTTCAGATTAATGAACACACAAACATTTCTGACATTCAGGACAACTGAATTATTTTTGTAGGTTAAAGGAGGCACAATTACTACAGTGTTTTTTAACATTTTTAATAATGTACAGTGTACAGTTAAGTAATTTATTTTAGTAGTTTAATTTGTTGTTAAAATCAGTGGCATTTTAGTTCAGTGGTAGTATCTCATTCAAAAAAACATTTTATGACATTGCAAACTGACATGTAGAAAAATGCACAAATAATATTTTGTGTAAATAAATCAGGGGTATGTGATTGTTTTCTGAGGCCAACCAGTTGAAGCAGGTTGGATACCAGACAGTTCTTCATCCTTTATGGCAATAGGGACTTAAGACCATCACCTTATTACATATATTTACTTTTGAAATGCATTGATTACCTGTAAGGCTCAATAACTGTATGAAACCAGCTGCTCAGTTGTACGGCTGCAGCCATGTTATGACTAGTCAGCTGTTCTTTCTTTGAGTGATGAGCATTGTCTGAATTCTGTGCATTTGAAATGTTTCTTTTCTTTTCCGGCATCAAAAAAATCCATCACATTCATCAACCCCCATCATCAACTATGTGCAAAAGAAAGGTGCATTTTTAAAATTCACATATATTGTTATTCTTCAGACAGTAAAATATCTCACATTAAACTAATATTTAGATGATTTACAAGAATGGTTACAAGCATGTTTCCTAGGTGTTGATAACATTTGTGGATTTTGTGGGATTGCGGGTTGTAGATATGCCATATAATATGCATTTCCAACTGTATTGCTGCTAGTTTTCTCAGACTAGTTTATTTCGGAGCCATCAGCAGGAGCCGTGTGGAGACAGCAGGGAACAGAGACACAAGCTTGGAAATATTAGTCAGGCAACTGGAAAATCAATAGCAGTCCCATTTAGATCTGCCCCATTTTGTCTTCCTTTACCTTCCTTATCCTTCAGAAACAGACGTAGAAGTTTGTAAGCATTATCATTAGAGCTCTGTTCCCAGCCTCTGCCATTCCATGTAAGAGATTTATTTGATTTTATTTGATTATTTTATTTATCAAAGTAGTTTCCTGAAGAGATTTGTCTCCAAAGTAATGTGTAGCTAAACCTTAATAAACCACAGTGTAAAGACTATGGTACATGTCATCACTGACAAATGCACATTGCAAATAAACATGATTTTGCAACATGCTTGTGGCTGATTTTAAGTGTAAGAAGGAAGGGTGGGGACCTGTGAAGGAAGTCACTGGCAAGCCTGTTGCAAATATCATTATGGCAAAGCTTCCAAGGCAGCTTGTAGCACCTGTAGTAGCTAATGCATGTAATAACCCTCTAGAGGTCAAAACATCCATCCCCTAAGAACCAGATTACAGCAAATACCTCACTTTATCCATTACGGCCTGGGCATTCAGAAGCTTCTCAAACAACAAGTCTGCATGGGTGACATTATAGGCCTTTTTTGGTTCATTATCAGACAGTGCTGAGCTAACAGAATCATCCATTATACAGTTGCTATCTGGCCCAGAGCCAGCACTTTTTTAGTGCTTAGTTATGAAGATACAATTTGTTGTGAGCACAATGATGAAGGCCAGATGTCAGGATGTGGGAAGTCATTGTTTTGTGGTGGCAGCTAATGAGAACATTTGTGTGGAGAGTGTTCAGGTGGATGGAGGAAAGGGGGAAGATTGTTTAGTTGAAAGAAGGGCAGCTTAAATTTGTCAGAAAGGGTCCAGAGAGGAGGTACACAGATCAACAAGGAGGGTCTGAATAATTACACAGCAAAAAACTGGGGAAAAGTCCAGCAAAGCCAACCTGAGGATGTTTTCCCAGCTTTCCAAATCTCTATGATTTGAGCTGATGGAAATGGAAGAGAATGTGTTGACCTTGAACTATGTGCTACAGAGTTCTAATGGAACGAGAATGAGTGTAAGTTTTAAAATTGTTGTCCTGCCAAACCTGTCCATCTGATGTGATAATTAGATATCACATCAATTTTGTTGGAATGTTTTTTGAGTCATAGTGAAGGAGAAGCAAGCAGGCAATGATCTCTATCAGGTGCAGGAAAAAGGTTTTTTTTTTCTTCATTAGGATTATCACTGCGTTGGAAGAAACAGCTAGCATTCAGGCAAAAATTTCCATGCTCATATTCTTACTGCTTGTTCCTTAGCAGAGCAATTCCTTAGGCTCTTGCAGAGCCATGCCTGAGCACACACTGCACTGTCTCTCTGATGCAGTGTTTCCACTTGTCAAAGTGTCAGCTGGTATAGGAGCACAGCATGAGAAATGAGACTTTTAAATTATATTGATGAGGAAATATGAATTTTATGCCAGCAAATTTAGTGAAATACCGTATATATTTTCTATGTTTGTAAATTTCATTAACTATCCGTACATGTGACCGGTTTGGTGGCCAGTGGGTATTGGTTGTTTGAATATATGGTGGACTCCAGCTCAATCTGCATGACTTTTTCATGACTGTATGGGTTTCCTCCAAGAGGTCTGCAGTATGCATGCTCAAGCTCTGATGTTTGCTTGGGTTTCTTCTGGGTGCACCGGTTTGCAGGAAAGATGTGTTTCAGGTGAATTCATAACTTTTTCTTGCAGTGTGTGCAAATGAGTATGTTTGCCCTGACATCCCTTCCAAAGTGTACAGTGTATTATGCCATCTGTCTCTGAAATGGGCTCCAGACCATCGTAACTCTAAATCGGTTAACCAATTATTAATAATGAATGAATAAATTTGTTTTCAGTGTCATCATCTGAGAAATACTGTTAAAATGCAGGCATTCTGCAGCAAAAAATATGCTGGATAAAAATATTTTAGATATTGTATGACCTTTTCTCAGTGTCAGAGGAATCCTGTTCGTCAGTGTTTCTCTGGGAATAGTCAAATTCCTGCCCTAATATTACTGGGAGCAAAAGGGAAGTGGATGATCTCTCTGGGTCTGGCTGTGGAAGTAAAATACTGATATAGCAGTAATAGTTTCTTGACAACCAGCTCAGGATATGGCAATAAAAAGAGACCATGTGGCAAAATACTCACAAGATGCTAAATGAAGGTTTGGCTTTTATATCCAGGTCCTCTTGTGAATTTCATACAAACTAGTATGAATTAATTTCCCATGATTTATCACACAGATTTCCTTTTTTGGTGAAAATAGGAGCTGGACAATGTCAGGTGGAGAGGAAGGCCTTGTTAGAAATAGCAGAAAAATGTATTTAGCACAGCTGGTGACTAACAATTGTGTTATTTGGTGGTTCAAGAAGGAAAAGGGGTCAAAAGGTGGTCATGGTCACAAATCATACACATTTTTTCATTTTATCAAAAAAACAGTAGTTTACCACAGACATACACATAAATTATATTATACTAGTTATAAAGTGTTTATTTTTTCGTCAGAACTTGCTGAGGAATTCTTTTACTTTCAGCAGGGTAACTTCTTTTTCCTTTCCCAGCAGACTTTAAATTTAACACAAGAAACTAAATCAAAAATACGCTGAAGCCTCATATTACAGGAACCATTCCAAAAAAACTGCTACAACAGTTTATGAAAATATATTCTTTTGTTCACACAATAGACTTATCATTCAGCACAATGGTATTTTTTCCCTTTACACAATCATTTTATTTCCACTACAAGGATTTATTATGTGCAATGATTTGTATCAGACATACTTGCATCTGATGTTTGGAATAGAAACACACACTCGGTGTCTCAAACCCAAAAGGTTTTTGTCACTCAGTGGTGTCAGTTTGGCTGCTTTCTGGCTAAATCTATTGTATTAATCTATACATTACAAAAGAAACTATGACAGCTAGTGTACCAGTACAATTAAAATGGCTACACATAAGAGCACAAACTGATGTACAGGTGTCCCTCAAGATGCAAGTGCTTGATTTATGAGTTTCATGTACACCAGTGAAATGATTTAATCAGGGTTATTTCTGTGTATACTTCCTCCTTCCTATCAAATGGTCAATCCTGAGCAGTTTCTCAATCTCCCGTTGCCCTTTTCTATCACTTGCAAACAAGACAAGATAAGTAAACTTCTCCACTAAGGGAAAGTGGTTCCCCCTCACTTGGCAAGAGCAACCTAGCCTTTTCTGAGAGAGGACCACAACTTCTCAAACCAGAGATACTGAATTTCATAGCAGCTGCTAGACAGTGAACTGCTCGAATGTAGTCACAGTCACATAAGACCTAAAGGGTAACAACTTCTGCAAACCCTTCAAGCTTTAGCTGTGTAGCTCCAAGAAAATAACAAATAGGAGTGCAGACACAAAACAAAGTTGATGAAGTTGAGCATCCACATTGACAGGATTCAACTTAGAGAATACAGACACAATTCACTAGACTCTTACAGGGGACCAGTACCCCATATAACACATGCGGAGGCACAAGGTTATATGCCTGATCCAAGTCCATCAAAACACATGTTGCTGGATTAGCATATGCCTATGGTCCCTCACTCAGCTGTGACAAGGAGAAGAGCTGCTCCACTGTTCCACAACCAAATCAAAATCGACATTGTTTCTTCTGAGAGGCTCAAGTGTTGGTCTGGTTTCCTTTCCAGTATCCTGGTAGTATCCTTTGTGAGGGAGGCTGAAACATGTGATGTCCCTGTAGCTGAAATACACTCTCTGCTCCATTTTCATAAATTTATGGACCACCACCCCATCTGTAAATGCAGAAGTACTTTAGCCACCTTCTAATCAAACATTTTTTTAAAAAAGCCATGAGCATGACCCATGCTTCCCACCCTGTCCAGTGCTTTTAACATCTTGGGCTGAATGTCACTGCGGAGGCCTCACACCACCATAGTAACTTCAGGAAAAGTAATTTGTTTTAATCCACCAGAATCTTTGAGTACTGCCTCCAAACAGAGCGGCATGCTCACGGGTAGCGGGGTTCCTATGTTGTACATCTGTAATTATATTGAAGTTAAAGTAAGTCAGATAATGCTTACTGTTACAAATAACTTAATAATAAATTAATAGAGATATGTTTTCTGGTCTATGAAGTATATTTAAAATAAATGTTTTTTTTCGCGGAATCTGATCGTTTGCTTCTGCCTGCTGACCAATCGACAGAGTCCACGTTCGACTGCGCGGTCTGTTGCAATTTAATCTGTAACGGAAGAATCATGGCGGACGCTCAGTTAGACTGTGCAGATTCAGAGCCATTTAATAATGTTTCCTGTCGTCGTTTCTGTATTTTCGACGCGTAATTGTGGTTCCAGACAGGTGAGCTGATCAACTTTATTTTCTTCTTCCGTTTTTTTTTTGCTTACCGAAGATATCAGCTGTTTCCAGAGCCACGTGTGAGGTGTGCAACAGTTCAAATGTAAACATCCGCTCGCAGGTCGTGTTTCGATCGAATTTCTCAGCTTCTCATTTATTTGTTTTTAGGGAAGAAACGTTTCTCTTTGTGTGAAATAGCACTCTAATTCGTTAATGAAGTGAAATTATCGGCTCTGCTGCCTGGACTCACAGAAGAAATAAAGATCAACAAAGGCTTAAAAAAGTTTGAAGACTTTGAAAGTTTGGATACCGGTAACACAACTGAACCAGGTGGACGTCGTTTGTGCGGATAGTCACTATGGGACTACTCTCCTTCGTATTCGGTACCCTTGGACTGTGCATAGACACCATATCTTTCCTGCTGGACTTGAACTTCTGCGTGATGCACTCTTTCATCTGCCTGCTTGCGGCACTGTTCTCTTTCTTGAACAGCTTGCCCACCCTTATGACTGGTACCCTGGCCCACTGCTGGTACACAGCTGTGTTTTGTGTACTGACCCTGAGTGAGGGGGTGTCATCCGCAGCCCAGGCATCTGCCCGTTTGCTGGCCGACTGCTTGAAGCTCCTGGCTGGGGTGTCCGAAGGCTTCAAGATGGTAGTCAACCTGTTGATGCACATCCTGCTGTGGGCCAGAGAGCTTCTGCAGTGTGCTGCACTGTGGGGATGCTCTGGGCTGTGGCAACTGTGGGAGGCCTGCAGCATTGCCCTTAGCCTGTTGCTGTACCTGTTCAACACAGTCCTCAATGTACTGCTGCTGGCTGTGCAGAATGCATGCTCTCTGGTTCTCGGCCTGTGGGAGATGGTTTGTGGCCTGCTGCACTGGACGCTGGAGCTGACCCTGACCCTGCCTGCCCTGCTCTATGGCAGCCTGGCAGGAACTGCTGCACTTCTGTGGAAGCCCCTCAACATGGCACTGGAGTTCCTGGGCTCACTGGGCCGCATTTTTGTCAGTGTTTTTTTGCTGGACTTGTATGGCCTGGTGTTCACCTTTGCTGTGTTAGTGACATCTGCACTGTACTTGAGCCCTGGACCAGTCTGTCGTGCTCTCTACTACATCAATGCCACTCCGATGCTGTGGCGTCTGCAAGAGGTGCTGCGCAGTTTGCACCTCCTTGCACTAGAGCACGCCCATACCATTGTGGAGCTGTATGCACGACAGCGAGCAGTATGGGGGGGCAGCCAAATCAGGTGGAGGACAGGGAGGAACATATTGAGGGAGCTTCCTGATGGTTCCAGGCGTCACCTTGAAGACCAAAATGCTGCCCAACATGCAGGCAGCATGGATGCACGGCCCCTAGTGGAAGGAAGGACACAACAGAGCCCCCCTGTGGACCAAACTAGGGATGATTCGGACACAGCGTCTTGCTCCAGCAAGGATAAGTCTCTACAGAAAGTGTCCTCTGAGGAGGACAGTTCACCAAGTAGACCCACTGCTGACACCCTGCTCACTCTGCTGCAGGAGCAAGAAGAGAGAAAGCGGTGTGTTGTCTGCCAGGACTGCACCAAGACTGTGGTACTGCTACCCTGCCGCCATCTGTGCCTTTGCCGGGGCTGTGCCCAGATGTTACTACGCTTGCCTGTCTACCAGCACAACTGCCCACTCTGCCGCCACATGATCCTGCAGACAGTGGACGTCTACATCTGAAACTGAAGCTTTTCTAGTTTGGGAAAGTCAAGGCCTTTCCTACAGCATTTTGTGACTTAGAGGTTAACCTTAGGTTTAAAAAGTCCTCAGAGCCTCTTTGGTTCTATCCACTGCATGTTCCACAATGCTAATCTGCATCTGTGTCCATTGTTCAGTGAGGATGATCATGATGGATGTCAGTGCACTGTTTTGCACCTTTTGATATTGTGTCAGGTTGGCTTCATTCAAGTATTTTTGTACTTTTTCTAAAATTGCACGTTTTCTGTGACTGTGCTGAAACTTTGTTTAAAAAAATTATTGGCCACAGCATACATATCCCTGGGTTTGTACTTTGTGTACATCTTCTCAATTATATAACTCTTCTGAAGAGTCAGAAAAACCCTTGTAATCCAGTCAAAGCCAAAAGACAACATGAGCAACAGAAGTGCAATCCTTTACCTATACATAAAGGAGACCTCACTGAATGAGAGATTAATCAATAAAAAATAGTTGAAATTTGCAAAAACATTATTTGATCATGGTTGTTTAATATATGTTGTCTAAGATGTGTTGAAGCTTGATGAAACATGAATAGGAACTGTTTCTAAGAATGTGAATTTTTTGGCATTGCATTGTATAAGCATATTCATGCTCTGTTGTTTACACAAATCCCCTCTTTTTAGTTTTTATGCATTACAATTACCTGTCATTAATTTAAGCTCGTAGTTCGTTGAACCATTTATAGTCATTGTGCTTTATGAAAAGGGTCCATCTGCCTCTAGTGAAATTCCAGCTTTTCCGTTTTTTTGAATGCATTATGTGTCCAAGTATTGATCTGTTGTCAGAATGACCAATAGTTTGTACAGTGTGGACCAACTTGCCTTTTATGTGTATTTTAGCTCAAATGGAATTGATCAAGCAACTTTGAAATCTGCGACTTGCAGTTTTCACGCAGAAAATATTCATGTTTCTGTTTAACTCATCTTTATTTGTGTCGAATGAATGTGTTTTCTGGTCATTCGCTTCTTAAACAATGAAAGGAGCATTGTGCAGGTCTTTTTTTGTTCACGGGTTAGGGAGACTTTCTCGGAAATACAGATGGTTCCTCCTAATGGTCTGTGATTCTGACACTGGCTGTACTTTCGGAAAGTTGGCCCGACTAATGGCTTTTACTGCTCATTTCCTTTGCTTTTACCTGTTGGTAGTGTTTGACTTTTCACCTTCTAGCTACAGTAGAAATAGTTTTATGGATCTTAATTACCACAAACTTTCCAGTGTTACCTGATTCCATTTAGAAAAGATCTACGGGATTGAATCTCCATATTCTCTGTTCTAAAAGTAAATATTTGGCCAAGTTTACTTTTTTGTCTAAGATGTAGAAGTATTTTTGTAAACAAAAAAATCTGCTTAAGAGTAACCATAAATGTGTGATGGGTGACTGGACCAGCATAAGCAGGTAAACTGGGGCAAAAACCCAACATATTCGATGGCCTTTAATGTTATGGGTTTGGTACCCCTGACTCTGCTACTTGGACCATCTGAAGATGAATGTTTATGCAGCATTCCATTTAGTACTACTTGCTTTACTGGCTTTTTTGTTCAAAATATGTCACATTTGATTTTGAGATTGTGTAAATCTAGATTTATGGGTTGAAAGAAGTTGAATTATGGGGAAACTTGGCTATTTCACAGAGTTTGTAGCTTGCATGGAGTCTGAACAGTAAAAATTCCAACCAATGCAATCTTTGTAGGACACTCCTGATCTAAAGTAGCAACCTTCTGTGTTGACAGTAGTGATATTTTTTGTCGTCCTGAAAGGCTGTAATCCAACTTCTACTAAAGCTCACGATTCAAGCAGTGCCTAATATACACCTCCAATACCAGGTCAGGTGAATTGCCTTCAAAAGGCAAACGTGACTAAAGCATGAACTGACACAGACTATGGTCTTTAAGGACCTCAGCCAGCCACTAGTAGAGTGATTCAAGCCAGTTCTGTGTTGTTTTGCTGTTCCCACTGTGCTGGGATAATGTGCATTTACTACAAGTGTAGCAGTAAAAAGTGCCTTTTGTCCATACATTCATTGACTTCTGGCTGCAGAGTGGAAAGTGCTAGTGCTTGATAGCTGGAAGAGCTGATGCTAGGGCTGCTCTGGCAATTCTTTTGAGTAATCATGTCAATAATTGTATATGAGTGTCCTCTTGTACTTGTACTACCATTGGATGTAATAAACTTTAGATTAATTACTCATCCAGTTTTATACTGTCATTTTCCCCAGTAAACTTGATACAGAGGAAAGCTATAGTTGATAAAACACTTTGCTGGTGGAGCAAATAGACCAGCAGTTCTTGTTAGTGGACCATGGGAGGTGGTGTAGCTAAGTCTCCACATAAGGATGCTCCACACATTCTGCAGTCTGACTGACAAGAGAAGCATGATTTTGCACTGTCTGTACATATGTTTGCTGAATGTAACTGCTGGAAATGCTGTGGAAGAAAGCAATAAGCCATTAATGTATTTGTTATACTGAATTTGAAAGAATTATTAATGTATTCTGAGTTGCTGACATACAATAAATGTACTTCTTTCTCAGAAGTGTTAATATGTCTTTGTAATATTTAATAATAATTAGAGCTACCTGTAGTGAAGCCACATCACATGTTCTAGTCCTGGTAAGTGACAGCAGTGTAAGTTGACTTTTCATGGCCACTGATCTTCTACAACCTCCATTACATTATAATGGTCATAACATAACAGCTGTGTGACATATTTTCTTCAGTGTATCTCAGTGCAAACTTTCCATGTTTTTTAAATATTGTTAACATCATTTACTTATTTTAACTGTAAGGGTACATATTTTAAAGAAAGAAACTGCTAATTTCAACAGTATGTTTACTTGTTTCATGTCATTCCTTTGATTGGTTTTTATACAACTTTATGAATGCAAATAAATGAATATTCTCAGAAAATCCTACAGTCATGATTTATACCAAGTTCAACTGAAATAAAGGCCTTATGTGCTTGTGTTTGCAGCATCCAAAAGACCAGGAGACATCAATGCCCTCTTAGTTTGCCATCCATGTTCTAAATATGTTCCTTGTGGTGCTTCAAAACAGTCATGCTGCTCAAAACAGCAGGTGTGAACAATGAGGCAAGACAGTAAAGCTGCTAAAAGCAGGGAGTGATCATGCATCTAACAGTTGTTTCAATTCCTCAGAATCTAATAACCCCTAAAATATTTTTAACATGTTCAAGGCTTCACTTATGATTCTCATAGGTTGCAGGGGATTTTTGGCTTTTGTTCCATTTTAATTTTTAAGCCTTGACTGGGGGTCATACTAGATGCACTGCAAAACTCAAACCATTTTTAAGTCTATCTGTTAGTGGAGATCTTGAAACTTTTCTCTGTATACTTTAAGTGAGAAAGTGCATCAGCAAGTGTGTGCGGAATGTGTAGGATGATGCACAAATTATATATCGCCAGACTTTATTCCCTTCCAATTTCCAATTTGTGTGTGTGAGAGAGAAAGTGCATCTGTGTGCCTGTAGATAGTGTATGGTGTCCACATTCTGGTATGTATGTGAGAAAGTGCTTCAGTGTCAAGGTCTTCACATAAACTCTTCATCTGATGTTACTACTCCTGCTTTTTTAAGCCTTGTCAGAGACTGAATTTTAAGTTTTCAAAATAGCCTTTTTGGAATTTAATGAACTTGGAAATGCAAAAATCATAAGTACCTGTGTGCCAAATTTCTAGTCTGTGTTGAATCTGTACATATAAAGAATAAAGACAAACTGAACTTTATAGATGCTCTAGATTGTAATGTCAAAGATATTTGTACTCTACAGATTTGTAAAATAACTCAAAGTGCAAATGATGACTTTTTCCAAAAACCGAAATTTCATTTCAATCAAGAATATAAATTATTATTTTCCTGATTATATTTTTTGTTATAAGCATGTGTTGGTACCCCAGTTTTTACTGAAAGTATTGTACTCAAAATTTAGTCATGATCCTTGTTTTAAGAACCTGAAGGTTCACTGTGGAAGGCTGAGCTGTGACTGTGGCCCAGTTCTGTGTCCTCTATTAAACCGCTAAGCGTGAGAACGACGCGGTCCCCCACGCCAGATGGCGTCTCCTGAGAACAAAAACATCAGGGCTGCACTGGAGTGTGGAGGGGTGGAGGGGCAAAGAGGATGGGGGGGCAACCACTAGAGTTCAAATGACGGCTGCTGTTGAGGATCATCTCCAGCGGGAGCTGCTTATTCTCTGGAGAATTGCAGATTTGTGCAGCTTGACATCATTCCCAAAGTACAACCTAAAATTAGCCTTCCTCCAAGGCACAGGCTACAGCCATGACCGTGTGTGAAGAACCAAAGTGAATTGCTGATTTCAGGTCCGATTTACAAGAGCAAGAAAGACAAAAGGAAATTTATACTTCACAAATTCTATTTAATTACATACAAAGTGAATACAAAGCATTTTGTAATAGTATTAATAATGTAATAAATGTAATAAAGTGCCTTAAATGACCAAAGTGGGCATGCAGTAGCAGATTGTAATTCAAGAAAAGTGGACACATAAAGGAAAGATTAGTATTTTACTGCCTACTGTACATTTTTCGTTATGTATGGAAGTTGCTGATATTGGACTACTGTAAAGCAACATGCAAAAAGTACCATGGACAGCTCCCCTGTCCTCCCAAGTTCGTCACTAGATAATCTTTATCTAGTTGACATTTTTTTCTCTGAGGTAATGTCCAGTTTGAGGTTTGTGTGTAAAGCTACTTGCAGTGATTTAAGAATTTATACCACTGGGTATTCTTACTAGAGTAATGCAGAGTAAGTGCCTTGTTTTAGGAGAACTACAACTGGAATGGAATTTGAGCCAAAAACCTTTGGGTTGTAAGGCCACATAACTTAACACAGTACTACCCGCTCTGTGTGTGTGTGTGAGAGTGTGTGTGAGAGTGTGTGTGAGAGGAGAGAGAGAGAGAGAGAGAGAGAGATTGATTCTCTTTCCTTTGGCAGCCCCTGTGATTAGGAAGGGAAGGAGGGAAACTTTCATTTTATCTATGCAGTTTATGTTCTGCCAGGCAAGGAGAGCAACTGGTGCTGCACTTTCCTGCTGCTCCTGGGGTCAATGTTAAAACCAAAATGTCAAATTAATATTTTGCAAGCATCACATCTCCAACGAGCACTTCTGCAGATGGCTCAATTTCCATGTGCAGTTAAGCTCTGTTTGTTCTCCTACATTAACTTCACTCCAACTCCAAAGTTCTTTTTCTGTTGAATGTGAGGTGATTAAATTACAGCGCTGGGCTCTAAAATAGTGAGTACATTAACACACAAAGAACAGAACTAATTTAAGAAAGTCATTACTTCCAGTGGACTAGAAAGATGTTTCTTCCTTTCATATTATTGCTTTATCTACATGTAGAATGCAACTCTTTCTGAGGCATTTAAACTTTGTTTTAATGACCAAGCAGTGAAACATCTAGCAACAAAGCAGGAGGTTTTAGGTTATTTATTTGTAAGTCACTGTCTATCGGTATATGATGTGATTTAGATGTACAAAATGAGATGGAATTATGGATAGAAGGGAAAAAATGCGTCCCCTGAGTGATGGCCGTGCTGCTGACATGCATTCCCCAGTTAAGTGCTCTGTGGGAAATCTGGCTCTTTTATGTCGTACAGTAAGTAAGTTCAGTCTTCTCTTGTGGGGAGATGCTGTTCTGTCATCAGGAGCAGTTCGTTGGGTTGCACTTCCTGCACTGTGTGAGTTTTTGACCCTGCAGTGTGGCTGTACATCTGCCTTTGTGAGCAGGGACTTTTCAGCGATACGTATTGGAGGTCCACGTGGGGGACAGTTGCCTTTGTGTCCATGAGCTGTGCTGGACCAGCAAATGTGGTTGTTCTTTGTATACGTCGTGTCTGTATTGCAAATAAAGCCTTTCCTCTTCCTCCATGGAGCAGTCAGAAAGTAACATCAGTTTTAAATGTTTCAAAAGAAAGACATTTCCATAGCATTTCAGTGATAATGATGTTTGGAAGTACTTCTTGAAATTTGTTCTATAGGAAACCTCAGGATTTTTCCATAGAAAAATGAATTATTTACTTAACATTTCAGAAAGTGACCCCAAGGATTTGGCCTTTTTTTTTTTTTTTTTACAAAAAAAAGCTCTTTTTAAATAGTTTCATTTCATATACATTTTTTCTTGTCTCTATTACTATCATCTTAACCTGAGTATTTTTGTCATATTAAATATACAAACAGATTTAAGAAAGAAAAATAAATGTAGTTGCATGCAAACTTAAAATAAACTTGGTGGTATCTTCTACTCCAGTGTTTTAATTTTTCTGTTTACAAAATAGAGGTTATTTCTGAGAGAGACATGGAAGCTAAATAAGGAAGGTTCCTACAGGTTTTCCAGGCATGATGCATGTAAGCCAAGCAGAAACAGCTCTCAGTAAATACATTCTGATTATGTGACAACTGTTCTGAGGTCCCTGCACAGTGCCCTCGAGCCATCAGGCTGGAGCAGGTCGAGTGGTCAGACCATTCACAGCGGAAATGTGGTCCACGTGGGTCCTGGTGGGTTTGTGTCTGGGGAGGAAACACAGGCACAGCTGAGGTTTATCTTCTCCTGCAGCTATGCACATTCCATTGCCCTTATCATGGGAAGGAACCCTCACTGCCTACACACACACACACACACACACACACACACACACACACACACACACACACACACACACACACACACGCGCGCGCGCACATTCACACTCACATAACTCAGCTGGATTACACAGCTGGAAAAAACAAAGGGGAACAATATTTGACTTACACTATTTTCTAAATAGGTAATATACATGGGAACCCCACCTAGTAATTCAAAGGGGGTGTTTGTTGCTGTGGTAATTCTATCCAAATTTTTCAGGAGGTAAAATGGAATTTGGAAATTGGTATAAATTGGAATTTACAGCTGCTTGTTTTGATATGCTAGCAATTTCAAGTCAAATGAAAACTGTTTATAGAATACATTAATTTGTGACTTAATTGATAGTTTTATCCAAAGTTTACAGTATTTGACTCATACAGCTGGCACATTTGTGTATTTTGCTGAAAAGGTGCTACAACATAAATAGGGAGTGGGGCTTCGAATGACAACCTTCAGATTAAAAGTGCTGTTCTGAATTATACTGTAAATCTGCAGGCAGCCCAAAAAAAATCTGAACATTTTAAACCACCAGTCCCCCCTAGTGGACTGACTGCAAGTTGCACCTAAAATTTGCATCATCCCATTAGTGGACAAAAGCTGAAAATCTAAACCACTTGCAGTTTATTAATGTCTGTGCAAATACCCGTTAAATGGATTATTTAAAGCAGAATAAAATGGGTCAGATGTTAAATGGTAACATGATACCATAACCCAAAATGAGTGACCTGTGACCTCACTGTCTGGCTCCACTTCTGCGGGACATAAGAAAAAGATTAGTTCTTCGTTCCAAATGCTGCTAAAGAAAGAAGAAACCAGGAAGGAAAAACTGGCCTTTCTTGTTTCCAGACAAACATACCCAACATACCTTCATATCAGCATTTCTTCTACCGTGCAGCTCAGTCTAAGGTGCAAATTAATATACCTTTAATATGAGTTTATAATTTGATATTTATCAGAAGTGCCTGGCAAACAAACTACAATTCCTCATGAATCAAAAAGTTACAATAAATCCCAAAGCCTCAAAGTGCCAGATTTCACCTAGCAGCTGAACAAAGAATTGATCTTACTTTTTATATTTTTATTGAATAGGCACACATTTAAAATAGTGAACAACAGAAACCAGCTAAGCAAAAACAGCAGAGTTCTTCCAGTCTGAGTACACCAAGAACCCAGCAAACATACTGTCTGTCTTGGGACTGCAGTAGAAGCCACCGTACTCTGCAAGGCCCACCTGCACCCACACTTGGTCCCCAGGCACCAGGTGTAGCAGGGCCCCCCCGGAGAGTGAGGCCGGCTTGGGCCAGTTGCCATAGAACTGGAAGAAGGAAGCCGCAGCCTGACTGTTCTTCATCAGATCAAACTGCAAGCTGGAGCGGTAGACAGTGGCATGAACTGTGAAGTAGTACACCCCTGGCACCCTGCATGTGAATTTGCCTGTCTCTGTGCTGTAGTCATCCTGCTCATTCAGTATAGCCGTGTCAAAATGAACTGCCTTCCCTGGAGAGATGTCCAGTGTGTGTTTGTCTGACACCTTGGCACTGAACGCTGACTTTGGAGCCACAGCACACTCTCCTTGCTGACCGCGCTCACCCTTTTCTCCAGGATAACCTTGGTCTCCGGCGATGCCCCTTGCACCTGAAATACCTGGAGAAACAGATACATGAATACATAAGAAATGTATGCTCTCATTTTATTCTTATAAAAAAAATTCGTAAGCTGACACAGCATACAAATAAATGGCTGTTTGCTGGAGGAAGAAAATAAAGTTGTGTGCCACCCAAGTTTGAACAAATGCTTTACTTGCACTGGTGGTGAGAAGTATGTCTACACTGGGTCTACCTGGCTCTCCCCGTTCCCCTTTCTCCCCTTTTTCTCCAGGAGAAGCATCTCTTCCATCCCGTCCATCCCGCCCAGGTTGTCCAGGGCTTCCATGTGCACCAGGGGATCCTGGGATTCCAGGTTGCCCAGAGCACATGGTGGGGATCTGGTTGTCCTCGTGTTCTCTGGAAATTCTCACCAGTACAACAAGAATGAGAGTGAGGGTCCAGCACTGGAGCAGTGTCATCTTGGGCTACCTTTTCACGGGTGCAGAAATAAATGAAGAGAACAAATAAATACATTTTTGCATGGTAATGGTTAACTTGTTAAGTGACTCCAATCCTGGTAGACTGTAGATTTCTGTTCCTGGCTGATTTCAGTAGCCAAGAGCTAAATAGTCAAATACATTTCAAATGATTTAATTTGTCTACAGAAGTGGAGGAAAATTTTAAATCTTCAGTGGACAATTTAACTCCCAGCACTGTGCTTCTGGGATGGGTTCCAGACCACCATAGCCTTCCCCTAGGATAAGCAGTTATGGGTAGCAAGTGAGTGAGTAGTTAAAATGAACTGAACTGTGAATACGTTTAGCATTTCTTGAACAGAAGGCCCTGTGAACTTCAGAATACAACAAGACTGGTAGGAAAACAGAATGTTACTGGTTACAATCCTTAAAAGTACCATTATAAGGACACAAGACAGAGGCACCAAAATATGTTGTCATTAATTTTAGATTCTAAGTTGCTAGTTGCTTTACATAAAGCATCAGACAGAAACTGCTGATGATTCCATATATCAGCACTGACCTTCCCCAGCAAACAGGGAAAACAAGTACTACACAAAGTATACAAGCTATCAAATTTAACAGGCAAAATATTTTACTTACAACACTATTCATATAAGGCTTTCTTATAAAGCAGCCAAAATGAAGAGCAATTAGTATTTCTTACCATCAGAAAAATGCAAGCATTACAACACTGGATGGAATTTTTTGACCACTGCTGTATCCTGACACACGGTACTGTATATCATGATACGTTTCTACTTCATTCTTACACAGTTCCAGATGCAAACATGTGACAACAACTAATCTATATTAATGGCACCAAGATTCTTTTGGACTGGTGCAGCATACTCAGAGTAGGATGGGTGTTTGTGGTGGAACTGCCTATTCTATTTAAAATTCTGTTCTGGCAGCTGGAGCGTATAATCCGTTCTCAGACACACAGAACATAGAATCCAACTGCAGGAAGAACAGATTAAAACAGCACGTTCGGTATAATTCGGTGAAAAACTTACCGGCTCAGTTGTCTGACAGCCTGTTAAGCTTCAACTTTAAAGCAATAAAAACCACGAGCAAGTCCCAGCTCTTCTCTCCTGCTTAGTTCAAAGCGGCTGAAAAAAAGCGAGCTCAGAATGTGAGGCCAATGAGATGTGGTGAGGGAAGGGGAGGGGAGGCAAAGGATGACTACCCCCAAAGCCTCATGAAAACAACTGCTAGTCCTCTTCAGAGAAGGCCTGGATAAGATGAACAAAAGTGTTAATAAACTGTTACTTTCTGATAAAGTTGCTGAGCTCAGATCCCAGATGACATCTTCCTGTGGCACTTGAAAAACGTATAACTCGTGCAAAGGAAGCAAAGGCAAGGGCTGAAGTTCCTGAAACTGAAAACCATTGGTGTAAATCAGTTTGAGAGAATCTAAACAGATTTTTGAAAACATTGTTACCTTACCATTGTTTTTTTATTGGATAAAGCCAGAGTTGCCTGGAGGCCTAAAAAACGCGGGTCCGGCTAAAGATCGGGCAGGTTCAGAGAATTTTAGCCAAAATACACCTAGGATGGAAGGTGAATAGCAGTGATTTATCTTCCTCTGTGCCGAAAAAGGTAGAACAAAGAAGAGTTTGAAAGAATGGAATTTATTCAAGTAGACAGAATAGTCACCAGTTTAAAGGAGGACACATGTTGACACCTGGTATGGGTTAAGTTCCACACCACTCTCCTGCTGCTCCTATGGTTTGAAGAGGATGTTGGCCTGGTGTTTGGGGGGGTGTCTGAACTTGTTTGAAAACCTTGCCTTTGTGGCTATAATGAGCCTCGTGAAAGCTGATCTGAGCAGCCAGCAAAGTGCTGGAGAGGGTTTCACAGGCATCAAGCTGTGCATTATGGAAACCAGCATGAGCAAACATTTTAGACAAAGCAAGACATTTCAAAAAGAACAGAAATTCTGCATAGACAAATTGGGCTCACTAGGAACAAACTGTACATTACTCATCATTTCATTCAGTTTATTGTAGCTCCGAGGTAGGAGAAATTAGAACAGCACGTCACAGAAAACATTTAATAAACTATAGCTTTGTTTTAAAAAGCGCATAGAAAAGAAACAAGTATAAACTTAGTCCAAGAAATTAGCAATGACATCATGTATAGACCTTTTTCATGACATAAGCCTCATTTCTGCAGTAGTTTGGGAAGCAAATGCCAACAGGCTGATCACGACAGATTCTGGGTGTTTGTTAAGGACTGTGTTACAACTAATCCTAACTATACATCACTTTTTGCATGCATGCAGATGAATATTATCATAAAAAATATCAAAACAGTCCAAAAAGCCATTCTACTACCATGTACTACAGGTAAGTGACAGTTCATGACAGATTCTTACAAACCATCATTTGGTTCATGGGAAAAGTGTAAAATAATGACCAACTAAGCCCTTACAAACAATGTACATATTACTGCCAGTGATTAGAATTGTTTACCCTATCAGCTTATATCAGCTTAACCTTGCTTATTTTAAATCCACTGGCTCCTCAGCTAACAAACATAACTGGGACCAGAAACTTCTTCCCAGTTTTAGTTTGGAACTCCTGATTCAGTTTGACCACAAAGTAACAATCTAAAACAATTTAATGATGCACACATCCCCATATTTATTTATGGGCTAGGTTCTGCAAAATCTTGACTATGACTATAATAAATAAAAATACTTAGGAAGACCTTAATTTGTTCTATTAACTTTGTGCTAAAATTGAAACTAATTTAAAATAACAGAAAAAATATACTGTCTCTAAAAACTCCCATTAGTGCTGATTGTTGACCACTTCATCCCACAACCATCCATGTTCATGTTAGGGATTAATGAATTTATATCCTACTCTATCCAGTAACTGCCAACATTTTAGAAAATAGGTAAGTGAATTAAACATAAATAAAATATTTGTTGTGAAAAATTTGTAACTTGTCGACTTAACTGAGAAACCTGTGTATTCGCATACAATACATGGACAAAATATTGGAAGCAACACATGAAAGAGGACTTTGAAATTCACAAGCAATTAGAAAGATAAGACTAAATTTAATGCCAATTACCAAAGTATACCTACAATAAAAATAAGCCCAACAATCTACATTTTAATATAAAAATGTCTGAAGCAAGATGAGAGCCTAGTCTGATAGCTGTCCAATTAGAAAAAGCTCAACAATTTTTTACGATGCATGGAGAATAGTAGCAAAGACCATGACAAAATAATGTATGCCAAATGATGAAAACTGCATTACAGAAAACAGAGATAGTGGCTGTAGATCATGGCTCACCAAGAGGATTTAGCAGCCTGAAAATGTAAGCTGAATTGAATCAACACCTCCATAACATACTCAACAAAAACTGCAAATTGAGAGGTTTACACAGCTTGTATTTATGGTAGGACACTTTCAGAAAGCACTTGTTCAAAAACATATCATCTGAAGTAATGAGCAAAAAACCTGTCCCCCTGAGCAGAAGGAAAACGTACTATGGTTTGATGTGTCAGCTATTGCTCTTTATACATTAGGAATGGGTTAAAGGATGCCTTCAACTCACAGTCTCTTGACAGCTGTTAAACACAGTGGATGTATAATGGTATCTTGTGAGCGTTACTGGATCTGATCTATGTATTGTATGGAGGCCAAGAAATATAAAGGCATTTTAGTCCACATTGTTTCCTTATAATGTCCCCATGCATTCAAGAGTACAGCAAGATGAAGTCAGATTTCTTCCCTGGCATCCTGTCACCAGGTCTAAACATCATTCAACTTTTAGCCACTGGGGTGATAAGCAGATGTACACATACTCCATCCCTCAAAGAATTGATAACTTTCCTGCTTCCACTCCACGTAATGTGGATTTAGTTCATCAGCCATGCAAGACAAAGGTAAACATTTCATGAAGATTTTTTGAAAGCCCACTTTCAGAAAACTGTCCTCTGTATCGTTTACAGTCAAAGAGTATAGAGGCAATAGAAGTAATTTATGAAACGCTGGGAAACTCAGTGATGCACTCATAGATGCACCAAAGGCAGTGGTCTTTGGAAGGATGATATCAATAATAAATCTAACAGAAACATCCATCCATCCATTTTTTGTTTACCACTGAATCCTGAGCAGGGTCACAGTGGTCTGGAGCCCATCCCAGAATCAATGGGCACCAAGCTATGAAACTACCCCCAGGTGGAACACGAGTCCATTGCAGGGCGCAACAAAAAACATTTTAAATAAAATGTTCACTTACAAAAATAAATACCCACTATAGCATCCTTTTTTTCTAAACATAACACAACAATGTACATTTTAAAGTCAAACATATCCCCACCTTTTAGAAAATAAGGCAAAAATAAACCCTACAATCTGAAGGATAAAATAAGACTCTGTAGCCAAAGGCAGTTCGCAAAAAGGAAATTTCCATCAGAAGTGGAGACACCTGAGGACTCTGATGAAAATGCACTGTCCAATTCTTTTTTGGAGAGGGCAGGGCATAGAAATTGCCCCTATCACACTAGTACAATTATGCACAAATCCTTTGTTACCCTATGGTCCAAAGCTGATTTCATCTCAATCGTATGAGCAGCTCAGTTTGTGTCAAAATATATTCGAAATTATCCGTTAAAAAAGAAGTTCCAGGCCCTCAGGCCATCATTGTGGTTTTAAGTGACTGCCTTTGTCAATACCGGATACCAATTTTCCCTTATACATCTCTGAAATCAACATTGCTGGAGAAGGAGTCTCAGTCCCACTCAACAACATTTACAGGACTCAAAATACATTTACAGAGCAGACCTAGTACAGATCCCTGGTACATCACACAAACAACAAGTTGCATCTCAAAATGAACTTGAACCTTTTGCACAAATTGTTCTTTGGCATGAAAAACGAAGAGAAAGTTCTTGAATGTTCCAAAATCAAGCACTGAAAAAATCTGGACATCATCTCAGGTCAAATGTACTACAATGGCTTGCAAATGAGCAAAAAGCACTTCACGGACCCACAGGTGCAGGTAACACAAAATCTGTAATTGCAGGCGACCTCCTCTCCTCAGCAAATCGTCCCCGGCATGAAAACAGCAGCATGCTTCTGACCATGAATGCCAACAACGCACACAGGGTAGTCGGGCTCACAGGACTGCTTGATGAAGTGGGCCGCGTTGCCAAACACAGAGGTGTCCAAGACCGTTTGTTAATGCAGGACACAGTAGTCAAGACCCTACATGAACAAAAAGGTGAGGGGGTATTAACATTACTGTGAGATTCAGAGACACTCGGCATGAGTGTGCCGGGTATGTCAACATAGGAACATTAAAAAAATGACAGAAGAAAGGTCATATATTTACTGATTTATCAACAAGTGAACATATGATATGGGGGCTGAGTCCTCTGATACTCACCTTCAAGTTACAGTGTTTCTCCAGTTTGTTGGTGAGGATGGAGTAGAGGAGGACCTGTCCAAAGACACAAATACACCAATGTCAAGAACCAAAGTGCAACATAAAGAAGCAGCAGAGTGGTTGAAGAGTTGGACTTCTGCTCTCTCTATGTCCAGAAAGGACTCTAATACAACAAGGAAATTAAATTGCCTTACTTAAAATTCTCAGCTCAACAACTGGTTAACCCAGTGAAAGTTATCACTATCGAAAGCACTTTCAGTAAAGTCATCAATTGACTAAAGACAATACAAACAACAAAACTTCTCATCCTCTGGTGTTGCCATTCTGGTTAAAATACTAACCTGTACACCTGGGCTACTTCTTTGGACTGACTAGCAGGAGAGGTAAATGCCCCTGGCATGTCTAAAAAAGCAACAATCAATAAATCAGAAAAGTAAGAATCATCATGTACATACCATACTGCATAACCATTCTGAACTGAATACACAATGCACTTTGTCAGGAACTTCCTTTAAGGAGCAATACTGTGATTAAACATTACACTCCTCAGAGCTAAACACTGACTCACCAAGCCTAGGTTAGCTGCACTGCCTCTTCTTTCTCACTGCAAAGATAGTATTCAGGTGGAAGACAATGTTTGGATGCTAGGAAGCTGCACATGTTGACCTCTTGAGAAGTTGTGCAAATGTGGAGAACATTTCTACATTCACTCTAATTTTTTCATCATTTAGTATTTCTGGTAACAGGAACCTTTTTACTGGCTCAGCCAATCGAAAGCCAGAAACACATCTGAAATCTGTATTAGCTGCATCCCAGGCAGCCTTCACCAAGGATACCAGGTGCTACCCTTCCTTCCAAAATGAACTGTGGGGGCCCCACTGTACCTGTGGTACAGACGGGTGCGGGCAGAGCCCTGGGGGCTTACTGAAGGTTTACCAGCATCATTTGACTTCCTGAACTTAAAACGATAGCTTTGGAACTGTTGGAAGCCATGAAGATGTTCCAGAAGGAACAGGACTGTGTTGTGGACTACTCCCAGCATCCGTAAACCATCCAAATCTAGAAGGAAGTCAGTACAAGTATGGAGAGATAAAGATATTTCAGAAGAAGAATAACATCAAAATCCTTCATAAAATAATGCTAAATTCTTTCCTTCTGGATTAGTAAGTAACAATACAATAAACATTTGTTTTTAATTTCCAAACATAGTCAATATAGATGTGCATTTTTGCAGAACTTATTCTGGAGAGATGGTGCTTCACATGAGTGCTACAACAAAGCATCAGGTCATCATTTCCACATTAACCTTCAAAGTAGAGCTTCTTGAGTCCAGCCTTAGAACGAGCTTGTTGCACTTTATCTGTGAGGCACCTCCAGGCCTCTGCAGGGGGATTGAAGGCAGATTAAATTATTATTAAATTCTGATGATTGACTTGCACAGGAAATTCAAGTACATAAAGTGTAAGGTTAATCTCTCAAAAATTAGCACTGCAGTGTCTTCTGGCATTGGCCTGAGATACAGATGCAAAGACAAGAGCAGGGGTAAAGTGAAGATACCTTCAATGCTATCGGAGCAGATGTAGAATCCATCATCACTGTGGATCTCAAATATCACCCCTCTCATGGATTTGCCACAGGAAAGTATGTCTCTCCTGCAAGGTGTATTGTTTGGCATAGACAACCACCCCTCTTCTGTCTTGGGGTCTGGAAGCACTCACAGTGAGCACAGGTAGGAATACAGAAAGGACAAAAGAAACCACAGAGAGAAGTCAGAGGTTAAGGGTGAAATGGAAGATTGCTACAACTGGTACAGAGATTCAAATATGCAAAAAGATTAATTATCAGAAAAATTACTGGTCAGCCAAGCCAATTCACCTTTAACCTCAGACCTCCCAAAAGAATCAACCTCCTCTGTCACTCTGCAGAAGAAGTTGCATGAATTAGAAATAACAAAAAATAGACATCAATTACCTATTACACCAGATGTTACAGAATAGAATAAAAACAAAGTTCCTAAAATTGCTTCACATACCTCCTGTTAGTCTTCGCCTCCTCGGTATGAACAAGTCCAGGAGAAGATGCTTTTTTACAATTACTGTTTAACAGAGAAACCATTTTATTTTTACCATCAGAAAATAACTGTTCATCAGAAAATATTGACAAATCATCTTTAGTAATCAATGCATATAACTGTTGATTCTTACCTAGGAGAAAAGGGACATGCACTGCCTGCTTCTTCTGTCTCCTGAGAGGTCTTGTGTTTGTTGCCACTGGCCTTGCCAGCGATACATTTTTGCTCTCCATTCTCAGTCATTGATAATGAATCCACTGTTGTATTATTATGTTCCTGGTAATGATCTGAGTGCTGACTGTTTTGGGATGGGATGATCATGACATTCCTATTTAGGCCATGTGAGACAGGGTTTTGTTCCACAGGTACAGATCCATGTGTGGCTTCAGTGGCATTCACATTCTGCAGTTTGTCAAGCACCACTTGAGTGACAGACTTGTGTTCGAGGCAGGAAATGTTCTCATGATCTGTCAACTGGTTAAAGCCCACAACCTGATGGGTTGATAGCACACAGATACTTTTAGTCAGAGGGGCTTGGGAAGGACTGGTTAATGGTGAGATTAACTGTGAGGGCCCTGATTGGATAACAATTTGTGGCTCATGAATATTAAGAGGGGCTGGACCCATAAAGCTGTTAGTACTACTGCCTGGCACAGATAGCACATTCAGTCCAGACACAGTGCATGGCAGCAAAGGAGTTGAGGAGTCCTGCCCCATAAAACCAGGCTGCCCAGCATTGAGAGAGATTCCTTGCGGCAGTACAGCTGTTGCTGGCTCCAAGTACACATACCCTGGTTTAGGCCATTTGATGATACGGGTAACTTTCTGGTGAGATGTACTGGCTGTTGAAGTACTCAACTGTACCAGACTGGCTGCCATCTGTGATGGCAAAACATTGACAAGAGTCTTGCTGGGCATGACATCAGTAGGAGCCAATTTGGGCTTTTTATTAGATCGAGCTTGCTTCTTGACTTTGCGTGGCTGAAGTCGGGAAATAGGGCGTTTTGTGCCATGCCCAGAGGTGAGGACCATGGGAGATGGGGATGAGGAACTGGACACTAAAGTCAGGTCAAGACCAGATGCAGTTCCCAGTACGTTTGAATTGTGGGACTGGACACTGGGGAGGAGGCCCGATGTGTGTGCAAGCCCTGGCTGGAGGCTTTTTTGCTTTGGATCAGTGAATCCTTGGAAAACAGCTCCTTTCCCGGCAGGAGAAAGAATGGCCTGAGAGGCACTAGTCCTAGTACTGAGTCCAGCAGTCGAATCTACCTTTCCAGTCATGGAGTTCAAAGCTGAAAAGCCTGTATCTATTCCTCCTGTTGTGGTGACAGGTGCTACGATCTGGATCTTCTGTGTACCACAATTGGGAAGAGAGTGCACAAGATAGAGGGGATGTAGTGGTTGGTTCAGGACTATCAGGTTTTCTGGGCTAGGAGTCAAATGGGCTGCAATGCTAGCTGCATGTATAGGGTCTTGAATTTCCATAGGAACAGGTGTGTTGTGTCTCTGAAGAAGCAAGCTGGGGGGACTTTCCTTCTTCAAATCCTTAGTCTCTGGTTCCACTGCCTGGCTAAGAGGTGGAATGGCCATGTCAGGGGCCTCTATATGACCCCCAGCCAAAGATGTAAGCTGGCTTTGTTTGAACGCTGAAGCCTCTAGTCCATTCCCAAATGGCTGATCCTCTGAAGAACCCTCAGTCCCTTCCCTCTGCTTGACTGTTCCTTTCCAAACTCCTGAGTCAGGTGGGGACACAGAAGCAATATTCTGTTTCAAGATAACAGCACCATGTTTTGGTTCACTAGCTGATGGACTACTGGTGGTAAGCACAGACAGATCAGAAGGTAGAACCAAAGGAAGGTTGTATGGCTCTTCCTCAGAAACATTAGTGCAAGACTCTACTGGCAGTGGCTGTGCAAAATCCTCAAACAGACTAATATCTTTTCCCTGGTCCCCTTGAAGGCTAAACCTTTCGTCCAGGGACACAAGCTCTGAAGATGCCTCTTGTTGTCCCAGTGCCTGTAAAGAAGGTGTATTGAGAACAAATTCCATGATATCAGAAGGAAGGATGTTGCCACAGTCATCACAGCCAATGCTGAGAAGGTCTGCACTTATGGAGGGTTGAACCTCTGTTGGGAGGCAGGTTTCTTTTCGGTTCTTCTTGCTTTCATTACCATTGTGAATGCTGTTCTCTCTTGTACCACTGCTGTTTTCTACTCCCTTTCCTGAGTCAGTCTTAGTAGTGTCAATCTGACTCTCTGTAACTTTCTTTCTTTCACAGTTGTTTTTAGGTATGGAGGAGGTGCTTACACTGGTGTCACTTTCAGAGCCATCATCAATACCATCCAGCTGGGTAATCCTAAAGTGGCTTAAACAACCTGTCAGAACAGCTCCTTCTTTAGGTTTCTCTTTGCTTCCTTTTTCCTTCATTGTTTTATCTTGAGACTCTGTGGCAGGGCATATCTCAATTTCTCCTGGGGAAGGAGCCCCATTTCCTGAGCTCACTGCAGTACGGGTAGAGTTACAATAATGGGAGTTGCTGTTTGTGTCTCTGTTCATCCCACTCTCCTCTTCCTCTATATTGTGCTCTGAGGAAGAAGTGGACACACAATCTGCTGTATCCACCTGCCCTTTAGCTGAGGATGTGTTTCTTCTGCTCCTCAAATTCTTTGCATCATTTTCTCTACAACAGTGGGAAACTTCCTTCTCACCACTGGAGAAAGATGTCTGACCAAACAACATGCTGGAACGTACCCGAGTGCTACGTGGAAGGTATTGCTGCTTCGACAGCACAGTGCTGTCACTGTTTTTGACCAAAATGCCCTCATTTTCACTAGTAAATGGGGACACTGGACTCTCCTGCTGTGAGTCCAACTCTGACCTTTCTAAACCCATGGATGCAGAGGAGAAAAGGTGCAATTTGGAGGAGTTCAGACCATCCTGTCTGGCAGGTGTATGGAAAACTTTTGTAGTGTCTGTTTTTGTACCACTGGGACTAACATTTCTAGAAGATACAGTTGTACTGACTCTGAGCTTTGAATTTTTTTTTCCAACTTGAAAGCTACGTTTCGTTTTGAGTTTTGTATAGCTTTTCGTCTTTGCCTCAGATGTTGTGCTGGTGTCAGTGTAATTATTCCTCTCCTCCTCTACCTCAGGCCCACAATCCGCTTTCTTAAATTTGGATGGTCTGACTAATGCCACAGGTGCTGGAAGTGCCCTGGCACATGTGAGGGTTTCATTCTTTACTAAGCTAGAAGAACTGTGTTGTATACCATCCATCTGGTTCACCAAAGCTTTACTTTGGTCTTTTTGGCTAAGTGGCCCAACCTTACAGTTCTGCTGCTCTGTGGAAGACATCTTCATTGGGACTTTCATCCCAAGGCCTTTGGGAACAACTGGGAGCAAAGTAGCAGAACGTGAGCTGTGTGACAGACCCGCTGTGATTTCATCAGGTGCTGAGGTTGAGAAACCCCCTGGCAGAAAAAAACAAACACTTCAGCAGTTTGTCAATTTTTCAAGATACTTTAAATTTGATAAAAGAAAGGGCAAAAAAGGTAGAACAGCAGTTATATCCTCCATAAAGGTTCAAACATTACAACAATCAGTAAGAACAATATTTTATCTGCTGCTTATATTTACAGCTATAGGAAACACTACAGTAGAACCCACCTAACTCAGAGAAGGAACTGCAGAGAAGATTTTGGCTCTCTTTGCTTACAGCTGTACACTTGGACCCGTGCCCCATGCTCAGTGGGTGTCGTCTCAGAATCTTACAAGTGTATAAAGAGCGCCTGTGAGCATCTGTTGTACTCCAGTACACTCGGGAACACCTTGAAGACACATCAACAATTGACAACAATTAAAAAACAATGATAACACAACAATAATAACAATTAGAAAATTGTAGAAGTTGCCATGACATGTGAAACTCTTTCTGCTCTGTGTGTTTCTTATTTTTATTTAAGCAACACATTTGTTCAGAGAAACTTACCATAATATGTTTGCAGAATTAACTATATCATTTATCCATATATACACTTGGGCATACACTCAATGGTGTAGCAGCAGGAGAGGATTTTCAACTGGAAGCCTTCAGATTACAAATCACTACAGCACACTGTAGTGAATTCAACTGTACATAAATAATCACACAGTTATAAGATTTAGCGTACATGCACATCTCAAAAGGAAACACCCTACATACTTACTGGTACCCAATGGGGAATAGCTTTCCCTCACACTCAGAAAGCTGTTTTAGCATTCCAAGGCATTCTACAGTCATGGAACCTGCAAGGACAAAACAAAGAGCTTAAAGCTGTTTCTGAAGGTTTTTCTAAAAATTACTCCTGTAGATTGAACACATCTTTCCTGGAAAATAAGATAAAGGGACTTGCCTATCATCACCCGGATGTCCTCAGAATTCAGACCACAGTGGTAGCTCTTCCTCAGGCTGATACCTTTTGGATCCACCAAGATCCGGCGCATTACCTCAAACTCAGCCTCTGACACCCCCTATGTGGATGGAAAGAATGCAGAGTACTTCAGAGGCTATAAAGGCACCACAAAACCTTAAGTATGCGTGCAAAATCTTTGCTGAACCTTCTCCTGAGTGCAATAAATCATAATCAGAGAATATGGAAGTATTTACTCCTATAAGACAGGAGGCAAAATTGCAGGATGCAAAAAGATCCAGGTTACCGTACAGCTTTTTACCATCCTTTCTATCAGTATGGCCATCTTTTTATCCTGAATAAGCACTCAAACTTTAAACTGGTAAAGGTATAAGCTACACAGATTACCAGATGCTCACCTCCCCCTTTGCAAGGCCTTTGTGTTGCTGGCAGTACACTTGCCTGTCCTCTAGGAAGGCACAGTGCTGTCGACGGGCGCACATGAAGTGGAAATTACTGGAACAGGAGGCTAAGCAGCAGCCCACAGTGGCACCAGGTCTCTGACAGAGGTCACAGTACTAGATGTGTCAGAAGAAAGGGACGCAAGTGGGAAGTGTGTCACAGACCGCTGTCACTACAGAATCCTCTTCTCTTAGATATATGCGATCACAAATTTTGTTTGTCATTAGAAACTGCAGACATCTGGTATTTTTTCCTATTCCTAACTTCCTATAACCACGCTTTCCACACCCCCTCTTTACCAGCTGCTTTCCCCTGACCACAGCCATGTGCACGTTTTTTAGGGTACCATCTTCATCCTCAAACACCTCAGTGGACCAAAGGACACAGTTCACATGGGCCCACTCATACCAGCCAATGTACAGCAGCCTCCCACCATTCTGAAAGAGAGAGGCACATACACAATAAACTTTTGACACTCTCCCAGTCTACTGAATGCCTGAGGTATTGGGGCAAACTATTCTTGAAACAATATGTGTCAAAGCTTGCAGTGAGAATCTGTAAAAGCCTTACACTCTGACTTTAGTAAATGTGCCCATACTCACATTAGCATCAGCATCGCCATACAGCAGGCAGAACACACACCGTCGTCTGTCACTCATGTCCGGCTGAGTGAGGATCTTTGTGTCATCGTTGTAAGAGACATTAGAATCTGAAGGCTGGAGTGAACCAACAGCCTTCTCAGCTGGGCTGATCCTGTCATGTTTGCATTGCTGTGCATAGCTGTGCTCCAGACGAGGCAGCATGGCACTGGGGGTAGGTCCACAGCTGCAGAATGAAGCTTACATTAATAGCCACACACTCTGAACGCAGATCGCTAAATGGACCTTGACGTCAGCAAACCATACCATCATCACAAGACAAACACTTTATAAATTTTACTTTAAAAATTCTAAATACTTTCTTTTCAGACACTGTGCAACATAATATTTGAACAATCAAAACAAAAAGTACACTGGAAATAAGTAAAATCTCATGGTCTTTCTCACCTAGAAGATACTTTTTTCACTTCCCAGAATCTGGATTCTTTCACTTTGAACCAGGGAAACACTCGCTCCATTAGCTGTGACCAAGACCATTAAGAATTTGTGTCAGTCATCTAATCACTGACAATTTTTACACATCAATAACTGCCAGTGTTTTATATTGAAAATTATATGTCAAAACTACTTTTTATAACATGACCCTTTCCATTCTATTTTAAAATAATTAGCATTCAGAAAAGCAATTAGTCAAGCGTTCAAAAAGGCCAGGTACTCTGGTGGAAGTATTAAAGTCAGTACTAACCCTGATGAAGAATGACTTGACCACACAGTTTGCCTTCATCTTCTCAGGGTCTCCTCCCTTAGATCTAATGGCTGCCTGGATGATCCTCACAATGTCATTGCTAAAGTCCATCTAAAAATGTTGGGTAAGGAACAAAAATGCTTTGCAATCCTAGAAATACTGTAAAAAAGGACAAAATGTACGTAACACACAGTTGCTCTTGCTAAAAGGCAGGGAGTCATCTACTTCTCTGACTCACCACAGAAGTGTACTGCCCACTTTCCGTCTTTCGCTTCACCGATACGAGATCAGGGGGCAGAGCCAGCACATCTGCCAGCATTGGTGGCCCTGGTCTCTCAGGGGAGCAACTTGAGGGCAAGCGCTCCTCTAGCTCCAGGTTCAGTTCTGGAGCTTTCATCAAAAACTGGGGGTACCAAACAAAAGGGGGGAGGGAGAAGCAGTTATTCAGATTTGATGAAGAAAACAAAGTACAACCATATTTTACATTTCTACAGAACAGTATGTTGTGAGTGAGCTGCTTAATGCAGGATACACAGTGGCATCCATTAGGGATGCAAAAAATATGCCAGGAAAGAGAGTTTAAAGCCATGAGAAATTCTCATGTAACTCCCAGTTTAGTAAATGGAGATTTTTAAATATTCAAGCAATTAAATATCTAAGAGGGGGAGGCTTTCTCTTGGTGAGATGTCAAATAAATTGAAGAAATGCTGTACCCATTGCACTGAGTACTAGTTACTGAAATTAGAGGAATATACCATAAGACTTCTGATAGCACAAGCAAATTTCCCATTTGAAGTTTGGAATTAATGCAACCTTTTGAAAATGTTTACTTTCTTAGCTTTTAACACTAAATCTGATTTGATTTTTCATTTTATAATGATACTGACACATTGCCCTCTAGGCCATTAACTAATGTTCCACAAGGTCAATCTGCACAAGAACCTAAGGTTAGCACAGTGGAAAAAAATGGAACAGTAGACTGCCAAGGATGCTCAGGACTATTTTTCATGTGTTTGTTATAAAAGAAAAGTATTATCGGATTGCATAGAATGTTGCTCATACAGTATCTATATGTCAGTGATATCCTTATACTCCACAAAGAAGCTGCAGACATACCAAACTGTAGTGCTGGAGGTGCTGAGAGGTAGGGGAGTCAAGTAGCATACTGAGGACTTGCTGTAAAGAACTCTGCAATGCACTCTGCAGTGCTGTCCTCCAATCCACTGGATTATGCAATGCACACGTTTTGCAGGTGTAGGCAACTCCCTCAAGATGGCTGCAAAGGATCTCATACATCTCCTCTACAAGAAAGTCAGGGATGCAGTTTTTGTGCTACAGCCTAATGCCACTGACAAGCAACAGAGCTAAGCAGGGTATTCTCATCTGAAATGTTTTCTTGAAACAGCTAGTCAAGTCATGCCCAGACCACAAGAAAGTTTTGGAATAACCACTGCAGTTGCAGGTATGTCTAACAAAACTACGTGGAAACTACTCACCTGAAATGTTCTCACACTTGGCATGTACCTGCTGGCCACACTTCGCACACTGGATCATCTTACTCTCACGGACACCGTCACTGCAGTCTTCGTTGCATTGTTTGTCACAAAGCAGGCAGCATTCATCTGGGAACACAGGCAGTCGCTGCAAGTGCTTCAGGGGACTATTATAGATGAACCAAGCATTCTCATTGTCCACACTCACCCTTGAAGGATTCTTTGACACACTGGTGACACAGGGAATAGTCACATGACCAGCGAGCCTCCTTGCTCTCCCCTGGCTTGGTGGATCCACATTTGCGACAGCGCACACATTTCGGACAGATCTACAGGTGCAATGGATGGCAATGACTCACACTCACACTAAATGAAGTAACTATCACTCCCATCCGGAGTAAGCAGGCCCACTTCTGCTAGCTAGATGGTTTTATCCAGAGGTGGATATTTTACTGAAGCAGCCCAGTGTAAGAATCTTCCTCTTCCAGGGCCTTAAACTTGCAACTTTTTGGTGAATAGTATAGCTCCATAACCACTGACCTCCTCCTCACAAAGAGAAACAGCATCAATAGCATTAGCACACAACGCAAAAAACAGAGAGAAGCTTTGGACATACCCATATTTTGGTCTTGTTGAGAGTGGTAGGGTGGTGGGGTTCCAGGCACTCGGGATGATAGTGATTTCCACATTTTGCACACTCCAGTAACAGCTACATGTTAGAAAAAAGGAATGTCGATGGGGAAAAAGGTCAACTATAACAAGTGTTTTCAAGCAGGAATCACTTTAACTCCAGTGATGTGTAATCAAACAGAGGCATCTTACCCTGGGGTTCAGGTGCTGGCGATGACAAAGGCTGCAAGTACGGCAGAGGCGGCAGCACCAGTTCTTAAGCTGCTCCTGCTGAGGGCGCTCCATCTCCTCCAAGCAGAAGAGATGGAATGGCTCACAGCACACCTGGCAAAACACAAACTGCAAGGAAAGAAAGAGATAGAAATTAATCCTGCCCACAGCTCCATTTTATGAAATTCGTGTAGAGAGTAATGATGGTCACCACAAAGGGAGCACAGCACTAACCTCCACTTTGCCAGCACTAGCACAAAGGAAACACAAGAACTGTGGGCCACTGTGTGCAGCTGTCAGGATGCCGAGCCCACCCATCTCCCACACGCTGTCAGCATTAGTACCATGACTAAAGCCCCTCAAGTTTTTTCCGTCACAATGCGATCCACGTTTATCATGGTCTCCTTCAAAAGGGGGTATCAGTGAGTTCAAAGGAGTGCTCTGAACTTGGAGAGACATGGGCGTTAGCTAAGGAAGGAGCACAAGAAGTGGAGGAGTGAAAGACATGGAATGAAGTCCCCAGGATGTGACAACAATCATTTACATATTTAGAAAATTATTTTATCCAATGAAACACTTTTCAAAGGTTTCATTTTTATGCAGATTTTAACATTTCACTACGCATATTTAGTGGTTAGGTTAATCTACACAAGAACCTAAGGTTAGCACAGTGGAACAAATGCTTAGGTTAGCAGTTTAGTTAATGAGCAAAAATCTATTGTAATGAACAATTCCTTACCTTTTCTTTAGGCCTCTGTTTAGCCAGAACTAACGGGGGAATATGCTCATTTTTCATGTTATCATCCAATTCTGCAGTAGTATTGGAAACTGTGTTAGTAATTAAACTGCATGTTCAAATACTGCTGATTTAATTCTGAGAATGTCTGCATCTAAATTTTGCTAGTTTGTTAGCATTCAACAACAAATTATTAAAAAATACATTTTTTCTTCATCTAAAGGAACTAATTCATTTTCAAAAAATAAAAATGCTGTATTAATTATAAAAAATATATCTGGTACACACTTTGATACAAGCAGATTCAAATACTATATTACCTGTGTTGGAGCTGGAATTGACAGGATTATATTTCTGGAGTCGATTTCTTGCCCCCTGGGTATCTGATCTCAGATCTGAGGTAGGCTTATGCTGTCCTGGGGGAGGTGGGGACTGTGATGGTGGACAGTGCTTGAGCTGTCCTGGGGGAGGTGAGGACTGTGATGGTGGACAGTGCTTTTGTTGCCCTGAGGGAGGTGGGGATTGTGATGGTGGACAGTGCTTATGCTGTCCTGGGGGAATTGGGCACTGTGGAGGTGGACAGGGATTCTGTTTTGTATTGGGGGTTGGGGAAAGGTCACTGCAAGGCAAAGTGAGAGGGGAGTTGGACCTTTGCTCTTTCTGGGTGGTGGTGACAGTAAGCCAGGAGGGCTCTTCTAAAAGAGGTGGATTTGGAGGTTGAGGGGGATCTGTCAGATCACGAAGGGATGGAACAGGGGTAAGAGCAGCAAAAGATTTAGATGGTAGAGTTCTGCTTTGACTGCCACCTGGATCCTCTTGGAGAGGATAATGGACCAGTTGCCTCTTAATAGCGGAATGTCGTGTCCCCTTCTTTGTTGACTTTTTACCTTTTGTTTTGGCCTTTTTTACTGTAAAATTAACCAAAAGAAAATAGCTGTGATTACCAAATGAAGCATGAAAACAATGAGAACAAAGATTTTTGTTCAAATGCATTTTGGAACACAAACCTTTGCCTTGTTTCTGAGCAAGCAACAAAGATGACATCGACTGCAGGTTCTGACACTTTCTCACCCTAAAATACAACCAAGACATAAGGAACAATGAGTCTACTAAGCTACTTCTCAGCCACAAGGTCTTAAGCACACATCTTAAGAATAATGAAATAAACATACCTGCAGCATTGCTTTTTAATGTTACGACCGCCAAACTTTGGCTTGTCCAAGCAGTTAGCACAGATTCCACAGTCTTCAGGTACTGCACAGCCAGGACACTGTCCACAGCGGCGCCCCCTCCTTGTAGGGGCTTCCAAAGGCATCTTGTGCTTTGTCACTGGCTTCTCAGGATTGAATGTCTGCTGTGTCTCATTGTAGCTTGACTTAACTACAGAAAAAAAGTCTAAATCAATAATGTATCAACACTGAATACTTTAAAAGACTGTATTTAACAAAACTGTTGGCATCTCTACCTTTGCTCCCTGCTGAAGAGAGGATGCGCTCCTTCTCCCCCCAGGGCAAGGCACTGAGAGTGGGCACATCATCCGGAAAAACGGCCCGCCTCTGCCCCAAAGCTGCAGCTGCACGCCGACATACGTGTTTTATGCGAGGACCTCGCACTGACACCTTGAGAGAGTCGGTGTTTTCCAAGCCCTGTCACCACAGCAACAGCGCAAACTTTTAGAACACATCATAAACCACTCAATATTTAATTTATATTAAACCAGGCACATACACAACTGCAGTTTCTCAGCCTTGCAGGCAGGCAGAATCCACCATGAATATTAAACCAGGCTAACCTGCTCTGTGGGCTCTTCAGCCCTTAGAGCACTGCTCCTCTTGATCTTGCAAAGCTGGGCTCCAGCCTTCTTCAGCAGCCCCACCACGTGCTGGCTAGTTGCTGCCTGACGTTCGGACTGTGTTGGAGGAGAGCCAAGTGAGGGGGCTGAGGCGTGCGTCTGAGCTGGATCCGACTGGGTGGTCTGCTGGAGTGGGGCACTGATCCTCACCCTCTGACCTGCTATAGTCTCCATATTGTCTTCTGTAATTCTACTTTCTAAAGACAGAAAGCTCTGCTGTGGACCAGGACCAGCCTCTGATCCATTATCTGCTGCTCCTGGATCTGCACAGCTCAGGGGATTTTCTGGAGGAGGGGACAATGGTGATTCCTCCATGTTTCGGTCAGCTAAGGTGAAAGGGCCAGGAGCATCACTACCAATAGCATCTTGGTGTGCACCCTTTGCCTCACTAACATCCTTTTTCCTTCTGTCCATTTTGCCCTCTTGCACTTGGTCTGCACTTTTCTTGCTTTCCTGCTCCTTTTCTCCAGAAGCCAATCCCAGCAAAATCGAGGCCTCCGGCTCCTTTTCCTCTGTTGATCTGACTCTTTCTGCTGGGGAAACACTTGAAGAAAAGAGAGAGAAGACCTGGGAAGAGGTGATTGCAGTTTCTCCAAAGGATCTTTTTAAAGTATGGGTCACTGAGGCTGTGCTGAAGCTGGCAAAGGCAGCAGAAGAGTTGAAAGTAAGCCCTCCTGAGGAAATAGGACAGGCAGAGCTCTTCAATAGAGCAGTCTGCACCCCCAACCGACTGCTACGAGTAGTCATGGAGTGAGACGACATCCTTGGCTGGCTACGCAATGTCCTTCTCCCGAAATTTCGCACTGTCCTATCCACTGCAGTGGGGGCCCGGGGAGGAGCTGAGGGCCTCACAGGGGCTGGTAAGGTGACAGACTCATAGATTCGGGAATGAGCCTCACTAGGGGTGAAACAAGGGGCGCGGAGCAGGGGGCGGAGTTTACACAGAAAAGTCCTCGGCCAGGGAGGAGACTGTAAATGAGGATGGGGTGGCAGTGGCTGAAAAATATTTTTGCCTGTCCCAAAGGTCCTGCTCCCTCCAGGAACACTGGTGCCACTTGCTGGAGATGGCAGGCCAACATCTTCTGCTGTGAGAGGTGAAGGGTGGAAGTTGTCAAAAACAGGTCTACGGATGAGGCCCTCTTTGGCATACTTAGCAGAAGAAAAGCCCTGGCGCTCAGAGGTGGACAGGGATGTCCAGAGGAAGGTGGGCTGCCGCAGGATGGAGCGGCGCCCCTCACAGACAGGTGAGGGAACTTTTGGTATTGGCACGAAAGGGCCAATACGATGAGGCATGATCCAGGCAAAGTTGGGGGAATGCTCACTAGTGGAAGAAACAGCAGACATGGATGAGGAAGGCACTGATAAGGCCCTGTATGCTGCTTGAGATGAAGACTGACCTCTAGCCATCAGGTTGCTTCTTCTACTCCCCTGACCTCTACGACCTCTGTGTCCACCCTTCTTTGCCAAACAGTGCTCATGCTTTGTGAGACTGATGGGCTGCTGCGATGTATGGGGCACGCTGCTCTGCTTCCCTTCCTGAGACAATGAGGACAAGGCCACCGTGAAATCTGAAGTTTGGGAGAAATTAGAGTTGTTGCTGTTGCCATTCAAAAACTGGGATCTGGTCTCAACCAGACTGGTCACTGGTGAGAGGGATGAGGATACAGACGTGGGTGAGTGGTCTGTACAGGAGACACCTACAGCACCACTGGATGAAGATATAGGCATGGTAGGCATGAACTCTAGTCGAGGCATTTTGCAACGGGGTTGTATGTCTGTAAAACTGGTCTCATCTTCAATAAATCGCTTTGGCTTCTTAATGACACGGGAGGAGACAGTGCTCACCACTGGCATAGTAAATTGCGGTATGCTCCTTAGCTGGGTCCTTCTTCCTCTCCCCCCACACTGGTTACCAGCCACTGGCAGAGTGCTACTACGTACCCCTGCTTCATTCTTCTGTGGTCGATCCTTCTTCTGCAACCCCTCCTTGGCACGCTGAAGCAGCTGCCTGGCTATGGTGGCACTGGCCTTCTTGGAGGCAAGCCTACTTAAAATGAATTGAACTTGCCGAGGGTGTGACTGCACTTTTTTTGGTGGAACAAGTGTAGCTGTCAGCATGGCTGCCTTCTGAAGTTCAGAGTAAGGAGGTGTACTAGTAGACTTTGAAGCCCAGCACTCGAGGTTCTCTGGAGTGTTAATTTTATGCTTCCTCTGAGACATAAAGGTATTTTGTTTGGCAACCTCAGTTTCCATCAAGTGCTGGGCAGCTAAGAGGGCATGATCAATATCATTAGCTGCCCTAGCTTTGGGGTATTTGGCAGAAGACAATTGTCCACATTGGCTCCTGGGCTCTGAATGGCATGGCATTAGTTTCACACCACCTGGCCATTTGGGTTTGGCCACTTTAGAGACCTGACCATCTTTTGGGAACCCAAGCTCAATTCCGTGTTGCTGTTGCTCCTGCAAACACCCCAGGTGTGACTGCTTATCTAGCCATTTCTCTTGCTCACTTTCTACTGTGCCTTCGCTTCCCTGTGCTGAGGGATGGCCTCTTTTCCCCTGCCCTAAGTTGGAAGGTCTGTTCTGTGATTTCATGGCACCATTTGTCCTTTCATAGGAGACTGGCAGTGAAGGAGAGCAGGAGGACTCCTCTTGTCTTGATCCAGCCACAGTTTTGGGGGGACGACCTCTGGGCCTTTTCTCCTGAGTGGCTGTGACTGAACCATAAAAAAAGAAAGCAAGGTATTTCCAATTCAATTTCTTTATTATATAGAAAGTTAGTAATTAAAAACAAAATAATTGCAAAAGTTAAAATGTAGGTTTCTGTCAATTATTTATTTGTGATAAAATAAGTCAAAAAGCAGTAGTTGCAGACCTTTTTTTGACATACCCTCATAAACATTTAAATGTCAGAACATTAAAAAAGCCACTAAATATTCTTGTACATTATACATGTTGTGCAAACCTAGTCATACCACACCTTCTGGGTTCCTTGAAGGGCTGTATTCTCCTCTTTTGGCAAGAAACTGACCAAAACCACAAAACACGTCTTCCTGCAGAAAACAAATAATAAAGATCTAAATACTGAAAACTAAAAATCTGGAGTGAAAACAATTTTCAGAAAACATCAGAACTATATCAATAACTTTTGAATTATTATGTACTAGGTCTGCATCTGATCCTGCAGCTCCTTGCACTATGACAAACAATAAGTGTGGAGTATTTCTGCAGAAATAATGAAAATTTTGTTTGAAGTGAGGGAAAAGCAATATTTCAACAACTAGACATTAATAGAATGACTTGCCCTTTATCATCAGTGTGTAGGGCAGTGGTGTTTAACCCTTGCCCTACCTGCAGCCACAGAGGAATAACTGTTATTCAGAATGACAGAGAACTTTAACATTATTCTACCAGGTAGTGGCTTCTGGGAGATAATTAATACCTTGATACTGGAATGGACTTTTTCAGGTTCTCTCTCTCTCTCTCTCTCTCCAGGGGTTTTAATTGCATACTATTCATAGAAACACATTGGGCTGCCACTTGAGTCTCTTTTGCCCAGTTATCCAAACATTGCTTCCTTCAGAGTCCTTGGTTATACCATTCACAGGTATGTTATGACACGCTACACTTCACCAGGCAGGAAAAGATTCCACTGCCTTAGCTCATTTGAGTTTGATTAGCACACCCATTTAAATTCTTCCCAAAAATAGGTGACTTTCATTTTATAAAATCCTTCACAGCAGGAGGCCTAAGGAACCTATCTAACAGACACATTTTGAGAAATAAATTGTATCTGCCAATTGGCAGAAGAGTATGTATTGTTCCAAATGGAAAAAATAAAATATTATTTGTAAAAGAATTACACTTATCACGTGATTTCTGTCTCAGAAGTGATTAGAAGTGTGGCTATGGAAACAAGCTCTCTGGCTGAGGTAGAAGCATTCCCAGGGGAATTATATGTTCTTTCCATCCTACAAGGACAAATATACCAACAATATTAGAGATTTCTCTGCTTATACAACACTCCGAAAACCTTCAAAAATTACCAAAAAATGTAGTTATTAGTAAATTTCATACAAAACTATAGTTATTACATGGCAAAGTGTCAAGGGTTTTCTAAGTTGATAAATGAATGATAAGTACACTCACTAAATGCAGTCAGACATACCATTCAGATGAGCTATTAATTCACTTGACCACATTGTAAAAGAAATAAAAGCTGGTCTATGAACAAACACAGCTGACACATAATATGGAGAGGAGGACAAACTGATTTCCTTAAATAGACCCAAGGCAAGAACAGCAAAAAGTGAAGGTGCCTTTGCTTCCCAGTGACCTTGGCTGTTGGTAGATGCAGGCAAAGATGTTTGCAGCCTGGTCTTGCTTGTATTGTAGGATGTTGCTTTACCATGTTAAGATGCTAAATCAATTAACTCTTGGCTTTTTACTCAGCACACTAATTTGAAACATCATGCAGTTCTTATCAAAATGATATAATTCTCAGGTGCAGAGATCATATGATTACTACTAAGAACTTTTCTGTTTTTATGGAACAGACAGAGTTTAAAGAAAAATGTTTTCAAAACACTACGCAATTTTTCGCCTTTTTTGTCTTTAAACGTATTTATGTTTTGAAAAAGGATGAACTTCAATTAGGCCTTACGCCAAACATCTCGCAGGAAAAAACGTCTTCTACTTCGGCCCGCCTCCCTTTGTAAACTAGACCAATCCTGCCTGTGTGCCCCGCCCTCACTTCCTCCCTTTGTGAGGGGAACCAATTGCGCCTCTGTAACCCGCCCCCTCGTCCTGCCTTTGTGAGTTTGGCCAATCCCGCGTGAAAGTTCCGCCCCCTCAGCCTCCCTTTGTGAGTTTCGCCAATCCCGCCGGGGCGTCACGCCCCCTCAGCTCGCGATCAGAGGGCCGTGTCCAAAAGCCACTACTTTCCCACGCCGCGAGTTTCTAGAGCTGCAAAGCACGTGAGTACGTGGCTCCGTGGGCCACGCCGACTCTCAGTTCTCGGCTTCAGCTGTCGTTGGAAAAAAACCTTGATTTTCCATTAAAACGACCCTTCTCCTTTTAGCTGCATCGCGTTTCCTCCGCGTACAGCATCTGTACTGCCTTTTACAAATCGCAAACTGGGGAACTACTACGTTGGAAAACTTCGCTTTTTTAATTTAAATGCGATCCAAACTCAAACTATATATTAGGAATACTATGATAGGCGCAACCAAGGGAATATGGTCCCCCAATTTTTTAGCTTGATTCATCCCTCAACTTCTGTGAATAATTCCATTAAGGAGATTAAGAAGAAGCTCAACAATGAGAAATGTTAGAACAGAAGCGCAACATTTTACCTTAAAACAAAATATATTGTCAGTATATAACGGATCAAATGATGAGCTTCACTGACACAACTAGCCGTGATTGGGACATGTGCGTTTTAACCACACGGATGGTGCGGTTTTTCACGCAGCTTTCACACATGCAGACAAGGGGAGGTCCCGCCGCGCAGAATACACGCGACTCACAAAGTGCCTCCTCGTCCTCCGTGTCACTCCGTGTTTTTGTTGTCCTTGCCGCGTCGACCCTGTTTTGTCCTTTTTTACACTGTTTTTGCAGCAATCCAGAAAAGAAAATACCAGCTGCGTTTCAGTTCTGTTTGCAGTACTGCAAGAAGAGAAGAAAAACACGTCCATCCTTGTCCTATTTAGTAAGAGACCGAGCCAAACCCACGCAGGACCGTACGACTCAATCAGGGTTAAAAAAAAGTTCAATCTGTGTCACTTCTCGGCCTACTGGCTAAGATCAAAGTGTAGTATGTGTCTATAGCAGATGTGCGAAACACATTGTTCCCCATTATAAATCCAAATTCATACTCGAGCACATAAACTGGCAGCTTTTTGTTCGAGGCGCGTCCCCAGACACCAAAGAAAAAGGAAACGGTTCGCGAAACGACCCCCCACGACTCTCATGCACTGATCTAGCGATGTGTTTCAAATGGGCGGTGGAAGCACCACGTGCCCTGGGGGGACCGTGAGGAAGGATTATAAACAAGAGAAACATGGTTCAGGGATCCATGTCCACACCTCCACGATGGTACAAAGAGAGCTGCGCGAGGAGCTGCACGCGTGTCTGGTGCTTCAATAAGGGCATCAGATGCACCGCACGGCTGCGGCGTACTCACCCCTGCACCGTAACAACCTTCATTCGGTTTTGCTCCTTGACATTTTTTTACATCGTTCTTGCTCAATGTGATTAGGAGCATCTCCGGATTCGTGAGCCCGGCGTAGCGGATGGCGAACCCGCACAATGTGGCGCGTGGCTGGGCACCCCGCAAGATAAGCGTCACCGGCGTGTACTCGAGGACCCGCAAACTTCTGTCGCACTTCTGCACCAAACTCGTCCCCCATTAGATATGTTAATTGTGTTTTATAACATTTATTGGGGTTAAGTTTAAGTTTTGTACAAACCACCAGTTTGTGGTAACATTTCGTGAAAAGTGCACGAGCGAGCCAGCCCCCATATATCTGCAGCACGTGAATGGAAGCGCCGCGTCTCCACTAACTAACGGAGTTACCTAGTTAGGGTTAGGGTTAGGCTACGGTGTGGACCGTTAGGGTCCCGCTGGCCGCACCGTTAGGAGGCCGTGTGTATGGTCTGTGGGTTTCTCACCTCCCCACTGCTCGAGCCGCTTGCATCCCCCAAAACATCCCGAAAGGTCTGCAGGTTGTCAGCGATGGCAGCGGAGACCTGCAGCGCGGCGTCGTAGCCGGGCTCCAGCGCGCTCGGGCTCTCGCTCCGAACCGTCCCGTCACCAGATCGGAGGCGAGCCGTGACCCGGATCCGACCCGATCGCCTGCCGTTGGCGCTCGCCCCGGGCCGCGCGGGGAATCGCAGCCGACAGCTGTGCGCCATTTTTACCAAAGCAGCCGACTGGCCCCGCGAGCTGGCTGCGGAGTGGGCGTAGCCCCCAACCTGCGCGCTCCACAAACAAGCAGAGGAAAATCCAAGGCTGCTCCTACATAAAGCATACATGTTTCCGGGCCCGGTTTCCTTTCCACACAGACAAGGCTTCCTCTCTGATGTTTGATTCAGAATATGCGAGTTATTCCTTAAACACGTTCCTGGGCGTAGCGCTGGTACGCAGTACATCGGTTACCAATGCTGCACCTCCCGGGTCTGGCTTGTACAATAAAAAACGGGGGCTACGTTATTTTATCTAGGTGATTTTATTACTGATGCATTTAGATATGTTTAAAGTTTGTACGAAATAAACCAATAAATTAACAACATATACTTGGTACCATATTTTGTTAATGAAGTTGCACAGAGCATGGTTGACGGCCCATAATTGTTTTGTATTTAGTAAGAAATGTATAAATAGGAATCAATTTAAAATCAACTTTAAATTGTGCTTTCATAAGTTCCCTTGTCAAAAGATTGTTTTAGAGCATTTAAAAGAGTACAAAAGATGCAGAGACGTGCAACAGTTGGCAGAAGTTACTAAAACGATGATATACAGTTAAATATAGTGGCGGGAAACATCCAGAAGTAAGTCCGGGGAGAGGAAACTGAGCTCCTAAATTTGGGAAAGGATGAAAAACTTCTGGGGTGTCCAGTGTGACTTGAATGTCCACCTAATGTTTGCCACAATTGTTTTCTTAGAATGCGAATCCTCAACTTCTTATTGAACATGAGTTATTATTCACTGCATCCATTCAGAAAAAAAGCAACCTGTCTATGTACCATATTCTGTCTCTGCAGTTTAAAAAAACGTCTGTTTCAAAAATGTGAACAGATTATCTGCCATTATGGTATAGACAAAGGATAATGAGCATGTGCAGAAAAACTTTGCCAAAGTGACAGTCCTGTCTTTTCCCCTCCCTTCAGTCTAATTCTTTTTATGGTTTCTGTGTGTTGACCTTCTTTGGACATTTTATTTGTTTTGATTTCAACAGCACAAGTCCCTGTCTCAGTTAGTGTGCTTGGTCCTATGTTCATGTCCCTCAAATGTTTTGCAGTTGGTCCATAACTCAGATGACACAATGTCCTGTCATCACAGTCTCAGTTTCAGCTCATTTTCTCAAAATATCCTGAGGGAAAACAATTCATTAGTAATGCCATCTATCAATCCATCCATCCAGTAACCTTCCTCACTTTATCCTGGTCAGGGTTGTGGCAGTCCAGAGCCTATCCTGGAATCACTGAGTGCAAGGCTATGAAACTTCACCCTGGATGAGATGCCATGCAACTTTGATGTCTTTCAGTTGTGCAACACAGATTTATGTGTTCATGTCATCTTGTCAGAAGGGTATTTTGATTTTTATCTTTGAGTGCTTTTGTGTGTCTGTGTTGTGTCACTTGTGCCCCTTTCTGAAACACACATACACATGGGGAGGGCATCCCTGAACAAATGTGTGAAAATAGAAACAGGAATAACATCTGCTTCTGCTCATGTTCTGGAAGATGTTCTTCATAGAACAGCAGATGTATGTCATTTCTACTGCCATTTACACAATATTGTACAAGAGCAACATACTAAATACAGTAGTTCAGCAGAAGATCATTTCATATATAACTACTATCAGACATTCAAAATTTCTACATGGATGTTATTGGACTGTTGCCATACTGTATAGCATGCATGACTGAGTGTCTCACCCATGTGACCTGTCTCAGGAGGAACTCATATAGTGCAGAGATCTTGATGAAGTGCATCAGTCTGAGTCTGAGAGGCAGATTGTGGAATTCTGCCATGGATGGTAAGATGAGTGACTGCTGACAAATTGAACTTTGCTTGAGCTTTATGTTAGTCATTAGAATGATGAGATGACTTGCAATTCTTCAGCTGAGAGGTACACACTGCTCTGTGTTAAAATTTCTCACAGAAAGGAGGATCTGTATCTGAAGAGTACACACAATTAAAATTACACAGATAAGTAAGAACTGTGTTAACTTACAAGTGAATCACACATTTGCCACAGTGTCTAACTTACCATCTTACTAATTGCAGAATGATTTCTGTTATCATGACACCATCAATCCCATCAGTTATCTAACTTGCTTGGAACAGCTTCTGTCCTTACCTGGTACCTGCCTCTCTCTCCTGAAGTACATTTTACCCTCCAATGTTTGCTGGTGTTTTCTCATTTATATTTTACTAACTTGTCATGACAAAAATAAACAGGGGATAATACAGAAGCTGTAGATTTACATTACAGCAAGACAAATGATGCACCCTACAAATTTTAGACAGGTACTTGATTTGCCTTTGTAAAATATTTGACAATATAAATGGATTACAGTGTCTTGCAATAAAATGTATAACTGTCTGCTAGTTATTTGGATCAATTCATACTGTTAGCTCTGAGACACAGTTATATACCCTAAACAGGTGTGACACTGATGCCTATGCAAGAGTCATTGTCCCTTTTGGTGTGGCACAGCTGCATGAAATTCCCATGAGATTTGACCAGTGTTTCTTGGTGTTAGTACTTCAATGCCACCTGCTGGCCATGCTCTGTCCCCAGGAGAGGAAGCACAGCTGCAGCCCACGTCTGGATCCTCTGTGCCACTTTATTTAGAGCCATATGGAGAAGGAAGAGATAATTAATATTTTTTAAAGAATCATATGCTGTGTAAAATGAATATTTTCAATGTTCTGGATATGAAGGGCAGTACTGAATGTCGGTGTGCCCAACATCAATATGTGGTCCTTGGCCTACAGAGGCTGGTCCTCATTCCTCATTCCACTGGACTCTACCACTCCCCATGGACCTACCCTTCTGATCAAAACTCTGTTCTTGCTCACTTCAGCAAGCAAAGGCTTGGTGCATCTAATTGTACTGTTTCTGTCAGGTAGAAAACACAATAAACTACAGCTCTCTCATGTCACAGGAATACGTGTTAAAGCTGTTTGTGAGGTTTTCATTGTAGAAACATGGCTCCAGTTCAGTTTATTTATTGGGTTTTGAGATATGTACTTCAATAATCTGAGATGACTAGATACCTTTGTTGGGACTGAAACGAAGCCTGGTGCGTAGTGAAACCATTGAAAGCTGAAATCAGCACTGAAATTAGTACTGTATTACAACCTGTAAAACAGATATCCAGAGAAATGGTCTGCTGATAAAGTGTAACTACAATAAAGCGCTGGTTTTGTCAACACAAAGTCTTGTATTGGACTAAATTAGTGTCAACAGACTCTCAATTCAAAATTATTTTTATGGCACAGTTAATCTGGATGTAGAAAACTGCTCATAGAAACTTTGACAACTCAAAGTAAATGTAAGTGCAGGCCTGAAGGACCTGGTTAATGAGGCAATCATCAGCTCAGCCATAGCTTCTCAAGCGGGTTTCAGAAATGTTTTTCTGGTAATGTTCATTTCTAATATACTGCTCATTTTCACTCTACAGTTTTTGAGAGGTGCAGTATTGCAATGCCACTGCTCTTGTATATAACAAAGCAGAAATGCTGCTAATCACCATCATTTTAGGTACCGCTCAGTAACATAACATGAACTTTCACTGTGTGTCAATTGTAGCTTCAGTTTTACTGCTACCTGCAATCTACTGATTGTTACTACACCAGCAACACAATGTAATGTCATGTTGCCCAATCAGGTCCATCCTTTTTCTAGAGAAATTTCTTAGTTCTGGCTGAACAAGTGTTTCATAAAAATCTCCAGTCAAGGAAGAATTTAATGCATTTTTAAAAACTACATAAAAAAGCAATTGAACTACAGTAAGAAGCCTGGGGGGGACAGGTGGTGTTTAGGAAGTACAGCTTAGCTGTAGTGTTCTGTAGGATTTCTGGATGGCAGGCCAGAGGTGCAAGTATTGACACTTACTTACTCACAAATAGCATAAATAAAACTGACACCAGTATGCAGACTTGAAACCAGTCACAAAAATACTCAATTAAGGAGGTTATGGTTCAGTCAAAAACCAAGATTAATTTTATTAACATGATGAAAACTAATTCAATGACAAGAATTCACATTAAAGACGTGCAAAAAAGAATCCACTTCTCTCCAAAGTGGTCTATTCCCTTGCTTTCTGTCAGGTAGCTGCTGTACCGGATACACATTGTTCAATGGCCAGTCCTCAATTGCACAGTCCTGTGGCCAGATCAGGCACCAAATTCTTAAAAGGGTTTGACAAAAACAAGCAGCACAGTCCTAGGGTGTTAAAAATAATGTGACCCTTGGAATGTGGGGAAGCCCTGAAAGACAGAATAGCTTCAAGAATCTCTAACAGCAGAAAACATATATTTAAATCATACTCCTTAAATGTCATTTTTATTCCTTGATCTGATCTGTTTTGCTTTACAAAGATCCCTTTGTAAAAAGGCACGAGGAAAATTTGAGATTACAGCATTTTTTCTGTACATTCAGTTCACCTCTAGTAGTTTTTTGATGAAATACAGCAGTTGGTCTAAGTAGCACCACTGAGAATATTCATATATCAGCTGTCCTAAAGTAAACAAAAATCATATCATCAGGCATATTTAAATTGCATATGTTAAGAGGATCAAAACCAAGTCCTTAAAACCAAAATCTACAAAAAAATTATTCACCTGCAAAATGATTTGCATATGAACTGCATTTACTAATACAGTAACAAAACTGGAGTACATTTTTTGCTTGTATAACTACAGCTTTAATTAGTGAAGATGTGTCAAAAGTGAGAATAAAACTAGCTAATATGATCATAAACTTCTGTTATGAACATGTTAAATTAAGTAACTGGTGGTTTTACTTTTCAAATTTACCAGCAGAATGAACTTCTGTTTCATGGAAAACTTGGGAAGGCACACTATCGTTAATATGACTGTAACAGGACACAAAAGGAAGAAGAAGGAAGAAGAAAACCAACTATGTAGTCTCCTCAGGTTTAATTAATTTCCTTTCAAAAGTCACTTTGTGTCTCCTCTACATGCAGAAAAGTAAAGTTATGCAGCATCTAAACCAGGGCTCAAGTCACCTATTACTGTTGCAGGTCTTTACAAAAAAAGGCACAAAAGCCCAAGCTTTGTACAGAAGTCAGCTCCTCATTCTCCTTGGTTAGTTATGGAATAATGGTACTATAAGAAAGGCTGTTCAGAATAATGATATGAAAATATTTATGAAAATGAAAGATTGAAGGACGAGCTTGCTGAAGACACAGTCTTTGTAAACTTACTTGGAAGAACTAACTGGGTCTGAGTACCCAAAATAAAGAGTTGCTGATAACTGCATGATGCTCTTCACTCTAATTTTTTTAACTTTTTGCTCTGCTTCAGTCTTTAGTGAGTGCCAGTTTCCAGCATACGTAGGCATGCTCTCACACCCCTTTCCACTCGTAAGAAATGCAGCTTCTTCAGGATGTTGTATTGCTGGCGTCTGCCTGACTCTAGGTCTCGGAGGAAGACCTGCAGTTGCTCATGGACCCGGGCCTTCTCCCAGGAAGTGGCATTTTCGCGAATCACGCTCAAGATTGGGTGCCAGTCCTCGGACAGGTCTGCACCCTCTGTCACTGATGCCAGAACCTTTACCTTGCGAGTGGAACCAGAAACGCTGCTATTGATGTACAAGGACTGCTTCCCCACCTCACTCAGCTGGTTCAGGTACAGGCTGTGGGGGACATTAGAGACACGGCTTGGTGATGAGAGAATATTCTGCCTGAGCGGCTCCCTGAGCAAAGAGTCTGGTCACTTTTACATATTATCACTGCATATCTAACACAAACAATCAGACCGTACAGCTGTGAAAATCCAAATTTAATCTTTATCTCTGTCTCTCGGTGTCTTCCAACAAGTTTAACATCTCAACAACCTTCCTGAAATTTTCTGTTACTGGATGTACAGTACTGTGCAAAAGTCTTAGGCATGCAACTTTAATGTCTGTTGAGAAGTATAGGTAGATTCTTATCTACCATCAGGGAGGTTTCTGATTGGTCCCAAATTCATTCTGCAGCCTGAGAATGACCTCAAACACCCAATCTCAGTCATACAGAACTATCTTGAGCAAAAAGAAGGAATCCTGCAACAGATGGTATGGTCCCCACAGAGCCCTGATCTCAACATAGTCAAGTCAGTCTGGGAGAACATGCAGAGACAGTCAAAGTCTGCAGAAGAACTGTGGCCAGTTCCTCAAGATGTTTGGAAGAACCTACCAACCCCTACCTTAAACTGCATGCAAGTCTGCATAAGAGAATTGATGCTGTTTTAAAGGCAAAGGGTGGTCACACCAAATATTGATTTGATTGAGGTTTTTTTTGTCTACTGCACTTTTTAGAAGGTTTATTGATTAATAAGTATTCATGGCATTATTTTTGGAACCATCCTCATTTTATAGCATTTTTCCCACAGGTGCCTAAGACTTTTGCACAGTACTGTACATCACAGCAGAGATCACCTCACTGAAATGGGAGGGAGCTACTCACTGTACAGTGTGCATGGTGGGGTGGTCCCTGCAGGCCTCCACCAGCTGCAAGGCAGCACTGTCCCCAATCTGGTTGTAGGCCACATTGAGCTGCTCCAGGCCTGTGTGGTACCTTAGCTTCTCAGCTAGCTGAATGGTGCCGCTGTCGCCAAGGCCTGTGTGCATGAGGTCTAGCTGACGAAGTGAGCAATTCCCTGACAGGGCCTCCAGAAGATTTTTTGCACCTAACTCCAGCAAAGCATTGTCACATAGCCTGCCACCACACACAGAGATATGTGGAGATTTATTAAATATAGGAACACAAGTATGCTGCATGCAAAAATAAATTAGAGGATCCCTCTCAACAGCAAGTGAAAAGAACATGATAATTAACTAAATCTACAACATTCAGACATTCAAAATTCTTGCTACTTACCTTTCACCTATAAGGATATAAACTGCTAAAAACCACAAATCCACTAAATAGTTAATTGTCAGATAGAAACACTGAGTGTCTTACTGTAATGATTTAATTGCACAGCTCGGATCAAGCAGGAGATCTTTCAGCATATTGCAGGACTCAGGACCCAGGTTGTTAAACTGGAGACTGGAAACATAGAGACAGGAACACAAACTCACACACATGCAGTTAAGTCATCTCCGACAGAGAAAGTGTGAATACCAAGGTGTGCAAATACATTATACACATCTCCAAAACTCTGTTTTTGCATGCCTGAGAGTAGCAGTGTACTCTGATGGCATCAGTTTGAAATAAATTCATCTGTCAGTGTGAAATGAAATTTAAGTCATTGGCATGTGTTCTTTTACCCCTGACCACCCCTCACCTAACACACAGGACAGATGGTCTCATTTCAAAGTGACCTGCACACAAATTCCATGCTGAGTGAAAATAATGCCATCATAATCACTCAGGCAAACAATACAAGGAACGAACCATTAAGTAAGGTATGAGGCACACATTTGCACAGTAAACACACAAAACTAAAGGATTATAACTAGAGATCAAATCATTTAACTCCTCCTAGCTTTATGTTTTTACATAAAAACCCAATTTTAATTTTTTAAAGGTCGCAGAGACATGTTTCCACTATGACTTTCTAAAGAAAAATCAGCAAATAGTATATTAGTACATTCAGCACTTAATATAAGTACTGTCAAGTCTAAATGAACTAATCAGGTGGGAGGGATTGAAAGCGGTTTACAAAGGCCTTTCCTGTATATGCCTTGAGACTATGGGAGGAAACATATATGAACTTAGGGAAAACATGCAAACTGCATTCAGACAAAACTGGATTTGAACCAAGATCCATAAATAGAGCTCAGAAGACGGAAGGCACCAGAGGCACTGGCTGTGTTACTGTGCCACTATGTACCACTTTACAGCCTTTAAAACTTTGACAAAAGCTCATATGATTTATGTTAACCAAGTTAATAGTATGGGTTCTCACTTCAGTCTTCGGGTACGAAGGAATGCTGGTCTCAACATCTCGAGTAGATCCTCAGTAAGATGGCATGAGGAGAGGTTGAGCTCATCCAGAAGGTGATTTGGAGGAGCACAGTTGAGCGCTGCACTCAAGACAAAGCACTTGAGGGGTGTCATGCGTACAGTGGACAGGTTGATAACTTTGAGGGATTGCAGCACCTGGGCACTAAGACGAGGGTTCTGGAACTCATACAGGAAAACGAGAAGATCCATGAGCTCAGCAGGGGGCTGATTCTTGCAACTTTTCCCTACCAGGTGACGACTGAGAGCACGTGTAATCTGTGACACCACTGTGCTGGTGATGCGGCAGCCCAGCTGCTCCAGCAGTGCCCGGTTGCCATAGTGCAATAGGCCACCCATAAAGATGGGATAGAGCTCAAATGCCTTCTGGTCCACCTGCTGCTGAGGTGCAGGGCCCTGTACACCCAGGAGGCTTTGCTCCACTTGGTCCAGCACATCCTCGTTGAAGCTGTCCTCTGAGCGGAACATCTCAGCTGCCATAGTTCCGGCAATGCGGCCTTTAGTGAGGTTTATGATACGCTCAAAGAGACTGGGGACCAGCCGGAGTAGGTTGAAAATGGCAAAGATCCTAATGGGAATGAACTTGGAGAGGATGGTTACTAGGCTAGTCAAATCCTCCCCAGCCTGCCCCACTGCATGGGATACTTCCCGGGTCAGCTTCTCCATGAGTGTCTTATTTTCACCCAGCACCACGTAGAGAGCGGCAAGGTACTCCTGCATGGCAGGCACAGCGAACACATAGCGACGCTCAACTTCTTTACCAGCCTCCTGAGGCTTCATGCTCTCCACACAGGGCACCAAAAAGAAATCCAGCACATCAGTTCGGAACACGGCCAACTGGTGGAGCTCCTCATCTGTTTTGGTTTTGCCACCAACCCACTGCTCGAGCTCCTCCTCGGTGAAGCGTGTTCGTTTGTTCTTGACACCATCATAGGCCAGCTTGCCAACTGTCCGCACCACGTACAGCATCAGCGAGGTCTGCTGATCACTTGGGTCACCAGCGGTGGCTTCTAGCACCTCTCCACCAAAGTTGAGCCGAAGAAAGCTGGTATAGATGCCAGTGAGAGTACGGATAGGAGCTCGGGTGTCTGTGAAGTGCAGGAAGTGGAGAGTGGCACAGGTCAGCCAACAATATGATGGCAGGAAGCAGGCAGCTGCCAGCTGGCTCTCCTGCTGCAGGTTGAGGAAGAGCAGTTCAATCAGAGATTCTGCTTCTGGGTTATGGTTCTCTCCAGGCTGCTGCAGCAATCTGCTGGTGAAGTAGGACTTCTGCCGGTCCAGGTTATTGAATCCACAGATCTGTACGTAGCGGTCTACATATTTCTTGGGGATGTGGTCCACAGCTGACAATCTGGTAGTGACTAATATGCTAGCCTAGAGAACAAGATGGAGATAATAAGGAAGTCTTGATTGTATTTCTATAAATTATCTTTATAGAACATTTACAAGAGTCAGAAACTACAAAAAATATTTCTAAAAGCAGTTGAGTGCAAATCTTACAGAAAAGAAAGATGGATGATGTAAAATTAAACATCTAGAACTCATGCCAGCTGATAAAAATGTGAAACTATAGAAGGACTAGGGGTATACTGGTGTTATCGCTTACCTCGGGGAGGAGGTACTTTCTCAACAGGTTGACCATGATGGCCCAAGTAGGAAGAGGCTCGTTGGGGTCACTGCAAAGCTCAGTGGATGCAATACGAAAGTTCAGTTTCATCCTTTCCATACCGTTGAAGATGAAGAGCACATCCCGGGCCTGGTGGCCTTCTCCACTGAGATAAGGTGTCTGTCGCAGATGCAGGTACTTCCTACCTACTAGGTCACGTAAAGAGGTGGGCTTGACCGACTGAGAGAGGTCTTCACAGGAGAAGGGGATCAGCAACTTAAACTGGGACAGGACAGATCCAGTGCACCAATCAAGAACTAGCTTGCGCACTGCTGTACTTTTCCCAGTTCCAACAGCTCCATACATCAATACATTAAGCCCACGCTCAGCACTATCTTTGATGGAGGTCTCAAAGAGCTGCTCCATGCTCAGCGAAGGATAATATAAAATGTGTGCCTTCTGGACACTTCTGTTCTCTGCAGGCTTCCTCTCCAGAATGAGTGGTTCCACATGCATAGTCTCTTGGGAGGTGTAATCTCCAAACTGCTTCTCTTCCTGAGGCAAATGACTGAACCACAGCATCAGTCGTTGTTTGTGGATCTCAACAGGATCTATGGATAACAAAGGAACACAGTCATATGACCTACCCCAGCTTTCCAAGAAAACCTTGCATCATGAAACTCTTAGAAAATATAGAGCGTGGGTGTCTTCAACCGTGTACAGGACTTACTGGTTCATATGCATATCATGTCAAAAGAAACAAAACAGGTTTTAGCCACTCTTTCACTAAGAAACTAAATTTAATAGTATTTACTCAATCATGCGGAGATGATGAACGGCAAGATTGCAACTGTCGCGATGGACAGGTTGGTGACGCTTGGCGACTGCCAAGCGAGTCCATTCTGATCCGGATAAAAAAAAAAAAAAATTTACTCAAAATAATTATATGTCTTGATTATTCTTAGTTGTGTAATGAGTTTCCTGTTGGTATTGAACCTGGATTAAGTTGCTCTCTGTTCTTTGCCTAGTTTGTGTTTACCTGCATCACCTGCACTGGAAGACAAAGTCCGGAAGATAGATCCAACAGACAGATACTCTGGGACCTCCAACAGCTGTTTCCCCAATGAAGGAACCGAGTACTGTTTCCTAGGAAGGAAAGGAAAGGTAGGACACTTGATCACAGGCTGAACTCAGGTGGTCTGTTGTATTGGAATAGGCTACAGAAAATGGACCAAACTGTCGCAATGAAACATATGGCCATACAAAGGACTATAGTGTAACAAAATGAAAATCATAGATGAAATATTTGCAGATGGTATTAGTTTCAATTACATAACACAAGACAAGAGGCATTTTGCTAATGGCCGTGTTACATGGACATCTTTGCATAATATAAAAGCACATATTTAGTGTCAGACTGTGAGTTTGGTGTCATTTTGGTATTCTGAGGTTTGAATTTCCCAAACATCTGTGAAAGTGGAAATTACATTTGACTTACCAATTCAGAGGTAAGATCCTTCTCTGGTGACATATACTGTAGACTTTACTTGAAGTGTGGTTCAGACAGACTTCTGGAAGTAGACAGTGTTAAAACATTATGCCCTGTATCCTAACTTTACAGGGACAGTATCAACAAAAACAAGTAATTTTAGAAATTCACTACTATACCCAAATAGCAAGACCTGAGAGGAAAAACTAGTTTGCTCATACCTTGCCTTAGATTACAGAGACAGGTTTCACTGGGAACTCCTTGTTGTTTCCCAGGCCATCTTTTCAGTGGTCCAATGCCCGGATGCCTCCTAGTCAGCCACATTGTACCACTCCAGCAGAAAACCTTCGAAGAATATGAACAATCACACTTCACTTCTCTTTCCCCCTGAGCTATTTTGCATTTAGGTGTGACACTGTGCGTCAGCTGTCCCAACCCCAAACACAAAGGTGAGGATATTTTTGTTTCCTCAAAGCACACATGGATTCTATTTACAATAACACCACAATAGCAATATACTTCATGTTTCGGATCCTCATTAAAGTTAATCTTACACAGCCAATGACCTCTGTACCTCACAAATAAAAGGAATAAAGTGTTCCTTCTCCTTAAAAAACTTGTTCTGCTGCACTTTCAGATGGAATACATATTTTAGCAGGTCAGTCCAGCTTTTCATAGAGTCACATTTAATCAAGAGGTTACAATGCTTTTGCTAATGATGTGAATGGGAAAATTTCAGACCTTTAGTCCTTACCACAACTTCATGGATGAATCAGGTCACTGTACTCTAATCAATAGAGTGACATGCTCTGTCTTACAGGCCCACAAGGCTATTAAACACTGTTCCTTCAAGCTACCCCTCCCAAACTAGCTGGTGTCAATGTGTTCTCCCATTTTATATGGTCCCCCCTCCTTCACCTTATCCTTTCACAGAGGTCTATATATTTCCCTTGGCAAATTGCCTTCAACCTTTTCCAATGACAGGAGAAGCAACCGACAATTCAGATTTAGCACAGTAAGGGATATTTCAGCTGCTTTCTTATAGACACTGCAAGGCAAGTAAGCAAGTTGTATAAGACAGTTATGGCAACTATGCAACAAAACATTTAGCACAGTGATTAAGAGTCAGGACAGCAAAGTTGCAGATTGCAGATAAGTCTCATGGTGGGCAGTATATATGCATAATACATGAAATTCTTAAATACTATGTATAAAAGTTCAATAAATGTTTTAAAAAGAGCAAGTGCCGCAAGAAACAACATAATAATCAGCTTATGTGTCTATGCAGGAACATATACAGGAAAAAGTTACTGGCATTTCTATATCTGAAGCTTTATGAATGCATTTTAGTTGCTTTAACCACTTTGAGAACAATTAATTATTTAATCCCACAATCAATTAATTAGTTGAGGAAAAGAAATCAAGCAGTAAACAAAATGTAGACATAATGAAATCACCTGTATCAGCAGAACAATAGAATTCAGACCCACTTACAGTAAGCTTATAGTATATATTCAAAAACTTCATAAAAACCTAGAAACATTCATATGCAACAAACAATAGACTGAAGGCTTTAGAACAGGTTGTAAACAACATGGGTGACCTCTAGTTGCAACTGGATCAGTCAAGCAACTGGATCGACAAGCTACATGTTCTGCTCTGAACAGGATGATGCAGGCAGAAAGCCTACAATGCCCTGTAGCTGACTGAACTTCAAGTAAATACTGTCTTAATACTGTCAAAATGACTTAAATCCCTTCAAAAGTCCAAATTATGAAAAGTCACTGTGAAAGTTTATTTTACTGGAGGTAAAAACAGGATAAAGAAATGAAATGATTACTCTACTTAAGCAAACCTCTCTACATGTTATCCAAGGCCAGCCTTTCTGCTTTTGCCGTCACACCATTTAAGGAAGTTCAGAATGCAGTTGCCTCCATGCTTTTTAGCTTCCATTACAATTCCTTCTGCATAACTCCATGTGCCACCGAGGATTGTCAGTTTCACCGGACAGATGTCCAAGCACTAATTAGAAAGTCACAAAACAGCTAACAGGTAACCTGCACCTGCTGTCATCAATGCACCTTCCTAAGTCTGAATTCCAAGAGCCCCCTCCTCTGAAGGGACCCCACCGCTCCGTGTCTCTGTCTCTGCACTATATGAGTTTCCTTTGTAGTTTTTAAGCAAATCAGGGTTTTGTCTCCCGAGTATGGAAGTTCACTGATGTCCCTTGGACAAAGGACTGCCCAGTTACTGTATGTGTCAACACCTAAGAATAGTATGTATTTGTTTTATGTGTCCACACTGTGAACGTTTTTTCAACACTGCAAAAAAGACACCTCTTATCCATATAAAGGAGTACCTTCCCGTCCAGACGAAGGGACTGATCTGTTGTTTTAAAGTCCAGTGAAGTACACTTAACGTTTCATTCTGGAGGGAAAGGGATCGCGTGACATTCGGCGACCAGTCGTAATTTGTGTCTATCAGAGTTACAAGAGACTCAAATGAAACAACACATTTTAAAAACTGAACTGTGTGAAAAGCTCAGCTGTGTAGCCCAGTTTGCCATGGATCGATAACGGCACTCGCATTTCGACTGCCTGTCAACACGCACATGAATCCGCGTTTCACTGCACTTTAGCTGTCAATACACTGTAACACCCAGCTGCTTCACTCTAACTTTCCTCCATGTCCAACAGCGTACTACATGCACACAACAGCTGGACAAGTGACATTCACACACCTTCACACACTCCCTCATAAAGGTTATTTGCACGAAGAAATCGAGACCCGTTTACTCCCAGATTGACAGTGTGTACGTAACGATTTCACCGTCGAAGAGCCATGTTTCGAGGCAGACTCTTCCTCAGGTCACCCGGTTTATGTTCCTTCCTGGTCTTAAACACCGACTCTACTGCAGTTTTTCCATAGAGAGAAAATGCATCTTTTCGTGCCTTTCTTTGCACTAAATTTTAAAAACAGCGCGAATGTGTTTGATAAACATAACAGATACATTTCAGGCGCTAACGATTCACTGTTACCGTGCAAGGACATATGTGAGACCAAAAAAAATACTTAACTCTTAATAGCGGAAGGCCCCCCTAACTCCTGTATCCGGACTACAAAGACTACAATGCACCGCGACCTCGTCAGTCATCACCAGTCACTGCACCGATACGTGATTCCGCGTCTGTGAGCACATCCTGCTGTGTGACACTTTACAAACATGCGGTTAAATCTAGTGATACATTTTACACGTTCATATACACGACACGCTACTTCTGCTACTAGTGTGGTAATTCACTGCGCCACTATGAAGTATGTATCACAATTATATATACAGTACTGTGCAAAAGTCTTAGGCACCTGTGGGAAAAATGCTATAAAGCGAGGATGGTTCCAAAAATAATGCCATGAATACTTATTAATCAATAAACCTTCTAAAAAGTGCAGCAGACAAAAAAAAACCTCAGCTAAATCAATATTTGGTGTGACCACCCTTTGCCTTTAAAACAGCATCAATTCTCTTATGCAAACTTGCATAAAGTTCAAGGTAGAGGTTGCTAGGTTTTTCCAAACACTTTGAGGAACTGGCCACAGTTCTTCTGCAGACTTTGACTGTCTCTGCATGTTCTCCCAGACTGACTTGATGATGGTGAGATCAGGGCTCTGTGGGGACCGTACCATCTGTTGCAGGATTCTTTCTTTTTGCTGAAGACAGTTCTGTATGACTGAGATTGGGTGTTTGAGGTCATTCTCAGGCTGCAGAATGAATTTGGAACAAATCAAAAACCTCCCTGATGGTAGATAAGAATCTTCCTGTACTTCTCAACAGACATTGAAGTTGCATGCCTAAGACTTTTGCACAGTAATGTGTGTGTGTGCGTGTATATATATAAAATACGTATTATTTTGGAGTTAGAGGACGTAAGCTAAGCAAAGTGGTGAAGGAATTATTGCTAGTAGCTGAGAGGGCTAGTCAGTGGCTGTGGTTGAGGAGAGCTCAACTAGAGTGGGGGNCAAAAACCTCCCTGATGGTAGATAAGAATCTTCCTGTACTTCTCAACAGACATTGAAGTTGCATGCCTAAGACTTTTGCACAGTACTGTATGTGTGTGCGTGTATATATATAAAATACGTATTATTTTGGAGTTAGAGGACGTAAGCTAAGCAAAGTGGTGAAGGAATTATTGCTAGTAGCTGAGAGGGCTAGTCAGTGGCTGTGGTTGAGGAGAGCTCAACTAGAGTGGGGGTAGGTGGGATAGGGCAGCAGTATAGTTACTGGGGGCTACATGGACCTTTGACCTAGTAGGCTTGGAGGGGGGGTGGGTCAGGGATGCCAGGCCTCACTGCTGAGCCATCCGGAGGTGTCGTGGCCCTTAGTCAGCGAAACACCATTGAAGGATGCTGCCTACCTGATGACCCCGGTGAAGAGTTTACAAGGTGGTGTGTTAGGGTGTATAGTGTGTTAGGGTTGAAGGGGAGTAGGTGGGTAGGTTGTTAGGTGGGTAGGGTAGGGCTCTATGCTTCATCCCAAGTGGGTAAGTACAGGATATCTGTCAACTTATCCTGTATATTTGTAATTATATATGAATGGTTCCATATCTGTGAGCACATCCTGCTGTACATCTTGCTGAGTATGTAATAAACTTTGCTCTGACTTTACAGTTGTGCAGATATATTGATATTACAGCTCCTTCATGAGTATTAATAGATGTGAGAGTTTAGGGATAAAGTCTAAAAGTTTCTGGCCCGTCTCGTCAGGTGTTGTGAACATTATACTTGAAGTGCAGTGTGAAGAGACAAAAATCCATAATTGATGAAGACAAAAACCCTTGGAGAAGAAGAAAGATAGTATTTATTGAACATATTGTCAGTTTTAATGGTCTGCCCTAAAAAACCATTAAAATAAAGTTTAATCTCTTAAAAAACTTGCTTTTATTTAGTTATTCTCTGTTTCAAAAATGATTGTTTTGATTTCCTCATTTTGGGATCAATGCATGGACCTTCCAACAATGAAAAGCCTTGACTTTTGTGTTTGCACTGCTAATAGCATTTAAACATTGTTGTAAACTATTCCATCTCAAGTTTGATTCCTTAATTTTTTTCTTCAGAAGTCTTCTGCCCTAGTGTCATCCAAAGAATGGTTGGCCAGACCCAAGAAAATGGCAGTGTGTGAATGAGTGGCCCATTTTCCCACCTGTAGTGACCTCAGCACACTATCACAGTCCTTATCAAGAACACAGCCTCAAATTAGTAGAAAGATTTCTCCATTTCCTTCTGTGTTTTGATTCCAGGTCTGAGAGAGGAAATCTGGTTTCTGGTTTCTGTGTGTCTTTTGACCTGTGGAATGGTACGGAGTACTCTATCGCATGGACTTGACCTTGTAGCGCAGTACTAAGTAAGTGGCCAGTCGCAGCACTAGGAAAAAAACACCAAGTACCATGAAATCCACATAGAGTTTGGCATCCTCCACGTCAAGCAGCTGAAGGACCTCTTCTGGCTTCTGGAATTTGCACCCTCTTCCAGGACACTCCAGCTCAGAGCGGTTCATTCCATAAATGGACAAGATCACCCCCTCAAAACCGTATCTACAGGGAGTGGAATATAGCATGAGTAACTGGATGTGTAACCATTAGACTGTGAAGAGCTGTTGTATCCATTTTGCTCTTGCAGTTTTAAGTTGAAGTTTAAAATGGTGTCTACATTATGCCCTGCTGTTAAGACCCACCTGACATAAGACACATATGAGCTCCACTGTAGATACTTAGGGATGGTGTCAAAGTTTACAAAGAAGCCAGAGAAGAGGAGAACAGGAATTGCAGTCACAGGACCCACAAAAGTGGCAACCTGTACATAGATTCACACACAAAGACCAAAATAAATCATTCTTTCAAAATGTGTTGATTTCAAGACAGCAATAAGAGAAAGACCAACAGAAATTGCCCTTGTTTTTGTCTTGAGATGTGGCAGAAACAACAGTTTGCTAGGGTAGAAAAAGGACAGAAACTGAAGTGGTACAAACATTTTTTCATTTCCTTGAGCAAATTACCTAACCTGAACCAGTGTAAATTAATTCTCAGTGAGCACCTGGAGAGAGGTGGAGGCGGCGCTGATCAAGAGCCCAAGCGACTGTGCCACAAGAGCCGTAGAGGTGGCAAGGGCCATGAAGAGCAAGTAGCGCCCTGCCTCTGGGGGCTGTTCTGTCATCCAGTACACAATGCTGCAGTACATGATGGGACAAATAACCTGAAGCAGGGGAACACAGGGCTCTCATAGTGCATGTCACATACACAAGGGGGTGACATGCTGCCATTCTGTATAAGGTGCCCATTGGCTTCAAAACTCAAGAATCCCAAAACCAGCCACTGAAGAGTCAAACCTGGGAAGGATTTGAAAATTGAGCTGTTTTCATTTATGTACACCACAGTTGCCCAGATGACTACTCACCTGGAATGGAACATCAGCCATGGTCTTGGCCAAGTAGTAGGATTTGAGGCTGTACCAGTAGTTTAAATGTTCCCTTAGAAACACTGACATCTCCAGAGGAACTGTAGAACATCAAGCAAGAAATAAGAATAAACAAACACTGCCACATCCTGTTACATCCCTCAGTAAAGCCCCTTTTTGTCCTGACCCATCACCCTCCTTTCTCTCAGGCCATCACCCCCCCCCCCCCCCTGAGTCTTGTTTTCTAGTTCGTACAGGTGAGCACAGTGGGCATCAGTGCGCCGAACATGAGGAAAAGCATGGAGAAGAAGAGGAACCCGGTGTTGTTGAAGACCCTATTGGCGTCATTGCCGATGTTGAGGTAGAGCAGCCCAATCAGGACTCCAATACAGATGTGTGACATCACTCTCAGGTGTGTCAGCACCTGGGATGGATGGAGCAAAAAGGACCATCTTAAAATACAACACAGTTTTTCCTTGTTTTAGAATATGATATAATTTCACCACCTAAACTCATGTTTCAAAGTTTCTGTTCCCACTGCATTTTGCCATAGAATGCATATTTAATCAGAAATTGGCTTTTATTATTGAAATAAAGTATAATTACTCACCAGTTTGAGTGCTTTGAAAGAAAATGTCCATGCACCAAACTAATAAACACACAATATAGAAGCTGTGCAGGTGAAAAAGTAAATGAACCCATAATCCTATGACTTAGATTAGATAAAGGAGGATCAGATGGGTCACTGAATGTTAACCAGTTAACTGAGTTGACCAATACAATTTAAAGAAATGATGTATTAAGAAGCAGCAAACAAATAATTGCAAGAAAGCAGGTCAGTTACTCTCCCCAAGAGTACTGGATCCTCATCACTATGGACAAAGTAATAAAGCCATTTCAGTCAAGTTTGACTCCATGCATCTAATGTAAGGCAAACCATATTCAAGTGTAGGGCACTTAAAACAATGGCAAGCATGCCAAGAAGTGGAAATCCCCCTAAAATTTCACTCAGGTCCACACATAAAATAATGAAGCAGGTAAAAGTGAATTGTTATAAGAACATCCAGGGATCTACAAGCCTCCCTAGTTGCCTCTTGAATAGTGGTGCATAGATCAAAAAAAGAAGAACCCAAAAGCCATCTGGCCAGGAAGAAACCTCTTCTATTAAAAAAGAGCAAAGCAGACTGTCTGAATTTTGCCAGAGACCACCTGGGCAATCCTGAAGAATCTTGAAGTCTGTTCTCTGGACAAATGAGTCCAAAAGTCATCTATTTCTATACAGCATGAGGGCTCAAATTTACCATAGAGCACCACCAACAAAACCGTATCCCTGCTGTCAAGGATGATGGTACACATGTCCTTGTTTGCGGTTGTTTTCCTCACTCTGGACCTGGGCAATGTGACATCACTAAAAGAATCATGAATTCTGAGAAATATTAAACATTTTTAGAAGAATGTCAGACCATCAGTCCAAAAATTCAAACTAGGCACAACATGGATGTTTCAACAAGACAATGATCCTAAGCATTGAAATCAGTCCACTAAAGCATGCCCTAGGAAGAAAAGCTACCGTGTCCTAGAAGGCTAAGACAAAACCCCCACTTGAATCCAACTGAGATGCTGTGGCAGGACCTGAAGAGGACTGTTCATGCAACACATCCTTCAAACCTCACAGAGTTAGCAAAGTTTTGCATAGAGGAAGAGGAAAAAAAACCATCAGCAACATGTCACAGACTGGGAATTGGTTATAGGATGTGACTGTGTGAAGTTTTTGCAGCTAATGAAGGTGACACAAGTTACTCACTGAATAGGGTTTATTTACTTTTGCACACAAGAATATCTAGCGATTTCTTTAAAATTGCAGTCTAATAATCTATCAGTTCAAATCTCTTTATATGTGGGCGAAACCTATATTTAATCTACATATTCATTGAGTTCAGGCTCATATGATATTGCTATAATATCTAAAATAGTTGCCACTTTGAAGCATTCACAAAAATGCATGCATTAAAAAACACAATTAAAGGCGCTATTGCATTCATGCCAAAGCTGGGGCAGAGAGGACACACCGTATCTCTACACGTTGTGATCAAGGTTCGCTTGAAGAGAATAGAAAACTGGGTCAGTGTGCTTGTAGCAAACGTGTGACTCTCAGCATGACCAAGATCCTGTGTAGACAGGAAGAAAAACCGACACAGACAGAGTGCATACTGATACAGGTGAAAAACAAACTAATGTGCCTGTATCTACATGCAAATACAGCAGTGGCTATTACTGTGCTTTCTTTCATTCTGAGGTTTTCCTGTGACAAAATCAGATAATCATATTGAAGCAGCACTTGAACACGAATAAACCTTTTAACTGGGTCCTTGAAGGAACCAAGATTTCCGTATGTTTAGTAACACATTAGTGAAATACATTAGTCAAATAGCAAAGGACACCCTGAAGCACAGTTATCATGATGATTGAAAAGGAAACTGTGGTATCAGTAGAACTTCTTGAGAGCCATAAAAACCACGTTTACATGTAAGGAGCCTAATCATGTTAAATTCGCAGAGAACATAGAGCTGTAATGTTTGCTGTAATAAAAGAACAAATGCACTACTGCCAGTATATTTAAAATTCAGTAGCTCTGTATTAGCCGTATCAAATTTGGTGGCACGACTCACATTTTCATGCTGCAGTTGACTGGGGTGTTCAGTATCATTCTTATCTCCAAGATTCTTCTTGTCCTCCACTGTACACATGCCCCCCTGGACAGCCTCATACAGCATAGGGTTCAGATCTCCATACTCTCCTGATGCTACCTCAATGACTGAATGACAGAGTACTGAGCTGGACATATGCATCTTTTCATCATCCATCATCACGTACATACCCTTACTGCTGTTATTATGCTTTCATTAGCTGTCCATTTTGTCCAAAGCAACTAACAAAATTACATAAGCAACTTTAGAATGTATTTATATTGCATAGCATTCTTACTGGGGTAATTCAGGGTAAGTACCCTGTTCAAGTATACTACAGCAAGAGTGGGATTTGGTCCAAGAATATTCAGATTACAAGGTGAAAGCTCTTACCACCATGCCACTTTTTACTGTCAGTTCACATTGTTATGTATTCTGCTTGAACCATTTGTATTAAAGACCTTGCTCAGAAATAGCCAAATCCCTTCTGGACTTGAAGGATCAAGTTCTCAGTCTAGTCCACTAGGCTATTTGCTGCAGTAAATTATGACCTGGGTCCTAGTATACTCACTGAAGTCTGCAGGGTTATGATAAGTGGGGCAGTGGAGTCCCAGGTTCCTTAGGTAGGGGATGAGGGAGGGGACAGGTCCCTTGTAGATACACTGTCCCTGGCTCAGGATGTACAGCTAGAATTTGATACCACAACCATTATTTGGTTTTTCTGAGGAACCTTGAGGGCTTTAGGTCATAAACCCAGTGTCACTTACTGCCGTATGTCTAATAAATACCTTGTCAAATAGCTCAAAGAGCTTGGCGCTAGGCTGGTGGACAGTACAAATGATGGTGCGGCCACCCTGAGCTAGGGACTTCATCAAGGAGACCACCTGGAAACAGGAGACGCTGTCCAGACCGCTGTCATGTTCCAGGGGAACAGAAGGACAAAGATACATCTAAGACCTCACATCTTACATGTTATGGAATGGATTTTTTTCTTTATCTCCACACAGAGTAATAATCAGGGTGTGTCATACCTGGTGGGCTCATCGAAAAACATGACAGGTGGGTTGTTCACCAGCTCAAGGGCAATTGCCAATCGTTTGCACTGCCCCCCTGACAGGGAGATAGTGGGTGTATGGGCAGAGTCCTGGAGTCCCAGGGCTGTGAGAATTTCATTTACCTGTCAAATACACACACAACAAAACATATAAACAACAGAGACAGACAACAGAGGCAGTGAGTGGGCCTTGACCTAGCAGTGAGGTCAAACAGTCAACAGAGGGAAAGAGTGTATACTACCTTTTACTTCAGTATCTACACTTAATTAAACTATTGGCATAATCATCTCTTCAGTAGGTTGGATAAATGAAATTTTTTTCCTTCATTCATCACTTTAAAGTTCCTTCCAGGAATACTTTCTGAAATGTACAGAAATACTTCAAAAATGTATGTGACCTGACAATGAACTAATTTGAGCAAGTCAGTTTTATCAAAATACAGCATATGTACTCTGAGGACTGGGCGTAAAAACCCCTGATTGAGCTTTTTGCACAGGTGACCACATTCTCTTTCATATTCACATTCAGATTGCAGACAGCATTCAGCTCACCAACTCCTTCTTCACCTCCGTATTTTCACTGAGCTTCAGGTTGGCAGACACCTGAATCAAGTCAAACCACATAGCTGGACATCATGAGCCACCCGATTCTTCTTTGACACTGATGTTTAATCATTTATTTATGTATTTTTCTTTATCTTAAGTTCTATCAATTCATTTTCTGAGCCATAAACCAGTGACAAATAAATCTACACACAACACTTTATTTTTGACTTTGGAGAAGCAAAGGTTTAATTTAGCTGCCATTGCATTGTAGGACCTTCACTAAACAGTAGAGGGCAGTCAGTTCCGATTTCTTTTGCTGTTCATTTGTCATATGTAAAGTAACTTCAGCCTCACCATCATGGCTTCTCGTGCAGTCAGATGTGGCAGGAGCATGTCATCCTGCATGATGTAGCAGGACATTTTGCGGAAGGTCCGCAGATCCCGAGGTCTGCCGTTCACCAGGATTTGCCCTTTCATCCCTGTCTCCCTGCCGTCACATCATTCATATTCATTTTTAAACATCCATTAAGGGAAGATACTGATAGCACACAGTGTGAGGCTCACACTCTGTACAGCAGCCACTGGTACCTTGCTCAGTTGTACTGCGCCAAGATGCACACAAACTCTTCCCCAGTACAACCATGACACATTCTTTCAGTTGCAGTACACCACACATACTTACCTGTAGCCTGCCAGGATGTTCATCAGGGTGGACTTGCCAGCCCCCGAGGGCCCCATAATTCCAACCAGCTCCCTGCTGGAAAATCTGCCAGACAGACACTTCAGCAATGCCTTGTAACCTGGGATTTAAAGCAGAGACCAGATTGAAAAGTTAATATTAGCTTTTGGAACTTAGGGTGGTTTAGGGCATTGGCTAACAGTTGCCTCGCAAAGTTCCCGGGTCAGATCCCTCTCCTGCTGCAACGCCCTTATGTGATTTTGTGTACCATTGTGTAATTAACAACGGTACGTAGTCATTTGCTCTGCTTAAATTGTGCAGTTTTATTATGCATGTACTTCATGTACAAACTACACACAGTATAAAGTAACTCAGTAGACCAGACTTAGGGTTGTTAAGAGAGATGGGTTAATTCTATGAGGGAATGCATAAAAATTCTTGTCCTCTTCCACTTCTATAAAGCCATTTCTTGAATCTTGTGGCTTCTACACTGAACAGATGTCTGTGACGGCATGTTCTTGTACAGTTCCTCAATCACATTACAGAATAATCAGTTTTCAACAAGCACTTTTTGCCTATACTGTATTGATGAGTGGGATTCAGGGAACCAAGAGATTTAGAAGAAACACAGAGAGATCGATGCAAAGAAGAAAATGCAGCCTAAGAAATCCCCTGAGCTGCAGTAAATCTAATAATGACACCTATGGTACACATAACAACACCAGACCACCATGTCTATACCTGCCGCTGTGCAGCCTTTTACACTGATTGTAATATCACACTGTCTGTTCATCATTCAGTAGAGTTATGAAGTCCACCCAGGGACTAAAACAGCACACTTCACAGTGATCATCCTTCCAGTAGAGGACAGCTCCATTGTGATTGCAGGGACAGAGATACTCACCAAATGATGTTGTTGGCTCAGTCTTTCTGACTAGTCAATAAGTGGTTTTGATGGCTGATTCTCAGCTATGGAGCATTACCCTCCTCTCCTAACAATACCCAGAAATGCCATCCATGTGGTTAACATTTCTGCTCAAAACCCTAGCATTAACGTGTGGGTCACTATTAAAAATCTCTATAGGACTCATGACACTATGTGGTGCTGACACCACAACATCATGTCAACACCTAGGAGCACTGGCTGAGTATCACACAACGCTACACACCAAATCACAAGTGTGTTAGGATGCACTAGTACAAGCAGGCGTTTTCATTATTTGCTTTGTTTTCTTCAAATGAAAGATTGCTCTGGTGGATTATAGAAAGAGAGTTAGAATGGTAGTTACTGACTTTGTCCATGGCTGAGAAGAATGCAGCTGGATTTAATTCCTTTAACCCACCGTACCAGCACAACTTAGCGCGATCGCAAATATTACACCCACTGTGAATCACCATCGTCCCCAGCAGGCTGCTTTATTCCCCTCATGTGACTCCTACCAACTAGGGAACCTGGGTGGATTAGACTTCCTTGTGATCAGTGTGAGAGGTAACTGAGGCTTAAAACAGGGGCTCTAATTGTTTCCCTCCAACCTGATCAGCTGCATTCATTGGCCAAAGGCTGAGCCTGGCCCTCCCCCCTTGTCTCATCACAGACTACTTGATGTAACCAGACCTGACTCAACTTGGCACTGAAAGTGGTTCACATAGCAGACTTGAGTCCGCAAGAACATGTGACACAAATGTATGGCATTTCGGATAATGGCACAGTAAATTTTTCCACACCTTTGTCCGAGGTTTCCCATTTTTCCAACTTCTCACTTATTAAATATTTTACTTTCTCTAGTTTCACTCTCTTTTTGCCACACATCCCGTGCACCTAATTTTCCCTTCAGGTTACAAAACTGAACCTGGATTTCTACTGATACGTGTATATAATGTATACATTTAAGTATGTTTATTTCATTCATTTAAGTGACATACAATCCAGGTTGCACAAACATACATGTCATAACAGACAAAGAGCTGTTTGATGGACACCACCATTTCTTGCACTTTTTGGCATACATTACTTCAATAGTTGTTTTATGCCATAGTTGCAACAAATGTAGTATGCATAACATTCAGCTATAAATTATCCTACCTAAAAGGGCAGAAGGACACAAAATGTAAAACCACACTAAATCAGACCTGACTACTGCACAAAAAAGCATCGTCATTCAGCCCTAGACCACATGTGAGCAGTGAAGCACTGGACCAAAAAAGACATGCGACTTCCCAGGACATCTTTCAACAGAGACTGTAAGTGGACAGCCTACATTTAAGAGCTCTTGAGGTCTGGTTCTGTATAGCAATAGACAATAATATGGGGTAGGATTTCATGGCTGAACATACTATGTTGCAGGAATTTCTCACAACAGGCAAAATTACTACTTTATGCTTAGTTTATTCTAGAACTTGATAATGCAGAAGCAAATCACCAGTGTCAGCAGTAACTGCAGTCCAACACCTTCCCTGCAGTATATACAAACTGGCTGTACATTCATTCATTCTCAATACCTGCTGCAGTGCAGGTTTACAGTGGTCTGGAAGCATAGGATGTGAAGCAGTGCACATCCTAAATGGAAGCCAATTCATTGCAGGGTCAACACAAACTGCTGAATTAGAAGTTTACACAGTGCCAGGAATGTGAAAGATGTGTTCATCATGTGGAAATATTATTTGCACCATATGCCACACTTGTTTGCATAAAAAAGCTTTATATTCCATGGTTTACAGTAGCAGCCAACAGGAAAATGACCATGTTTTCCCAGCTCTTCTTTAGCAATTTCTGGAGTCACTTGTGGTTTTCATGTTTTGACTCTTCTATCCAGTTCTGTTCCATAATTACATTGTCCAGGTTGCTCAGGTATATGCACACTTTTGACTGGCACTGTGTACGTGCCCAGATTCAAGACCATTATTTTACATTAGCAACACACATTGTGGGTAAGAGACACCTTTTAGCTTTCTCCAAACATAAATTCATTAGAATATAAGAAAAAGGTTTAAAAAAAAGACATTATTTCTTCCGCTGTAAGGGAACCACTATGGGCGGTCTTACCTTTCTTCTTCCACCATGGCCCCTCACGAATGGTGTAAGATAGGTCACTGAATTGCACATCAACTGCAGAACGCTTTGGAAGATGGGAGAATCGCTGAGCTTCTGAGATGTGGTTCTCAACCTTCTTCAGATGTGTCAGGAAAGCAGCCTCTTGGGCAGACCCTTTGCAGATGGTCTCCTCCATAGCAATGTTGACTGATCCAGGATCTTGGGCCCTCTCAGCCATACCAGAACTAAAACACAAACATAGGAACAGGGGTTATATACTCACCTTCATGTTTTCTCACAAACTTTTCAGTACACATTGTTCAATTTACCTTTGGAAAAAATAAAGCAGTTTCATTAAAAATTCAATTAAATTCAGTGTAAACTGTCGTGGTGTGGCACAGAGGCCTAGCAAGCAGTGCTGCTGCCTCATGGCACATAGGTGGTTGGGCATGAGTTTGAATCCAGTTCAGCCTGTGTGGAGTTTCCATGTTTTCCTTGTATCTGTGTTGGTTTCTTCCCACCTTCCAGAGATATGGGCTTGAGATTAATTGGTCTCTCTAATTTGACCATAATATGTGTGTAAGTGTAACTGTGTGCATTTATGGCAATGGATTGGGATGCAATCCAGGGGTAGTTTCAAGGCCTAGTGCCCAGTGATTCTAGGAGAGGTTCTGAACTGCTGCAACAGTGCTCAGGACTAAGTGGTTTATGACAGTGGATGGGTGGATAAATTATCATAGAGGAATCTAGCAAAAGGTAAATACTTTGATCCTAAAAAAACAGATTTTCTGTAGTTTTTTTTGGTTGTGTGCTTGTCTAATGCATCCATCCATCCATTATCATAAATGGTTGAATTTTGGTAAAGCACAGGATGGTCTAGAGCCTATCGCAGAATTATTGGGTCCAGGGCTATGAAATTACTCCCGGATGGGATGTCACTCCATTACAAGGCTTCTGTGCTTGTATTATTTTAATTTTAACAATCAAAGTGCCACTATAGTCACTAGCAAAAATGATGGCTAATTTAAATGCTTGGTTTGTGCTGAGTCTAAAGAGATTGCAGTCCTTCCCCTTCCGCAGGTGAGACTCCATTTTAAAGTATACTATTACATTGTCCCAACAAATATTACAGGTTTCAAAAAGGACAACTCAAAAGATAAACTGATAACAAGCAACCACATAGTTTAACAGATTTGTAACTGAATCTGCAAACTATCCCACTGCATGTTAGTATATCACTCAGCCTTTTGGTCCATTCATATTAATACAACTACTCTGCTCATTGATCTATCCCAACCGAAGCACTATTTAAGGAGCTTTAAGAGACATGGTGCCATGTCGTGTTTAATATTAACTGTTGTATTCCAATAAACATGTTCGTTTGTATCACACGTCAGGTAACGATTTTTTAACGCGTACGAGGTTTTTAAATTCTAACTACAAAATAGAGCATTGCTTCCTATGTAAAAAGTGTGTTACGCCCCTCCTATAAAGCAGATACTTTACAGTAAATCGATGCGCTGCAGAAGTATTAAATTGTTAATGTGTAGATCAGTCTAAATTTGTTTCTTGCACATTGTCTTGTATTGACAAATAACGTCACGAGGTTAGAAGTCAGACAGTATAAGCAAATTAGAAGGAGAAAATGTGTACCGTTAGATGGTCCTGAAACGCAAAAAATAAATAAATAAATAAATGAATACAAACCCTGTGGAGAATTATAATCGGACCGTTTCCTACGTATATATTCCAGAAACTGAAGCCTGTGGTGTTTAAATGCCAATGTGGATCTTCGGTTAGACACTCGGGCTACTCACTTAAAACCGCAGTTGTTCCTTCTTCACAATTCGTTCGGTCCAGAAACAGCAGAAAGGCTGCAGGGATGCTGCGGTTTCAGCATCAGTCTCCGGGTGATGTCCCTACAGCGGAGCAAGCCCGGCCGGGAGGGGCTTCGGCAGCTTTAGCTCTGAAGTCCAGCGCGATCGCAAGTCCCGCTCCGACAAACGGCCGTCATAGCGGATTATCGGAATTGGCTGTCGAACAGTGCCTCACTAGGCCTTTCTTTCTTTTTTCTTTCTTCTTTTTCTCAGAACATGTCTGTAGTGGTCGGATTAAAGAGACCTTAGGTTATAATAGTCTAGCGCAAAAATGTTTTCGATTGCGGTGCTTATGCAGCAACTAGACACCACATGTTCAATATGTTCATTAGCTAATGTCAAATATTTAGAGATATATCATACATATCAATTCTGTTTCGAGTTTTCATATGGAACACTAAGATCTGTAAGTAAATTGAAACTGACCCGGACACTAATTTTATATTGTTCTGGAAAACACGTCCACACTGACGATGTGAGGACTATGTGCATTCTCCTATGTAAAGCCATATGATGTGACTGTAGCTTTTGGAAATACATTATTATTATAATAGCCTGGAGACTTTTTATTTTGCAGTCTTTGTAAGCAAGGCAACAAGAGAGGAGGTGGAGGAGCCCAGCACTTTTCCTTAGATGTAAAGATTGATCAGCTCTTAAAAGTATCGAATTGAGCATCCAGTGCTAATCCTGTGACCATCTTATAGACTGTAAGCAGAGACTTGAACTTGATTCAGGAAGCCACAGGAGGTCAATGGAGAAAAATAAAAAGTGACAGACAGATGGAAACACTTTGGCCTTTTGAAGACAATGTCATATTATTCTGTACCAGGTAGTGAGGTTTGATGGCAGTGGCTGGAGAGCCAGACAGGAGAGAGGTGCAGTAGTCCAAAAGGAAAGTCACAATGGCATAGGCTAGGAGCTGGGTAGAGTGTGGTGAAAGATACAGATCTTCTAGACAAGGTATTTTCATGTGCTACTATGATGATATTGTGTTAGTAGGATTAAAAAAAAACAGCTATGTGTCATCTGCATAGGAATAATAGGAGAATTTATGAGCGGTGATGACCGAGCAAAGGGGAGGTGTGTAGAACACAAGAGGACTCAGCACCAAGTCCTAAAGAACACTGAACTGTACAAAAGAAATGGCAGATGGTTTGTGCTGGTTCAGATGTAATATTAGTTGGTGTTGTGCCACACCACACAGTGAACAAAGTTCATATAAACAGATACAAATATAGGCCTGTATTACAAACACAGATATGATAATAAATAAACCTGATATCAAAGATTCAAACATTACAGTGTATACTCTATGATTTAGTCCACTTTTATGATTTAGTATACTGTTGTGATGCTGTTGGTAGGAAGCAGATGTGTGCAGGCGCAAGTTAGCAAATTTAGCAAATGGTGTTTGTTGTCAAGGGAAGTTCCAGAATCGTGGTCAACACACAGGCAAGGGTTAGACCCAGAAGTCAGAGTACAAGAAGTAGTCGGGCTAGATCAAAGGTCGGGGGCAGGCGAGGGTCGAATACTGGAAAGGCTAATGGGAGAGATGCTCGGTATGCTCAGTAACAACATGGGTAATACTTCACACCGGCGTGTCGGGCTACACAGGTTTTATACCTTGTTCGGGGAAACAAGGAGCAGGTGCTGGCAATTGTGGAGCTGGGTGGAACAGCAGGCAAAGCAGGCGGCGTGACAACTGTGCACATTTACACAAACACAGGTTTGCACAAGCAAATCATATATAAAGTATTTACAGACATCATGACTACAGAAACTACTTTACAATGAAATATAAAACAAACTTTCCTTGTACAGGTACTTGTGGGAAAAAAAGTTACATTTCCATGGTATAATCCGTGACAAGAGCATTAACATCCAAATTAAACATTAGTCAGATAACTTTATGACATAATGGTATTGACCAAAGAAACAAGAAGTCCTTTCAGTTGAATAATGAACAAAGCCTGGGAGTGATCACCAAGACAGTGTAAGTAGACCACAGTTAACAGGGAAACAGTGAACAGAAGAAGCTGACAGCTGGCAGACAGAATGACTTTGGCAGCAATCGCCCTTCTCTCCACAGATTTTTTAAAATTGTTCCTATGATGATGAGGTGATTGATCATGTCAAATGCAGCAAGGAGGTTAATATGAATGCATACAGAGGACTCTACAGATTGAAGAACTTCTGACAATGTGAGGAGTGCAGTTTTTGAAGATCATTCTTGTTGACAGAAGTAAATAAATGACGGTGAATCTGGGTCCAGGGAAAGTCTGTTTGACAGTGCTGAGAAGTTGGTAGTTTTGTAAGAAGATAATGTTAGGATATTAAGCTATACACAATGTGAAATGAACTCAATGACTCACACCATACAAAATTCAGTGAGGAAGCAGGGCAAAAGTGCAGGCTTCTGGACATCAGCTGCACACATCTGAAACTACAAACATTTTACTTGAAACAAGATGTATAATCCATCTATCCATCACCATTAATTCCTTAATCCTGGTCAGGGATCAAATACTGTTAGACATCAATGAATAAATCATCTGTGATGAACTGAGATCCCATCCAGGGTTCAGTTTTGCATCTTAGCTTCCAGAGATTGCTGGATAGGCTCCAGACCACTGTGACCCTGATCAGGACAAACAATTGGTGGATGGATGGATGGATGGATGGATGGATGGATGGATGGATGGATGGATGGATGGATGGATGGATGGAAATAATGCTTGTAAAATTCCTGCTCAGGTTTAAATGCAGAAAATATCAATATAATTATTAAACTTGTTTTACAGAGTAAAAAAAGAGGTGTGCAGGATCAAATTAGGTATGTACGCTGATTAACACTTTTTAATTCAGCATACTGAATATCTCTATCATGTTACATTTCACCCGCATGCAGTTTGCGTTCAACGACTTTGTTCTTTTAGTGGCCACAAGGGAGAGTACTCTAGTGCTGGGAGCTGCATTCTGTCATTCCATCTCACTTTTCATAACTCCTGACTGCAAGAAACTAGAGGCTCATGTTACTTTGACTCAACTCATTATCCATATAGTGATTTTGAAACAGGAAAAGAAAAAACAAGGTCAAGCATGTCTAAGGAACATATCCAGTTAAAATATGCAGAAAAATGGGAAAGTAAGTTTTACAACTATTACTGTTAAGCAACTGTAAAATTAATTGTTATACCTAGAAATTTATAAAACAGGGTACCCAAATACTGGCAGAATGCACTATTCATTTATGGCTTCGGGCTGTACCAGATGACCCTACGGATTTCAGTGTTTTCCGTAGAAAATGTTTGTGGGGAAAAAAGGAAAAAGTAAATCCTGATCCATGGAAAACATTATTGAGTAAATTTAGGTTTACTGTGAATAAGAGCCATAATATGTAGTTTGCAAAGTCTAAAAGAAAAGTGGACGTTACATATTTTGCCAGCTGTTTATAATATGCACTGTGCACATTTACACAAACACAGGTTTGCACAGGCAAATCATATATTAAGTATTTACAGACATCATGGCTACAGAAACTACTTTACAATGAAATTTAAAACAAACTTTCCTTGTACAGGTACTTGTGGGAAAAAAAGTTATATTTAAGTGGTGTAATCTGTGACAAGAGTATTAACATTAACATCCAAATTAAACATTAGTCAGATAACTTTGTGGACATAATGGTATTGACCAAAGAAACAAGAAGTGCTTTTTGTTGAATAATGAACAAAGCCTGGGAGTGGCCACCAAAACAGTATAAGTAGACCACAGTTAACAGGGAAATGGTGAACAGAAGAAGCTAACAGCTGGTAGACAGAATGACTTTGACAGCAATTGCCCTTCTTTCCACAGCTTTCCTGCTGCTGGTCCCATGGGTACTCGCATCAACAGGTAAGAAACACACCTCTCACTCTCTATTAGAAGGTGTGACAGGGAGAAAATAACAGGCAAAAGTTCATAGTATGCAGCTTCACTAACATTTTTATTGAGTAGTAAAATTGTATTTCAACTTTAACTTTTTAACAGTTTACACCATTGATTCCATAAGCCTCGAGAGAAACTCAAAACTTTGCAGTGTTATTCTTAGAGTGTAACTAAGGTTCACATTATTCATATCTTACAGACACTAAACCCATCAATATAACAGTGACCAATCATCTGCTAAAGGACCCTTCTAAATCCTACCACACAACTATTGTATACAGAGGAATACTGCTGGGGGCCATGACAAGACTGATGAATGAAACATCTGACTTCAAGTAAGAACATAATAACCACTCTATCACACCCTTATTTACTGTGGTGAATTTTTAGTGAAACAGAACTTGATGGTAAAACAGCTTGCTGAAGGGCACTGCATACTTACATGATTTGTATTCAACAACCATTTGGTCACACCTTCTTATTCATGAATTTATGTGCTGCTTATATTCTCAAATCTATAACCTATATATCTAATTCTATAATCTACAATCTCAAAACTATAATTCCTGGTCACAAAAAGGAATGAAAACTATCTTTATGTTGTAATGGACTAAAGATAAATTGTAAATATCCTTGGTTTCTGTGTCCTCACAGTTTCACAGTTGTGGACACCCTAAATTATGGCCCCTACCTGGTGAGCATCAATGGGATAGCAGGCAATGACACAGAACACACATACTGGGAGTTCTTGGTTGGTCTTAAAAATGGTACTACCATTAAACCTGATGTTGGTGAGTATCAGTTCTGTCAAGTTTTTCAAATGTATCAAAATAATTTTTATTTTAAGATACATTATTTTGAAATATGGTATATGAAACAATGAAAAAAATATTTATGAAGGTAATTTTATTTATTTTTCTTGGACCAGTTATCACAGTAAATAAGTCAGTTAGTGCTGAGATAGCCCCAGACTAAATCTTGTTCTGTCTTTTAGGAATTGGCTGCTACATCCCAGAACCAGAAGATCATATAATTTTCAATTACACCAAATGGGAAGATACATTTACAGGTGAAACCTATTGTGGCTGTCAAACCTTTCAGTCTTGCCCTAGCAGGTTACAAGCAAACAGCAAATGCTGCTTTCTTCTTGTGCTTCACATAGACAAATTAAGTTCCAGTTCTCCCCTTTGGGGCATGCTGATGTGCTTATCAGTCAGTAATAACAAACTATTAACTATAAAATTTTGGATATTGCCAAATATGAAAAGCAAAAAGTCTGTTGACAGACAAGCAGTTCCATCAGTAAATTTTGTTGGCCTTGTTTCTGCCTTGTTTTTGGGAAGAAAACAGTACTGTGATTGTGTGTACAAAAAAGCCACAGTACTCCAAAAAGCAAAACATAGAGGTCTCAGTAGCTACTGCATACCACCTGATCACCAGCCCACTTCAAACAACACTTTCTCTTATTGACCAGTGACACAAAATAACTCAGTTGTTGGAAAAAGGGTGCACAGTTTGTGAGCTGCTGACAGACAGAATAAAATAATAAATAAAATGCCACCCAGGCAACATAGTGGTACAGTGGGTAGCATTTCAGGTGAAATGATAACTCTAGATTACCCATAGTATGAATATATGAGTGATATGTATGTGTGTGGGTAGGTATGCTATTATGGACTGATATCCCATCCAGGGTGCAACCTGGCTAATCTAGGGCCTGGGCTTTCTGGATTTGAGCAATGACCCTGGTAAATTCAATTCTCTACTCTACCAAATCTGTAAAAATTGAATTGGTATTGTTTTTTACAGGTTCTGTGAATTATTTTAACCTCAACATAGCTGTGGTCAACAACCATACCACCACTTACAATACCACCATTGTGACAGGAGGAATCCTGCAGGGGGCCATGAACAGACTGATGAATGAAACTTCTAACTTCAAGTAAGGAAAGAGCAACTGTATTGTCGGTATCTCTGTTTCAGTTGCTCAGTATGGGTGTGGGTCAAAATCGCTGTTCAACTGCTACAGATTGTTTATTTAAACAGATTCAAAGTCACACACAATGTCAACTATGGCCCCTACCTGGAGAGTATCAATGGGATAGCAAGCAATAAAACAGCACACACATACTGGGAGTTCTTGGTTAAGTTTATCAATGGAACTACCATTAGACCTGATGTTGGTGAGTATCAAAAATGGGATGTCAGCAATACATTGCACTGATCTATGTATTTGCAGCTTGTAATCTGGAGAACTGACACTTGTTGACCACAGACTAACAGACTTGTTCTACCTTTTTCAGGAATTGGTTGCTACATTCCAAATCCAAATGATACTGTCATCTTCAATTTCACCAAATGGTAGTCCTGACAGAAAAAAAATCCACTGCAGTGGAATTCATCAGCACTTGTATGCATTTTTGTGGGACAAAAAGTATTCCTCTTCTTTAAAGTCAAAAAAATAATAAATGCAAGTATCTGCAAAACTGCAATTGTATTTTGTGAATATGGTAATTCCTGCTGTGACCCATTAATATCTGGTTTTGATAAACGCATTCTGTGATATCAGTTAACAGCAGAATGACCACCAAACTGTATATTTGGGGCCTGGCAATCCCATAGACCACAACCTCAGAAGCATTCTTGAATTACATCACCAATTTTCACAATAATATCAGACCAAAAATTTACAATTTACAAAACATTTACAAAAAACATATTTTTGAGAACCAAGAGAATCATTTGACACAACTGGTTTCATCCTAAGATGCAACTATTTCTTCTGAACTGAGATAGAAAAGAAGCACAAAAATGAAGTAGAACATTTAACTAGTGGCATGTTTAACCAGCCTTTGACCTTAGCTGGTTAATGGTTAAAATTTGATGAGCATAGACCTGTAAGTCTGAGTGAGGTTGTTACCCTTAAAAGAAAATTGAAATTACTGTCATGGAAGAAAAACATTGGGAGAGTTCACACAGATATTCATCCATCATCACTAACCACTTTATCCTGTCAGAGTCACAGTGTTCCAGAACTGATCCTGCAATCATTCTGCACTAGGCTGTCAAACAACATTTAAAATGACATGCTAATCTAATACAAGGTGGCTACACATGCACACAGTCACACTACAAGCAATTTAAAGCAGCCAACTAACCTGAAATGCATGTCTTTTGACTGTGGGGGGGAACCTACATAGAACTTGCAAACTTCACACAGAGTGAGCTGGACTCAAACCCACACCCAAACAGCCCAGGGGCTGTGCCACCATGCAGCTGACAAAAATGATATTAGTGCTTAATTTATTTGTTTCTTGTGAATAATAGCTGGATGCATTACAGAAATTTGGTAAAATATTACCCTGCTTATTACCTAAAAAGAGTAATATTGTATTGCACTGTGTGGCAAGTAATATGTGCAGAGAAAGTCAGTGAAAACAATAACAGGTTCTGAGTTTAGGCAAACTAAATTAAATTTTATCACCATATAACACCAAAAAGGCACTATTAAAACACATACCATTTGAATAGCAGTTCCGTCCCAGTTGAGCTGAACATAAGCGAAAAATCATGTGTAAGTGACCTTAACTAAAGTAAATGCACATACTGTATCTATTTCCCATGCTTTGTATCAGTATTATGTGACCATGTCATTTAGTTTAGTACACATGACTAAGTGAACAGTGTGGGACTACAGCTTTGACCTCCGTTCTTTTCAAGCTTGTGTTTGATATAATCTTATGAATAATCAGCTATATTTTTTTGAATTTTATTGTTAACAACTGACCACGGAAATCTCTATCTATAGAATATAGAGGAAAATATTCTTATCTTGCTTCTCTGTTGATGAAGTCAAACAGTTCCATTGTTTAACACCGCAGAAGAGATATACTGCATCTTGAAGGCCAATAATAATCTATCCTGTCCTCAAGAAAGTGTTGAGCTGTGTTTTTACACCCATTTGACATAATGGCTTACACAGCAATTTTTGTTTTGACTCTTTCTATTTGACATAATCATGCTTGGAGGTATATGCTATATGGTTTTTCATCTTCTTTGTGAGAAAACAATATAGAAGGCTAAAGCTTTCTCAAAACTTGCACATCCTTCTAAATAATAAAAAAAAATTTAAATTCACCCCCATATGCAGGAAGTTCTTATCTTTCACTGAGGTTATCATGTCAACACATTGGAGACATCTGCTTTAACAGAAGGTATAATGCAAACTGTCATAAATTTGGGATCATTTTTTAAAATAAATTTCTTTAAGGGCTTTGAAGTTTGCACCCAGACTAAAATCAACAGAAGCACATCACACATATTCATCTCTTTATTTACAGAAGAGAATTTTCCATCCAGTGCAACTTGCAAATCCTGCAACTTTTTGTACTGCTAAAGAAGGAAATTTACTAAAATAAATCAGTAAAGTATCCTTTTCAAAGATACAGCAGTATTTCTATAGCTGTATACTGTTATCAAGAGTTTGGTAAATGTTCTGCAGAATTTCAAGACTAATAATGCTAATTACTTACTGTATACAAAACCTCATTGTGGGCCAGTAGCAGTTTAGTACCTCGTGAAAATGTTGCCAGGTATGATGAGAAAAAATTTACCTTACTTATGTCTTTGAAAATGTTTAAAAGTGATGTTTGTTACCTTGAAGTAACAGATTAAAAGGTGGGTTTACCATTTTCATCATCATAATACAACCACCCAAAACAGAATAATTAGTTCTCATATAAGAGCACAAAAGCTGAATATAATGTAATTAAACAGTTTGGAATACCCTGTGACTTAAGACATAAAGTTAATATAAACACCACTAAATCCCTCCAAACTAAAGCTCATTCACTGTACCAGCCATTATAAATGGATATTCCAGACCACTGTTTTTCATAATTTCTTAATTGTTTCAGCCCTTGTAATTCATTTAATAAAAATATTTGTTTATACTTTTTAAGTTATTTGTAGACCAGTGCTCTTCATAAGTATGACTTTCAAAATTTTCTCTAAATACAGATTTCTTCAATTATTTTAGGTTCCATGTTCTTTGGAAATATTGTAACAGAAAAGAAAAAAATATGCCAGATGTCTTCACTCTGTATCCCCTTGAAACACTAGAAGGCAAGAGCAGTACAAACTACTGAATGACACTCAAATTTTAAAAAAGAGAAAACCATTAGTGACAGTTTGGGGCCTGTCCAAGAATTCCTTGCGTTGCCTGGTGTCTATACATCATAGAAGAGGCGCACCAGATGGTAGCGGATCCCAAATGCCACCACACTCCCAAGCACCTGTAGAGAGAGCAGAGTTCGGTTAGGGTCCATTGTAGGACAGGATCAAAGTGTAACAACATTTTTCTGCATGTAGTTAGCAAAAGACAAAAAGAAAAACCTGTATTAGAAGCATGATAGCTGTCAGATGTCTTTCATGTATGGGTCCTAGAACTTTCAGCACCAGATTGATGAGGGTCATGTTGTTGCATTCAATGAATTCTCCATCTCCCCCCTGGTCTCTATTCACCTCCACAAACTTGAACATCTCTGCCACCTACTGGGAACAAAAAAAAACTGTAATACAAAGGGGCACCCTTTAAGAAGTACATTGTCTCATGCACGTTCTTAGAAAATGGGTATGTGAAAATACGGCCATAATATAAATCTGTGTCCAGCCAGCTTCATGAAATCTGAAATAAACAAGGTTTACCTTTAGAATCATGTTTCCCAATTTGGAGAGGTCCTTTCTTTTGAATTTTGAGTAGCTCATGCCCAGCTTTCCTGTTTCAGGGTTTAGTCTTCGTTTAGGAGTAAAAAGCAAAATTTAGAACAAACTCATTTTAGGCTGTGTACTGGGAAACTAAACACCTCTAATGAAAAGATAGATATCCCTCCAGTTACCTGGGAAGGCGGTGCCGGGGACAGGGCACAAGGTGGAAGAGCTGAGGCAATGAGTACAGGAAGTTGAGCACCTGAGGGATGAAGAAGAGCAGCATGGTCTTGCTGAAGTGACCCAGGATCCCCACCACAGCGAAGGTCATCCCCGCAAAGTAGCAGAACGTGTCACCCACAAACACAGATGATGGGTACCTGGGGTCAACCAACAAGAAAGTGGTAAATAAATACTTGAGATGGATTATCAATATTTATTACAAGTAAATAAACATAATATACCTTTGTCCACTCACTAATACTAATTAAAACAAACAAACAAATAAATAAATCATCAAGAATTGCACACACCAGTTATGGTAGAAAAGGGCCAGTGTGGTGAAGAAGAAAGGAATCATAAAGTACAGCGAGAAAATGTGGTCGTCTCTGAAATCTCCTGCAATAAACACAGAAAATTAAGTTTTAAAAATTTAACAGAATTAAAGCAGCAGCTAACTATGGCAATAACAGTCCTGTAAATGAGCAGATTCACAAAATCTGGTCCATTCCCATACCACTGAGCTCCAGCAGGTTGAAGATGATGATGGAGCCTGAGATGAAGAGAGCTTGTCCAGATTCTATACCATTGATGCCAGCCAAAATATTGATGGCATTAGTGCAGAACACAGCCAGCATGCCCATGTACACATAGTACAGTATACCTGTAGAACCACACAAATGATAATGCCCATTATGTCTGAAACTGTTTATGCCAGCACACATTAAACCCAACAAGCTATTTATAAATTATTCATCAATCTGTGAATAATCTGAATTATTTATGTCTATCAAAATTTCAGAAACATTGCTTCTTTCAAATTTCAGAAACATTAAATACAAGGCTTAATCTGTGTTGCACTGTGCCTTGGTACACCCACCCAAGTCCAGATGCATTCCCAAAAGACTACGGAAGGGCTTGGGCACTACGATGACTGTGTTGCCAAAATTGGTGAAGTAGACCATGAGAAGGGGCAATGAGGCTACAGTGGGCAGGAGCAACTTGTGACGCCATCGTAAGTTCAGAACGTCATCAGCAAAGCCCAAAAAGATCATGCAGCAGATTGCCAAGAGGGCCCCAATGAGCTGCACAAACTGTCACAGAAAATTCACAGCAGAGTTAGACATTCACATTTTTGCTATTACAGGACTATGTACAGTTACAACATAATATCATCCATCGACATACATGGTAAAAACACTTATAGTTAACCGTGTTTAATAGGTTTGCATGTTTATTACATAAAAAATGATGTTAAGAATTTCAAACTAAAAGCAGTATGTTCCAAGTTCTTAAAGATAAGGAACTCCTTCTACACCCTGTGTATGTGGACATTCTTCTTAAACTGTAGAAATTAAAAATAAAATTAATGTGAGAAACCGGAAAATAATAAATAATGACAACATTACGTAGTGACGGAAAAAGTTACAGTTGATTTTTATTTGGCCCTTCCTATGAGTGCAGTCCAACAAGAAAAAATAAAACTATTGCATTCACATACATTACTGTTCAAGTGGCCTCACCTCATCATGAGGGAAACCCTGGCACTGATCCCCCATGAAACAGCTGAGGAAGGGCACCGGAATGAAGCAGAAGAGTATGATGAGGAAAACTGTCCCACTGATGACTCCTTGAGATTCTGGGCTAAAATATAAAAGAAGCCACATTCTGACCAGAGGGTTAAAATGCCTGAGCATGAGACACCACAGAGAGAGCAGAGGACCTTTAACATACTTCAAACACCAACAACCCTGTGCCCATCAAACATTTCAAAACAGTACACTAAGACTTTCAGTAACTGACCCTCTCTGTCTTTACACAGAATTAAATCTACCAAAGTTATTATGAAGACCAGGTCCTCAAACTCACATCTCTGTCTTCTTGGTTTTGTTCAGGTCCATGCCGTACAATCTGGCCGAAATGAAATGCTCTTTGAAAGCTGGAATGAGCTTGAGAGTGGCCACACAGCCCATGGCGGACAGGCACAGGTTGATGAGGATGGGAAACAAGGGCAGTGGAGGCATGTTCCCTGGAGGAGCCCAAACAACACCACTCTAGCTGAAGAGTCAACAGTCAACAGTGAGCAATAACAAATACTAACTATACCTACAGTTATAAACCAAACCACTTCATAAGGCTACAGTCTGAGTGAGCCCAGAAAACAAAAACAGGGCGCTTCTTGAACCATTTAAACCAACAGATGACATTATTGACACTGTATCATCTCTCCAAATACAAACCCTAGCTCCTCTGTAACAGCAACTAGGAGGGAAAGTTTAATCAAAAATACTCTACCACCTATGTACTTGAACAGGCAGCTAGTTACTTTCCAAACTAAAAGCACGGATCATTCGAACTATTTTCAAATAAATGTATAACTCAGTTTCAAGTTCACTGTTAAGCGACTCTTAGCTGTCAAGCGACTCGATCAAGCTGCAAAAAATGAGCTACTCAAAATACGATGATGTAATAGCGACCGTTTTTGTGTTATAACAGCACATTCTATTTTCTCGCCTCTATAGGTGCAACTTCGACATCCAGACACCACATTACAGCTGCGCTCTCATTCAACAGCCCGCTGCCCAGTCCACCCCACTCAACAACTCGAACGTGCTGCTGTTCCTAGTCGAGCCGTGGGACCAATTTTCCGGTTACACGTCTACTTCCGCTCGTATTAACCTATTGCATAATCGAGATTTAGCTAAAAGCCAAAAGCAATCGATAAAAATGACTAGTTTAGTATAAAATACAATACACAAAATAATGCATTCTATGTGATCAGCAAAAGCTGACTCAAATTCAATTATACCGCTGTCTGAGGGTAATGTTACACGGATGTATTTGATGGATACGCACAACGGATGTGCTCCCTTATTTCCGCTTCTCGGTTTCGAACATCCTATTTATTTTTTGTCGCAGTTGAGTTTGGTGGTAGTAACACTGCACACAGTATTCAAGAATTCGCTCCCAAAGAGAATTAATCACAAATTAAACATATTTTTCCGAATGATTTCATTACCGTGCATTTTCAATGTGTGGTAAATATTCATATATATCTAAATTGTGTATGTAATGGTTGGTGACGTCTGTCGACAAGTAAAACAAAATGAGTCTATCAACGGACTAATGTCGCTGTATATTGCGGTGTGCTCTACTGTCTCAAATAATAAATGTAATTCATTTTTGATATGTTGCATGCACACTGCGAGATTAATATTATTTTGTGGAATTCACTAAAATTCCCCTTTCCACATCTTATAAAGATGCGTGTAAGAATGTCAACATATGCAAATATTAGCAGATCGCGCGGAATGTCCTCATCTAACATCCGTGTACGGTGCCTTTAAATAAAGCTCGAGACAGGCGCTTTGACAGCTCCACATGCGCTGTCCAGTGCTGGAAGAAGTGCGAACGCGAAATAGCCATACCGACACCACTGTTAACACTGATCCTTCACTAGAATACAGCAGAATCCTATCCTTCTCGGGGAAACTGAAGAAGAATATTAAACATGTTTGCAGCTAGGAGGGCGTCCTTGAAAAAGAGTAAAAATTACTATTATCCGCCTTTCTTCCTTGAATAACTAGCGTTACAACTCGAAGGGGAGATGGGGAAATGTAAGACGGTTTTATTTATCACTTCCAGCATTCCTCCAGTTAATCTGGCTTTGCTTCAGGGTGGTAGAATATATGATATTACATCAAAAACGTCTGTAATAAGCTGTTAAATCTATCTATTGCTTGTCCGATTTGCCGTAATGCTGAACACACTGGTTTCAAGCGACGATCATACGTAACAATTTTTAACGTTATATTAGTTCCTTCTCGATTCGAGTTATTTATTGATTTATGATCAGTACCCTGTTATGTAAGAATCGTTACCTGGATATAAGTGGGAAACTACGCAATATGGATGTGTGCGTGAAGATTTGTATCCTCGAGGAATGTGGGATGCTACACAGAGGTTACAGAATGAAGATATTTATGATGGTGGCGAGTTTGTGCACTTAACGACACAGCTTTGTGCAGAATAACAGCACCAGCACCGATTAAATGTTATTTTTAAGACCCCCGACGGAGAACCCAACGCAAAATTCAGTTTCCTAAATTTCATTTTCATCTAGTCACTTGTCCGTTAATATGACCTGCTTTACATTACCTACACAGTAAGTTACATAAAGTTGTTTTTGGAAAGTCTAATGACATGGCCGTGGAGACAACCGAACTCGTCAGCTGGATGGTTTTTGTCATCATTTTTTTCGTCTCCTTGGTGACCGTTCTTGGATGGGCAGTGCGGTATGGTCTTGAGAATCGTGGTCGTGGTCAGATTCCCTGGTCGTTTGCTGGGCGATCGGTCACCACGTGGGAGCTGCGGCTTCCCCCGCTGCGTCTCTGGAACTCTTTCTTCAAGAGGCGCTTCGGAGGGGAAGAGGGAACACAGGGCGTTCACGTCGGACTGAAAGATCTGGTCTCATCCCTGCTTTCCTTCGGCTCCTTCAAGGAGAGCTGCCGGCAAGCCTGGGTTCGAGCTCTCAATGAGCAAGCCTGCAGACACGGGGTGGGTAGAGCAGTGGGACATCTGTCCTGAACCACATTAAGTACAGCATGATAATAATAATAATAACAATAATAATATGTCCTGTAATGCACATGATCTGCACTACACATATGAGTTGCAGGAGATTAAAGAGTCTTTTTTGTGCAAATCTCCTAACCACTGTAATTCTTGCAAGAAAAATATGGGTTCAGAGACAACCAGAAAAATATGGCCAGGAGTAAGCCAAACTCCCACAAGCAGCAATATCTGAAAAGCCTAGGAAGGTCCTATCTTGGCAGCAGTATGCTTTAGAAAGAAAGGATGACGATAGAAAAAATTTCCTCACAAATAGGAAAATTGAAATCAATGAAATGAGGCAGTGAAAAGGCTTTAATATTCTTCATATCATTCTTCACATCATTTTAAGTATTCTTTCAAAGTTATGAAGATATCGTAGTGTGTAAAATTATTTTTTAAATTATGCTGTAAATATTAAGTGCGTGTGCTCAAAAACAATACATCTCCAATTCCCCTTTAGAGTTCAATACAAATAAACTTTGAAGAGTGCCTGCAGTTTCCAGCTACAGCTTCTATTGATTGCGTAACGTATGCTGACCAGTCACCACACAGCATGGTAAGTGGGGGTGTTTTCTGCTGGGAGCCAGTTATGTTAGTTTGAAACTCTTACTGTAAAGAGAACTATGACAATGTATTATTTTCAGTATGGCAAACTTACATACTTTTGTCTTTGCTTGTTCTCCAGGTGTTGCAATGCATCTGTACTGCAGACACTGTGACATTTCCTATCACGGTCACCCAGCAGTCACCTGCAGCTGTGTCTGTAAATACATACCAAGTGACCATAGCACCATTGCAGGCACAGGTACAGTAGTATAGATTTTAGGAAAATATTTTAAAGATTCAACTGAAAAATACTTCACATTTAGGCTGTCGATGTGAAAATGATCCTGCTTTATTTTAGTCTGCTATTTACAGAATTGTGACGAAATGGTGTTTCATGTTTCCTTTAATAATTGCTGGGGCTGGTCTTCTGTTGTTCTATAGATCAAAGTCTATTTGGAGGAGATTGATGAAGAAGGTCTCCTTGCATCCTGGAGTTTTTCTCAGCATCCTCTTCTGTGCCTGTCTGTATCACCACGCAGAGTCCAGCGAGAGGTCAGGGATTTATGCTGGCTAGTTTTCTTTGTGTACCAGATCAGTGAGCTTGGGGTATTTATAAAGATGATTTATGTTCTCTACTGTCTTTAAATCTCTGTGGATTATTCTTTATTCTTCCTAGAAGTTTGATGAGGAGGTTGATGTAAACATGGTGGGAGAGCTGGTGAAGAATGCCATTGTCAACACACAGCCTGCTGTGATTCTCTGCCTGAGGGCCCCTTTACCCAGCCCTAGGGTGAATCTCACAGGATTCTTCTAGCTGCCTGTCCAGGCCTTCAGTAGCGAACCAAAGCAGATGCATGTCATTGTCCATGAATGGTTGTTGATTGAGCTATGCTTAAATAATTTATCAGACTTTATCATTTTCTGTAGCTGCTGTTCTTGGAGGCAGACAACAACCCCGATGGTTGCCAGGATCTCAGCTCACCTGACCCCACAAAAATAGAAGACCACAGTATAATACCTGGCTGTACAGCGAACACTATAAAGCCAGGACTGGATAAGGGACATGGACGAGGTTAGCATCTGTGGAAATAGATGCAAACACACTGCTTAGTTCTTCCATGTCCCTCTTTGTAATATACCTTCTTCTTCTAACTCTCTCACATTACCAGCAGAGGGTATAAAAGGTTCCCATGAAGATATACGTCCCAGCTGCAAGTGTAAGTCCACACTAGTATTCAGCTACAGTGCCTTGTCTACAAATACAAGATATTGTACAGTCTTGGAATGGAACCTACAAAACTTTGGCTCCTATGCTCATCCTCAGCCACTGTCAGATACCTTCATTTATCATTTCTTTCTTTCTATTTTTCTGTTTTCAATAGTGGAAAGCCTTCTTTCCAGTGACAGAGACTGTGAAGCTACCATGGCTGTTAAGCAGTTGAATGAATCCATCAGCAAATCAGTAAACAGAACACCAACCAAGAAGACTATACTTAAGGTCAGGGTCAAAACGCTGGAAAACACTTATTGTTCATTTATTACTGCTGGCCTTTACTATCCTCATTATAGTGTATTATTTTTATTAAAAATTATACAAAGCAGTTTGCCAAATAACATGGTTTACTCCTATGTGCATTATACAAGTATGTGCCTGTAGAACTGAGTCAAATAGGCAACACAAAAATGATTATGACAGATTTATAAAAAAAAAAGATTATTCATTTCTACAAATTTATGTAACTGTTAGAAGATCAGGAAAGAAGTTATTCCAAAGAGATGTGTTTTGAGACCCTTAATGAACTCTGGAAGGGAAGGGATTCAGCAACTCTGAGAGAGTTCATGTCACAGCCAAAACCGAAAAATTTTGATTTTGAACCTCTTATGAGTATGATCACAGACAAAGCTGGAGGAACATAGCACTTTTGGTGGGGTATAGGGAGTGATCAAGACTTCTAGACTTCTGCCATTTCTGCTCAGCAGCACAGAGTCTCATTCTGTTAGTATAAATGTGTCTGATAACTGTGGCCTGGAGGTGCTCTGGAAGGTAAAGGGCAGAAAGTCAAGAGAGGAGGATACAGCTGAAAGGAGGGCACTTGTGGTATCATCAGATCTGTGAATTTTGCAGTGAATGGGAGGGGGGTTAGAGGAAGAGCAGAAGAGAGAGAAGAAGGCAAGAGGCAAGTTACAGCAAAATATAACAAGGAATGCAGAAATGGAAGCTGCAGTAATAGTGCCAATGGGAGGTGGAAGGAGAAGAAGACATGATCAGACACATGAAGTGGAGTAACAGAGAGTACAAGGTATCCCTCAAGATATGTCTTTGACTTATGAGATTTTGCATATAAAAGTGAAATTAATACAATTTGCTGAGTTACAACCACATATGATCCTGATTTTTCTGTATTTACAAGTAACAGGAGCTGAGCCCTGTTCCCACAGGGGAATATTCATGCCAAAATGGTAGTGACATCTCTGGTTTAGGAGATTGCACCTTAGTAGCTGTTTTCCAGGAACGCTCATAAGTCGAGGGCTACCTGTACTGAAAAAATGTAAGTCAAAATACAAGACTGTGGGTAGTTACCAGCCTTGTGAGAGGGAGCAGACTGGGACAAAGAAAGTTTGAAGGACTGTAGAAGTGACAAAAGGCTGGTTGCGTGAATGACCTGAAGATGTAAGTTTAAATCACCCACAAGTGGATTATTGTCTACTGGGAAGGAGCTAAATAATATGAAATTATCATCTAAGAAGCGGCAACAGGGGCCGAGAGGGTAGCTGAGGATTCAGAATTAATTTGGGCCAGCAATAGAGACAGTGTAGAATCTCAGATGAATTATTTGTTTAATCATTCACATGGCCCATTTAAAAATGGCAACATCACACATGTGATTTACAAGACCTAGCCAAAAGTAAAGTTGAAAACACGACAACAGAAAAGGCAGGTCCAGTCTGGTGTCAGAAAAGCAGATTCTGCCTAAATAATTGTCACATTACAGATAAGAGCAATGGATCTGCTAACTTCCTGCTATCCATTAGGCCCCATTGGATGAAGATTGTTCTGCCCTGGCAGCTAGTGAAGCTGGAGTCACGGACATCTCATTGGCTGGGAAACCCACACAGAGTGCTGCATTCCAGGGTCTGGGCAAGTCTGAGGGACCTACTGTACTTGATTCCGGATGGGACACGGGCTCCACAGGAGCCCTGGAGACTCACAGTTTGAAGGACCACAAAGGTGCTCTTTGAATTACTGCTTTGTAACACTTATTCCCCATCCCACACAAAGTTATTGAATGATTTGGTTAGTATAAAAATTACATTGTACTTTGGTTTTTGCAGGGGGGTTTCTCCGCAGTGGCACAAGGTTGCTTCTTCGAAGGAAGGCTCGACAGAAGGAACCCAACATCAGTCGATCTCATGAGGATGTAGCTGACACTGGAAGTGGATGCTCACCCCGCAGAAGGTCCAGCAGCTTCTCTCGCCGCCTGATCAAGCGCTTTTCCCTCCGTTCTAAATCTGGGGGCAAGACTGGTGCCAGTGGAGGGCCAGCCTCAGAAAACTGAGGATGGAACATGGATACAGTTGATGGCCTTATTCCCAATTCTATCACATTGGATAGGCCCCAAATGTCCCATTTGTTGCAGCCTCTGTTCTGTCTCAGGGCCACTCTTTTGGCTGTGCATTACCCATTGCAGGGACTGATCACATAAAGCATAATAACTTTTATACTGCACAAATAATTTTCTAAAAAATATGTATAGCATAAGAACATTATCCTGTCTCTGAGATGTTTTCCACAGACAACAGCTGTTTTGACAGAGAGGATATATAGTATAAGTAATATAAGCTTGGAAGTATTGTCTTGTGCAGGAATGACACTACATTCATCTGGCTCTGAAAATTGTTGTCCAAGCATGTAATTATATAATATTTATAAACTGAAACAGAAGGTGCTGCTGCTTTTTAATAATATGACCTGTCAGTGATAACATGCAAGAATGTTCAAAACTGTTCAGCATAGTATAAAATACAAATACAACTAATACCTGTAAACTACTGTAAAGGATTAAGTTATTATTATATCGATGCATATCCAGTTCGTTCTGTGGCCTCTTGACAATTATTACTTCAAAGACTGTATCTTATGAACTTGTTTCTAAATAAGAATATATTATTTGTTTGCAATGTTAAATAAAATGTACTAGATAAAGTTGTGCTCCCATTTTAAGTATAAATGGAATAAAAACACAAGACAAACTTTGACACTGGACATGCACAGAGTTAATATTGTCATTATTATAGTTTTAGTAATATTCCGCTGGCGATAATGATTTAAGTTGCATATTTACAATTTTAATTGCTCACAAGATTGAGTTGATGATTACACATTACACATATATCAGTCCAGTCTGAAATAGCTATTCTTTTGAGTTAAATGAAATAAAACACCTAAATGCTAAGGTAATGCAATTTAAAACCTTACTCGGTGTCATGCACGCCTCTCTTATATTATGCGTAGCAAATTAACCAATCGTCGTTTCGCGTGCTGCAACATTCCAGCCAATAAAATGTTGTGCTTTCTCTGACGCTCACAGGCTTGAACTCGAGGTGGGGGGCGGCTATAACGTCATTTCACACTCATTTCCAAATATAAAAGGGAAAAATTGACCACAACCGCAGTTCGCGAGGAAGTAGCGTGTACGTTATGTCAGGAAGAGGCAAAACCGGAGGGAAGGTTCGTGCCAAGGCCAAATCCCGCAGCTCCCGGGCCGGCTTGCAGTTCCCCGTGGGTCGCGTTCACCGACTGCTGAGGAAGGGCAACTATGCAGAACGGGTGGGCGCTGGTGCGCCGGTGTACTTGGCCGCTGTGCTCGAGTACCTTACCGCAGAGATCCTGGAACTGGCGGGCAACGCGGCTCGCGACAACAAAAAGACACGCATCATCCCGCGTCACCTGCAGCTCGCGGTCCGCAACGACGAGGAGCTCAACAAACTACTGGGAGGAGTGACCATCGCCCAGGGCGGCGTGCTGCCGAACATCCAGGCCGTGCTGCTGCCCAAGAAGACGGGCCAGTCATCCCCCAGCGGGGGGAAGGGGGTCAAGAAGTCTTCGCAGCAGTCTCAGGAGTACTGACACCGCTACGTATGCGAGGACTGCAGTGACTTTTTAGTTTGTGTTTTGTCACATTATTCGGGTTTTGTTTGGATTTGTTGAAAGGAAAAAAATTAAAAACTTGCAATCTGATGCTTGTACAGTGCCATTTTTGGGGGAAAAAACCCGCAGCAAATAATGGCAGGAGGAACAACCTCTAGACTGCCCTCCTGCAGTGCTTCCTCATGTCATACTTCAGTTTGTCTTGAGTTTATTAACACCTTGTCTTTGGACTTTTTGACCCAAGTCACTGTGTACAATATGAAACTTGAAAACACCTAACAATGTTGCTGAACTGTAGATAAAATGGGAAACACCTCAAAGTACTGGAACACATTTAATGTTAGTTAAAATTGGCAACATGTCCTGGGAGAAACAACTTTATTGTATTTCTGGACAAGCAATTGGCAATTATAGGTAGATTTTAGTTGTAAGGCTGATTATTTGACAATAGCATAACATTTAAGGCACGTGGCATAGGTGGGAGTTTTATTCTGAGGCCTTTCTATTTCTAAGTCATTTAATAATATGCTGCTTCACTTAAAAATACAATGTAGAGAATTTCATATTAAATAACCAGTAATATTTAACATATTTTTCTGTATTCCAGTCTTTGTAGTTGTGTCCATTTGAAATGGCAACAAAATAAGTTTTTACAACACAACTCAGCTTCTGATAAATAAGGTACATTACATATTGAGGTGTGTTTTTGGGTGAATGAGACTATTTTGTATAAACTATTTGAACCAGTTTTTGAATTTAGTATGCATTTGTTTCCTCTGCATATTTACAGCTACTGATGTTCTGATATACTCAACAATGTTGTCAGCAATATTTCAGAAGCTCTAAATGTTTCATAACATTCTAATGACTTGAAAAACTCGACAGCATAAGGCTATGATGGGGTAAGTTATTCTGTTATTCCCCAGCACAGGCAACAACTCGTTGATTTTCTTTGGGGAAGAAACATCTCATATGTATATGTCTATATGCTTTGTATTCTAAATTACATACTGTTCAGCTAAAGTTTGCTGCACATTTCAAGTAAAATTCTGGTAGGCTTTGTATCTCACATTTCTGTTATGCTGTGTGAGCAGGTGTTCATGTAGCCCTGTTCCCAAGAGTTACCTGGATATGTTTTTAATGCTCTGCAAGGCTTTGCATTTTGAGAAGACACTTGCAATAAAGTCAGGTGTTTCTTTAAAATTGAAATACCTATTAGTATACAGAATCAGAGAGGATGACACCAGACAACCTGTGTGCTCACAGGCTTCAGAACAACTAAAACGTCTTAAGGAATTTGAAATTTTTCAATTGCCTAAATATAACCTTCCATTCCCATCATCAGTGTGAATGAGAGAAATTATCACTGCACAGTGCTCACCACTGAATCTTGGAAAAATCTTTAAAATGAGGCTAGCGGGCATCATTGAGCTGCCGGGCCACTGTCAGGATTTCCTTGGCCCCCTTGCTGAGAAGCAGCTGTGCTAGATCCACACCCAGCTTCTCGGCAGCATCCTGGGGGGCCCCTGGCACATTGCTTGCTGTGACCCCCACATGCTGTGCGCCCTCATCCACTCTTTCCTCCACCTGACACAGATCATGAGGATAGCCTCATTAGTTGATTGCAAAGCCTTTGAGGTCAACATTTCTCAGGCACTAACACTTTTCTCACTTAACATGAAGTAAATCGATTAAAGAATAAACAACATTGTAATCATGGTCCATAAATGTAAAAATGTATGTAAAAGTTGCATATGCATACCTAGCACAATAAATGGTAAAGAATTAATTGATGTTCTTCCATATGATGAATTGTGCAATTGAATTTACAACGGAATATAATCTGAAAGGTAACAGCATGATTCTTCAGCTTGCCAAGACAAAACCTTTGTGGAAATCCATTGATGAAACAATGGCAACATTTATTTTTAATCTGAAAGCAACTCCCCACCCCAGAGCCTGACCTGGTTGCCTGGTAAGATACTGGTCTGCATGGTCTCTTTGAGGCTGTCAGAGCCATCCAGGCTGTAGACAGCACCTGTCAGATATAACTGAAACACAACAAACTGTTACACACATTCCACTAATAAATCGATTCTCTTCTCACAGATTTATTAATAATATGTATGATTAATTAAGAATTATTTGTGTACAGCTGCACTGGGAGGTGGCATATAAGGAGTCTACAGTACAATAATTTCTTTTAGGTGGCCCTGTATTATGATTAACTAAAATCCAACATTAACATACAGCATCATTTTGAGGGAAACGGGTTATGTATATTGGGCCGTTTTAGACTTCTGCCAGAAGACATCCTGGACTCTTCCTACCTGGGAGTCCTTCACTTCAGTGTGGACAGCAACCGGCACACTGCAGCCCCCTTCCTGAAACAGAGAATATGAGCAAAAACAACAGCTTTAATCACTTTACACTTTTAGCTTCAGAGATAGTATCTAAATAGAATTCTGATTTTAGAGGATTTCAATGTGAGGAAAGGGGCAGGAGACAGAGCAGGTGAGCAGGAACTTGCCAGATGTCTGAGAAATGCTCTCTCAGCTATGCAGCGTAACACAGTGTCTGGGTGGTGTAGCACAGAGACCATCTCGAGGATGTCCTTGTCCCTTGCCCTCACCTCCACAGCCAGGGCACCCTGTAGCACAGAACAATAGAAACCTCACTAAAGGCTCTCTGACAAACAAGCTGCCAAAATCTTCCAAAAATATATACTGTAGCAATCATAATGCACATACTCTGAAATACAATATCCACATGGTTACAAAAGAACATTCAAATATATCTACCTGTCCAACAGCATACATACAATTCTCTGGGTCCAGGATCTGCATGATGACAGCATGAATAAACATTTTTACTTAAACGTTTACTTCAAAATTTACCTAAACTTTGACAATCACCAGGAAAAATTACAGCCGAAAAGTTAACAGTATAGTAGCTACAATTTATTTTCTACTGGCGTCAGGGTCTGATTCTACAGTTCAGAAATGACACATTAATAAAAATACTAAAAAATTATAATAAGTGTGTTTCAACTGAGAAAATAAGCAGAGACCTGACTGATTCGATTCTCCCAGCCCATGCGAGTCATCCCAGCTGCTGCCAGGATGATGGCAGAGAATTCTTCCTTTTCATCCAGTTTCTTCAGGCGAGTATTGAGATTTCCCCGCTGAGAGGCTCAGGTTATGAAATAAACAACACAGACACAGTTCTCTAGGGTTTGTTCATTGCCTACAAAATGTTCCCATTATATTTCCAACACAGAAAAGTAACTGACACAATTTCACATGACTATGGAATGGTTATCAGTCAGGTTCTCAAGCAAACTATGGCCAAAGAAACAGGTAATATGATGAAGCAAATAAGACTGCTTTCATAAAAAATAATTAAGTAAACTTACTAAGAACTTGCATGAGTACAGTAAATCTCAATTTTAACTGTTTTCTAAAAAATTAAAATAAGTTAAAAAAGCTACAAAGGATACGATGTCTTTGAACTCCAGATGAGGGAACCGTTTCTTCAACTGAGCTGCCCGGCGAAGTGAACTGGTACCAATAATACTGTAAAAACACCAGTGACACCAGTCAGCACAGGAGTTGTTTGGAAATAAACCACAATTCAAACCTTGAGACTTCTTTCATACCTCTTTTCTGGCAGGGTGTCAAGGGACTTTCCTATATTCTTTGGGTGCAGAACTACAGCATCAAAAGGGCATTCTCTTCTAAAAAAACAAAAATAGAACATGGAAGAAGTGACATTAGGAGAAAGTCGTAAAAACAAGCTAAAGTAAAAAATATTTACATCCTCTCGATAGAGCATCCCCCAAAAATTTGGTTTGTTTGTAGTTCCCTATAATGTTTTTCAATCCAACTATGTACAACCTATCATAACTGCAACTGTTAGTGAAGAAATTTAAATAGCCAGCAGCATGAGTGAGTGGGATCTGCAATAAGTGAGTCCACAACTGCCAACTTGTCACAGTGCTGCAATTATATTCCTATGCACGCACATACAACCCTCCCTCAATGTATAAACGAAAACTAAGAGATCAGCTCATTGCCACAAGTTCATTGGGATTAAAAGAAATTGGGAAAAAACACATACAAAATGGGTGGAAGGAAGGTGGCTAAACCTGCTCTCAGTCCTGTGTGAGAAGGAAACACAAGAGCAGGCACAGCTATTGCAGTACAGAGAGCATGTGCTTGTGTGCCATCTCTAAGCATGTTTCCTCCACCCTCCTCCACTCTCTGCTATCACACATTTGAAGTTCTCTCTTCATTTGGTGACTATAAACAGTATGTAAGTTTGCTACAGTGAATTTCATAGTTTGTTTCTTTTAAACTGTTGGCTGCTTTTTGTTTTACACTGTTGCAGTGATACTTGGGGAATTTTTTGGGGGGGGTGAAATGGATTATAATCTTCCCTTTTTAAAATAGTGGGAAATGGGCACCCTACTTATGTTTTCCTGGTTTAAAGCCCTTATTCACAAACGATTAGGAATGTAAAATCTGGGATAGATGTACGCATATTTTAATTTTATAAAAAGATAATGAACAAGAGCTCCAGTAAAGGAAGCAGTGTCTTCTCTATGGCTTAGTGTACAAATGACAGAGCCAACACTCACTCAAGCACAGCTCCTATGGTGAATCCAAGGGGCAGCATAGTGGGCAGGTCCTTCAAGGAGTGCACTACCAGATCCACCCTGAAGAAGCCATACAAAGTGCACAGTCGAAAAAGTAATGTTTTAAGAGAATTTATGTATTTAGTGAAAAAAAAAGTAAAATGTTTATTTTAAAAGATATGGCTTACTCGTTTCTCTCTAGAGCATTCTCCAATTCTTTGGTAAAAAGGCTCTTTTCTCCAATCTAAAAAGCAAGATAAAGCAGTTTTTCCATCAGAGTATGGAACAAATGTAGAACCACTGTCCTGATTCATTTCAATACTTCATACAAAAAAGATTTTCAGAATGTATACATCTGGCAGTTGTATTTCAAACAGATTCCCTGGGACAAGTGGTAGCGAGCTCAATAAAGTTTCAACTGAAAAATATTTCATTTAAAGCTTACTTTTGACAATGCAGTATCCAGGATTTTGTCTCCTGTTGTTGACATGGCAACTAGAGGAAGCAAAAGAATTCAAGATGAATAAAGGATTAATTCATTTAAACCTTCAACCTGATATCATGTATCTTAACTCAAACTATTCTAGAATCCTGGTTAGGATTGGCAGCTTGGCAGTAAAACAAAAGTCAGTGTTGTCATCATCTCCACATAGTGACAGTGCCTTTTCACATCGTTACACTGGCCATGAGCTGAAAAGAGCTTGGACCACAGCCAGGGCAAGGTCAGTGCCAGAACCAGATCTGAAACACAGACTTTGTCTTGTCCAACATGACAGTGGAGGAGGTGTTCATTGGAGCTACTGCTCACTACAGGGATTGACTCATCACTACTGAAGTCACCCAACAGTTAAGAAACAGATAATATGTCTCACGTGGTAATTCTTACCAATCTCAAGGTGGACATCTGGATAAAGCTTCTTGAGCTTTTCAGCTACACTATCTGTCTGGATACGAGCAAGCTGCAGAGGAGAAAAGGACAGAGACTCTTTGCAGATTTAATGAAGCAAACACTTTAACCAACACATATGTGTTATTCTTATATTTTTAAGTATAACAATATCATTGTGCTAAAAAATGTCCTCGCTTTTGTTTTCTCTGCACCTTAATTGAAATGTAAAACTGATTTAAATGATCCTATTGTGCAATGCTGCTTTTCAAAATAATGTCACACAGCACAGTATTACAAGAAACATATGAACAAAACTGTCCTGGAATTTTTATTTTTAAAAAAATTGCTGCCATTTGCTGTCTTTCTAATACCCTGCATGCCAGTCTGCCAGTTACACAAAGTTACATGGTTTCAATTTGTAAAATAATTATACAATGCAAGTAAACATAAATATGTGTCACATAATTAAAAGCTTGGAGGAACCAAATAATATTTTCCATATAAATGCAAAAAAATCAAAATAATATGGAACTTGTAATATACTTTCAAGACATGAAAATACCAAGTATAAGATAAAAGTTCAGCAAATAAGACTTAAAAGGATCCTCCAAATGAGTAGACTTTAGGGAGAAAAGTCTGTAGATTAGAATATTAAAGATGACATGCTTCTCATGCTTCTTCCTAACCCTAAAAACTTGAAGTGGTTATTCACTAAAAAATAGACAAACTGACAATTCTGAACTTAATTTATTCTAAATTTTCAGCCTCTGTATTTCAAACCATGCTGTGCTTCACAAATTCAAGGTACACTCAGTTTTGTCACTTGCTAATGATGCAACTGAGGAGTAAATTATCGCTTACCTGGCTTTTTCTGGTTCCAATGCGAATGACCCTGTTGACTTTTCCATCTCCATCCTGTAAAGAAACACAGCATATCGATTTATTTTACAAGTCTAGTCTTTAGTCTTCTGTTAGGCTAACCTTGCCCAGTCATTGCTCTGCTGCAGGGAGGTGTGTTACAAATAATAGTGACTTTAAACTTTGTCTTTTGTGCGACCTACTAGAATATAATTAAAGACCTGTTACCCTAATGTACTTATATGGTCCATCCTCCATGGTTTCCTACAGTATGTGGCCCTTTTCAATGGGTGTTGAAGAAGAGGCAGGTATGCTGTGTGCTGTTTGTGTGCTGTTCTGTGTGTCAGGGTCCCCCCTACATACCCCAGAGCTTGTCCTGCCTTCCCTCAGCCTCCACCCCCTGTCCTGCTCTACGCTGATAAGTAAGGAGTTGCCTGTTCGTTGGGGAGGTGAGGGTGGGGGGTCGTCACATCGCGGTTTTACATCTACACGAACTGACAGAAGGGCTCGGTGGACGCATTGGGGTATTTGGGCGCGCGCGCGCGCGCGCGCGCTTGGGTTAATACACATTAAGTAAGAGTAAAAGAGACGTCGAATGCACTACAGTGTTAACCGGTAAGTCATTGTAACGTTGCTCGTGTAACACTGAAAAACATCGTGGACACACCATTAAGCTAAATAAATGTTCATACTACTAGTAGTAGTAATAACAATAATATGTAAGTAAGGACAAAAGTGCAAGCGGTATAATGTATTAAGCGAAACCAAAAGTGGGAGTACAGCAGGGCCTTAACTTTCAAGAAGTTCATTGTCGCGTTTCACTCATAACCAGCAACAGGAGCTGCTGAATACGCCAAACTGACACAATGCTTTTAACATCTTGCAGAAAGTAAGAAAACTAGACAAACTGTTTACTTTAACAAATAACCGATCATGAACTGATCAACTAAGTGATTTCATACATAGTCAAAATTATTGGCCAATTTGCTTCACTCTGAACCAATCATAGTAAGAAACTCTAAGATCGACGTTTAGAAGCACCAATCAGAGTTCGGTCTGTTTTAATTACGTTCGGATGATGTCCTTCCCGTTACCCACCTGTGCGTTAGCTTCTTCCGACATCTCTCTTTGCTTCAAGGGCTTTGAACTCGAATGCTCCATTGTGTTATTTAAATTATTCAGACCCGTGTTTCATGGTTAGATATTTGTTTCGTACGCTTTATGGCCGCCTGAGAGAAAGAAAGAGGATCAATGAAAATTGTGCCGGTCGCCTCCGTTCAAACTCCTCCAAGGAAAGTCACTTCCGTCAGTTTGCAGGGAAACGCGCATGCGTAGTAATACAATCGCGAGATGGTGTAATTTTCTTGTTTTCCTTGTCCGAAAATGAACGTACAGCACGGTAGTTTAACTTGTTCACACAGTGGCCCCACTGCTGTGTTATTTGTTCGGGTGACTATTGTGTATAATTCCCGTATGTATAAAAGTTTGTGCTGTATTGCCAATGTCAATATTTTACTGCCGCCCAATGAATGATGTATTTACGTATTAAAACGTTTAAAGAATCGGTAGAAAAGCACTGCATTAGGATTTGTTATGACGTGCCCCTTTGCTTTTGTTGAAACAAAATTGTCTAATTGTACTTTTTTTGCATTTTACACCCATCTGAATAGTTTTAGTGAAATCGTTATCACTAGGATATGTCTTCTCCAATGAATTAGAAGAAAAGGTGTTAAAGTGCTACTTCAAAAAGACTGCATAACGAATGCGATCGGTGAATGTGATCGATCGGTACTTTTCAACGATTTTTGTGGTGGGTCGCTTAGTTCCAAACACTACCAGAAGTAGATCTGCTTCCTGTGGTAATGATACGGTCACTGACGCCCCCAGACTATCAACCGACCGACCGACCATCAGACACGCAGCGACGGCCCGCCTGCTCCGCTATTCTTCGCGCCCCACGCATTCGTAAAACACCTATGCGCGTGCGCCGCAAAAGCAGCCAATCCAGCGTGTTGCGAATACGGAACCCATACAGTCTGCCTGCGCCATGAGGCGCCCTATGGCGTGAGTAGCAGTAACCGGTGGACAAAACTCGAAATGTTTCCCACTTGCAATGTGTTTGAGGTACTGAGTGAAGCGTAGCTATTTCAGCCAAGACCCTCAAAAATAATGAAATATGAATCAAGAATAGTTTAATGTCGAGCACTCTTATGCAGCAGGCATACAAAGGAGCACGAAATGGAAGCTGTATGGGACGACAGTGAGCAGATTAGGGGGAAGAAAATCTAGAGAATAAAACAAGGTAATATATAGCTATAAAAGACTATAAATAACGACATACAAAATAAAGACCATGAGAACACCCATCATTGATTCAGACCTAGGCACTTCTCAGATCAGACTCACCCTTCTTAATATAACCTAATAGAAATCTCAACCTATGGATAAATGTTACCTGAAGAGAACTGAGATTCTATATAATGACACGATGACATAAGACTTTTAAGCAATTTCCTGACTTGTATCTTGTGGCACATGCTGTTGTCCATTACACAAACTACATTTGACAGGGTACTGCTTTGTATACTATTTGTGTAAGTGAATATTAGTTTAAATGGTGCACTTCACTTTTTTAAATCATAAGCACAAAGCATTGTTGTATTTAACAACATACATACAGTAGATAAGAGATAAGTGTCATGGAGTCAGGATTAAGTCCTACTATGGTTTTCACAGTAGGGGAGGGTCTAAAGAAGTGCTTTGCTACTGCATTCTTCCACATGCCTTTGGACTATGTGCACATGGGGAGAACATTCAAATGCTACACAGAGGGAGCACAGTTTGAGCTCTTGTCCAAAGCTACAACTCAGGAGAAATAAGGAACCAGCATTACGCTCTGCACCACAGTGCTGCATTTAAATGTGCTATACAAATGTCACTTATTTTAACATTTTTACTAGAATTCTTATGTTCACTTGTTGTCAAGTGTTATCTAGATAGATGGGAAGAAAATCTACAGGTGTTTCCTTAAAAAAAATAAGTAAAATACATTCTAGTGCCCAGCTATTTCCTCACTGAAGGTAATTCAGACTAAATATGGTCTAAGTAACATACTTCCTCCATACTTCTGTGTAAGTCACGATTTCCCCATAAAATCAATGATTTTGTCACTCTAGGGACTAAAAACTGCCATTATCAATGCTTTCATAGGATACAACACTACCACTTTGTCAAGTTGGTGTCTCAATTTGAGGTGTACTAGTGAGGATACTGAACTAATAACATCACTTAAATGGTTGGTATACCAAAGTTGATTATCATTCATGAAAGATGACAAAGTTGTTAGAACTTTCAAATGAACATATTTATTCTCTTGGTAGAGGGGTCCACAATTCAGGGAACAGAGGCCTGTTCAAAAGACACAGTAAGGAAGAATGGGGGAATAGGGAGGTTATGTTGCAAAAACATCTGCTTACCAAGAAAGTAGTGAAAACCACTAAAACTATCCAGCATAGTCATAATTATTCAATTAAATTTACATTTTTTAGCAATCATAGGTGCATGAAACAAGGTGGTTACTAGCAAAATAAGGACACCTTATGAAACAGTCATTCATAAAACAATTATTCTACAGTTTCATTGCCCAAAATATCTACTTTACATAATTTGTACATAAAATGACCTTCATATTCAGGTGTGACAGAAAAAGGTTGTGTTTTGTGTACACCAAATAACATCTTTGTTATAAAAATCAATTTTATGATATGTAAATTACAGAAAGATGATGCTAGTGCTGTTGGGAACTTTTTTTGTGAGTCTGCTTCAAATCAGTGCATCACCAAATGCATTATTTCTTTTGACTAGCTATTTTTGGCTCAAATGTTACAACCCTTTTTGGCCATTTGCAGGAATTGCATGAGACCTGATTTTGCAGGGTTATGTAACTCCTAACTCAGTGCATCAGCAGGGATACCTTTTGGGGTCTTTTCTGTATGTCTCCAGCCACTTCTTTATGCTACCAATTTTTTCTTCAAGTCGCTCACCTTCCACATCTGTTGAATAAGGGCTGTGAGAAAGGGAATGGTGGAAAGTCATAGGGAGGGGGGTGCAAGAAGGCTGAGTGTGGGGCAAAAAGGAAGCCTGTGATGAGATGGAAAAGAAGATGTTCGAAAGGTGTAAGAACTTTTGCAATACTGTAAATACAGTTCCAAAATGTATCACTTATATGTAAATAGAACTTGACTAGAGCAGATGAACTGGGAAAGCTATACATGAGCTTGGAAAATCTACCTGCTGGAGATCCCTGAACAGGTAGTGAGATGTGGACCACATGACAGGGTCCTGAATCCATGTTTTTCTGTCAGCCTGCACTGCTGCTTGTCTCTCCCTCAGACTGATAGCTTCCTTCTCCAAATAGCAATGTGCTGTCTTTAGAGACACCCCTTCTGATGAGATGTACTGATGCATGCTGAGAGAGCAACAGCAAATGCAAAAGATTAACCTGTTTTAGTTAGATGGGGCTACATGACCATCACTGCCAGATATTGTAACCTTTTGCCCTTGCCCTGTATGCTCATCTCTTTGAATGGGGCCTCATACAACAAAAATAACAGCTACAATTGCTAATGAAAATATACCATTTTTTACATCAGAAGTTTTTAGTCTGTACTGTGAAATTTTCCCAGGTTAATTAGTAGTTTTATTCTGTAAAATGGCACTGTAGCTTGTATTATACATTCTGGGACAGAGATACACACTTGGGTGTCTCATAACAAAAAGGGTTTAGTTTCTCAATACTGTAGTATGACTATTTACTGATAAAAAAAGTGCATTCATCTCATTATTAACCTAGAATCAATGGCTTGTAATGTTCAAGTAGGTTTCAAACAGTGACTCCTCTCTTTACTAAGTAATTTACTAACACAGTCACCCTTCTTCATAAAACCAACCAATACACATACATCCTATTTCCTCTCTGTCATGTTGACAATCCCAACCATCGATTAAGACAATTGCATTTTATACCTGAAATGCTATTCAGATTCAGTAGCAGGGTAATCTTACTGTAATATTTCAGACTACAGCAAGAATGGGATTTGAACCTGGGGTCTTACAATACAAGAGTCTAAAACACTACAAAACTTGCTGTTCCTTCATAATAGCTATTAGAAATAAACTACAAACATATAACTATTAACTTTTTTAAATAACTGAAACAACATTTTCAGCATCAATACAGTAGCCCTAGTATAAATAAATCTTTATCTCTCATATAACTTCAGACATTTGCTATAATAATGGTTCATGGTCCCTATAATGGAACAATAAAAGGACATAGACAGTGGTCTTATAAATACCCATGATCCTGAGTGTATCCTACCCGGTCTATACATCTAGGTATAAGCAGTGCTTTGCTGCGACCCTATGTTAGGGCAAGCAGTTATCAATGCAAAGTAATTAAAAATATTACGCAATAACCTAGAAATAATAATTTTGTAACAAAACATATAAAATATGTTGGTGATATCATTACCAGGCATACAATATTTTTTTTATATAAATATTTTTATTTATTTATTTATTTATTTAAGATTTTTTTTTTTTTTTCCACATGAAATAACAGTCTTCTTAACAGAAATTCCCTAATGGATTATTTCAAGCAACAAATGAACCCCATTGTGTAAATGGTGTTTGTATGGGTGTATTTAATTGTACCAATATATATTACATTTTTTGGTCCCATGATTCTGCCTTTATGCTGATGTGACCCAGTTTTGTTCTTCTCACAATTAATAATAATTCTGCAGGACATTCATCTCTATTCCTCAAGACCTGGAATACTACATATTTTTCAGAGGACCACACAAAGGTACTCACCTTTCCATGCTGCTGTCCATGCCTATAGAGGACGTAAGTGGAGAGGTGGAGAGCAGGTAGCCCAGGTCCTCCATCTGCTGAGTCTTGTGCTTATCAGCAGTGGGCACTGCCTTTGTCTCCTTCTCCAGCACCCTTTCTTTCTCCCTTCCTCCATCCCCATCCAAACTGGGTGTACAACATCTTGTGTTTTCATGCCTTTCTAGATCACTGCAGTTGAATTCCATAAGTATAAAACACAAGCAGAAACATTCACAGGTATCATGTCTCTTGCTTTCAAAAAAGATGCAAACCACTTTAAAGATTATTATTAAAAGAAAACTGCCAATAATTTTAAGAGAAGCAACACCAGAAGGTGAGTTCAAGTTTTTAAAGAAATTGTCTTGCTGTTTATATGAAAATACTGTGCAGGTTGTGTATATGAACACTATGTTTTTGCAGTAAAATTTACACATAAAGGCTCCAGCTAAACTGTCTATATTGTGATGTCCTGATTGCTGCCTGTGACTGAGCATACCTGACTCTGTGGCTCAGCTGAACAAACTGGTCCTGCAAGAGCTCCACTTTTGTCTCCAGCTTGAGTTTCTCCTCCCTCAGTTTCTGAGTGTCTGGGTCTTATTGTGAAAAATAATAAAAATGGAAAAAAGAGCTTGTATCTTTGAAAATTTGTAACTTAATCGTTCATAAATTGAAGAGCCAGTCTACATATAAAAGAGTAGCCTCACCTTTTTTTCTTTTATTAGCATCCTTGCTGAGCTCCTGCTTCATTTTCTTCAGATCTTCTACCTGCATAGCAGGGTGAGAGTTGTGAAGCTTCAATCACAGGTAGAAAAACACTCAGCTGAGGACATGAAGAACCCAATCTACTGCAAGTTCTAACATAAATAGCATTACAACTGTGCAACGATACCTGAGCACACAGTACTTCAGTCTGTGCCTTTAGCTCTTTGGATCTAAGCTCCAGTTGTAACTCCTGCTCCTGAAGTTCTGCTTCCTGGTAGAATGAAAGGACATACTTCAGAACTCTGCCAAATAAAACAGTATACCCCTCACTGCTACATTATTACAATACAGGTTATGGGAGCACTAAAAAGTAATAATCTTTAGAGACAATAATCTACTCAGTATTCAGTTAATCCAAGATATTCCCAGTATAGCAGTTAAAATTAGCTTGGTTGAACTGGTTGATTACGTAGTCATATTATGTCTAATTGACATAGTGACATCAATCTTTTCCACATACTGCTCTCCTCCCTTTACCTTCAGCATCTGTTCCTGGAGAGACTGATTCAGCTTCAATTCCAGCTGTGCATGGAGCTCCTGCAGCTGGGAGCTGTGGGAAGCCAGCAGTCTTCTGTTCTCTTCCTGCAGTACAAAGAAATGTTGCTCCCTCTCTCGGTTCACCTAGAGGATGGACACATATTTGCAAAATAATAAGCAAAGATAGGATTGTAAACATAAAAACACAAACTTCCATATAATTTTGGACTCTCCTGTGTCGCTGAGTAGCTGTATAGGACTATAAAACACCAAACAGGATCTGAGTAGGGTGTAAGCGGTCTGATCTTTACCTCTGATCTGAGGGCCTCCAGCTGTTTGGCAGTCTCCTGCCTTACTACCTTTATGGACAACTGTTTTATCTTTTCTAACTCCTGCTTTTTTGTTGCCAGCTCTGCCTCTGCTGTTGTCCTTAGTTCATGCAGCATGGCATCCCCCACTTCTCTGCAAGAAGTAAGCACAGATAGAGAAGCATCCCCAGACAGCATTAGCAAAAAAGAATACTATACAAATACACACTAATACACACCACAGAAAATGCATATGTACAAATTCATAAAGCTGCAGAGATTATGCATTTCTAGGTGGAAAATTAACATGGATCATTTTCTTGCAACAGTATGTAACCTTTGCCACTGGGCTTCTTTCTCTGTCAGGACAGAGTCCTGTAACTCCCTCAGCTTGGGCTCTGAGTCCTTCATCAGCCTTGCCTCCTCCACCATCTCCTTTTCTTGGAGGTTCTGATTCAGTGTCCTGACCAAAAGCAAAGGACTCAAAAACAAAACAACTGTACCTGCATGTATTATAATGGCTAAAGTGTTGTATCATTTCATATTTGATAGTGGGGTGTGTTCTGTTTGTGTGCTCACCTGACTCTCTCCTCCTCCTTCTTCAACTTTTCTGTCTCCTTCTCCTCCAGTTTCCTCAGGTCTTCCTGTAGGGACCATAGCCTTTCCTGCAGGGCTCTCTCTCTGTCCACCCCCATCTCCTGCTTGCAGTTTGAATGAAAAGTGTTCTGGAACACGGCAGTAACATTTATGATTCTGATACATGGCAAACTTGTCTGAATAAATGTAGTTCCATGTACATTTAGAAGCTTCTCCTTAGTATCAGATACAGCTGGTGCATGACTTACAATCTGCTGGATTACGCTGGTCATAGTCCAGTGAAAAGATGGAAAGGAAAAAAGAACTATATATAATCAAACTTTATTACCCTTATGTCAATAATATGTGCAGCACTGTGTGTGAATGTTATATACAATTTATTAATTTTTACATTTTTACTGTGTCAGTTTTACTATTTTAATTTGCCCAAATATTACAGTTACTGGCTCCTGTGGCGCCCCCCAGCACCTACATCACTCCTCCTTTTCACTGTACTGTTTCAGCATAGAAAACAAAAAAACAGTCAAATATATATGCTGTGTTTGGAGTGTAGATGCTCAAAAATAAGAGCGACTGGCTCCTGTTTTTTCCAGCTGGGAGCCCATTGTGGGCATTTTGGGGAGAAGGACCTTAAACTGGTTGCATGTAGTATGCAAGGTGCATGCATATGCTGCAAGTGTGTTGCCCGAAGAAGGTCAAACATGCAAATGAACATATAGCATATAAAAAAAGTGTATTTGAACAACAGACATATAAATAAAGAAATGCAATTGTCAAGTTTCACTCATACAGAATTGATGAATAACCCCTGAGTAACTCTGTGCCACAATAAACTAATGATTTTTTTTTTGAATAACAAACCATCTTTCAGTGCCAACTAAGTTTCTAAGTAAGGGGACCAACTGTAGTCGGTGTAGGTGTCAGCAACTTCTTAATCTGCTACCCTTTTGCAAAGTGGGAATAAAAATTTTCTGATCACCATGATATGGAAGGGTAGTAATACTGCTTTGATTCACATGTTGAGATGATTTCTTGCCTCATTTAGCAAACCTTCTCCCAGGGGGTCCAGCTTGAGGTACAGATTTTGTAACAGGTATGGTGTGCCTCTCAGGCTCTACAAATGGAGAAAACATAGCTCAATACCCCCAAAACCCAAATTGCTCTGGTACTGAGTTAAGCAGTAAGAGCAATATGCCACAGCATATACACCTGCCTAAACTAGAAAGTAATGAGCAAAAACAACACCTCTTCCACAGAGGTTTTGTCTTCCTTGTTTTCAAGTAATGAAGCAGACATGTACTCCTCCTGCCTCAGTCCCACCAGCCTGCAGCTCAAATCAGAGATGGGAGTCTTGATGTTTTCAAACAAGATAGGGAGTTAGTGACAAAATGTAAGTAATTTTATTCTGGCAATGTGAAAAAAGGAATTGTAACAGGAACAGCAGCCCATTTTTCTTTTTACATGTCTATAAACTACTTTTAAAAACAAGCATATTAAGTTGTTATGCAGTATTAACTTTCTATTTTGTTTTGTTAGGGAAACATATTTTCAAATTAAGAGCCCCTTGGTGGGACTGAATTTGCATTATTCACCCTCAGTGTTGTCTTGGTAAACTCCAGATTCCCTGAGCTGAGTGAGCCAAGGAGAGAGGAGCTGGGACCATCTGATGGGCCTCGCACAGGGGGTAGGGGTTGCATTGTGCCATTTAGGGGCTCATGAGTTAAGACAAAAACAGAAATCAGTAGACAATTCACTTATGCTAGTCATTTCACAGTGTTTCATAAATGTAGCATAAACTTAAAAGGTTAAATATATAAATATTTGATCAATGCCAGCTTAGTGTCATAGTGCTGTCACCATTAATATGAAAATGTAAATTATTTCTTCATGATTTTAATACCACATGCACTTAATTAAGAAGGGTAAAATTTGCAACTAGCCACACAGTATGTTAAATGATGTTACTATCCATCAAAGTGGCTGTTGGTCAATTGTTTGTTAACTTGGTCTGTGACAGTCAGTTATATCATACTTCTTGAGTGAGACCAAATTGGTTGGCTATTGGTGGTAAGTACAAACATAAAATCTGCTGCTTTACAGTAAAAGAACATGTAGCCATTTTGATTTTAATTATTAGACATCCTCTCTTGTTATAGTTAAAACCCTGGGAAATGTCAACTAGATTTAAACTCTAGTGTAGCAGTTCAGGCAGCCTAAGATAAGAATGTAAGTGTATGGGTAAAGTTTATAATGGGTTGTATTATTTCATGTTTCATAAATTACCTACACTACATAATTATTTTTTTACAGTTTGGTGTACAAGCAAGATATGGATTGGACCTTTGTAGCAGCTCTTCTACTAAACAGTCTAGAGGTCAGATAAAATATGTTTTTACAGCTAGGCCTGATTGTTTAGACTAATAAGTATACAAAAGGATGAGATATGTAATTGATTGAGGGCTCCATTCCCATGTCTGCATTAGGCCCCCAACCAATAAACTTGATCTTTCACACAGGCCAGTGTTGCCCATCCTCTATGTGACAAAAACAGTAAGGACCGGACAGCGCACACTCACCACAGGGGTCCTTTTTAGATCAATGTCATTCTTTCCTTTGTTCCTCCTTTTATTCCTCTTCTCCTTCTTCTTGCCAGGAGTTCCACAGGATTTGGCACGCTCTCGTTCCCGGCTTACCTGTTTGCGGTAGAACTCTGTGCAGGGGTGGTCCCAGGTAGATTCTCCCGTGAAAAAGTTAAAGAAGTAAACATCTCCTGTCACATCCTGGCTGCAAAAGGATGAAGATGAAGGAGTCCCTATGGAAGCTGAGAACCCATATATGAGCTAAAGACATTGGATTTTCAGGCACAGCATGTAGAGGACACCCTGTACAGCAGATGCAGAATGTGTGCAACCACAGTGAGTTCAGTTCCATACAGCGAGAAGACAGACAAAAGCCAATGTGACATGAACATATACAAGAAACTGTTGTGATACAAAGTGAGGGGGCAGTGGGTCACGTTTTGCTCACCAAGTCTTCCACTCTGCAGGCAGCGGGGCTTTGCAGCCCTCCTGTGCCAGCCACAAGAGGTCTGGCTCCTGCATGGGATCAATGCCTATCTCCAGGGCAAAATCAAGTACATCTGATAAAAGAAAGAAAATGCAGTGGAAAAAAAAGCTGCCAATGCCCTGATCACACTTTTCTGGGTATTATTGGATAATTCTTATTTCTGGGGATTACTTTGGTTGACTAAAAGTCAAATCCACCCTAATTGTTGGGTAACTGTAAGCCCTTAAGAAACTTTTTTGCCAATCACTATGCCTGCTTTTATTATAATGTTTTATTTCATGTAATTAATATATTTCCTGATGAATTTTTGTTATAACATATGTATTATGTTTTATTGACATTTCAATTGTACTATAAATTTTTAATAATTGTTTTCAGTTCTTATAAGGGAAATTATGATACAGTTGAAAAGAACAAAGGTAACTTGGGGAACAGTGGATTAAAGTCAGAATTTCTATTTCAAGTGCTTGATATCTATAACGGAGAAATGTGCAAACTCCACACACTGAGTATAGGACTCGAAACCCATCCCTTGCAAGCAGCCATCGCCCAAAACTGTTCTTAAACATGAATAAATCGCAGGCGGACACTAAGGGAATATGGGGAAGTTTCGATCAGTCAATAGGAGTAAATGTTAATGAACATTCGTTAATTATTTTATTTATAGGGTGTTGTAGGTATAACGGATTACAAAGTAAAAATTATTTTATTTGTGTTGCTTTTGAGGGCGTGATTGTTTGTATGGAATTGTAGGTAATTTTGGACATGCTTATCATAAAGGAGACTACGAAAACTGCTTCAAGTGCTCACAACCACGGTATTTACACTACCTTCTTCTGTAGGGATGAAGTCCTCATCCTCCTCCAGGATTAGTTGGTCTCCAATCCGGAGGGCCGGAACATCCATGAGGTCTGACAATCAAACTGGTTTGTAAATTTAGTTAAAACATCAAATTCATGCACATTAGTAATATAAGGATCGCGTCACGTGCTGTGTAGCGTCCTGCTGTTTACAAGGAAACTATAATCTTCACTGCGTATTTAAAAAAGATTAACGGTGAACGAAAATACCTTACCTGAAGACCTACAGTAGTTTGAAAAGAACCATTTTCTACACCTTGCAGATGATCTGGTTTGAAAGTGAACCTTTCAGTGCTTCGCGTAAATAAAAATGCGTTCGCGTTGCTTTTGTCATAGTTACGCGTAACCTGTTACACCCAAGAACGCGCAAAGTTCTATGCCTGGGAGTCCCGTTATAGGGACATTCAGTTATTAGGGATTCCAGCATTTGCGTCACTCATCCCGGTATTAAAATTCATTTAAAACAGAACTACTGCTGAATGAGTACGGGTGTCGCCATTCATTCATATATTTTTTATTTTTATAAATGGAAACTTACCTGTTATATTTTTCATATTTTAAACACCTGTATTTTAAAGTTAGCCCTATACACTCTATGTAAATGTAATTCCGTGCCTAAATTCAATATTTCTATTTCTGTGGACATATATCTAAATATTCCTGCTAATTCTACTTGGTCTTTCCCCTTTAAACTTAGGTTTCAGGTATTTAGTTATTTTTACACCTAACATTAATCACCTTCTGGTGACTAACCAAAAAGTCTGAAATAGACCTAGCTGCATGGACTGCGTCCTCTTCTTATTTTATTACTTGGCAGAATTAATGTTGCCAGGCTGAACATTTTAGCTTGCTTACTATACCTGTTCCAAAATGTGTTGAAAGAATTACAAAAAAAGATACCTTGATTTTCACATTTATTTTGAACAGTAAGAGGCCCATGATCAGTCTTCCCAACTTTGGCAAACTGAAAGAGATGGGTGGGGCTTTGGTACCAGATATGAATCTCCATTACTGCATGACACAAATTAAACAAATGACTAACTGGTTCCAGCTCAGACCTAGCTGAGAATTTTGTTATATACACTCTTCTAATCTGGGGAGATGTTAACAGATACACGGGAATCTCACGTGGTCTCTATTCTCCTGTTGTTCTTAACCCAGATTTTCTCCCAAATATTATTTCAAATAGACTCCAGAAAGAGTTCTCTAAAGTATTGTCGGACATGTCACATTATTTTCAGACTAAACAATGGTAAGCTTTGAGACCTACAGATTAAATTTGGATTGCGCAGTTCAGACTTCTATAAATGTGTACAACTCCATCAATTTAGTACAACCTCAGACAAGGAGAATAGACTTTAGTCAAAATTAATTAAAGTGGAGAAATAACTCATTGCAGTGACGAGTTTTAGAAGCCTGATTTCTGCTTTTTATTTCATTTTAACAAGTGTTGGCAGTAATTCCTATGATTATTTAAAGTAGGTATGGGAACATGGCAGTGACCAGGTACTATCTCTGTCTCTTTCTGATGTGAGGAGGACTCTGACTAGAGTCAACATATGGAAAGCTACAGAACCAGACAGAATCCCCAGCTGTATGTTAAAGGAGTGTGCTAGTAAACTGGTTGAGGTCTTCACTGACATCTTTAACTCTTTCTAAACTCAGGCTGTTGTTCCAATGTGTTTCAAAACCACCATCATCCCGGTTTCCAAGAAATCACCTGTGTCCTGCCTCAATGACTATCACCCCATTGCACTCACCCCAAACATCGTGAAGTGCTTTGAGAGACTAGTCATGTTGCACATCAAGACGTGGATCCCACTCTCCACATTAAAACTACACCAGTATGTCTATCACCCCAATAGATCCCCTGTGGACGTCTTTGCCACTGCTGTACATCTAGCCCTGACCATCTGGAGGATAAAGACTGTTATGCCAGAATGCTCTTCAGTCACTTCACCTCAGCATTCGGTAATGTTACCCCCCAGCTGCTGGTCAATAAACTGTCCTCACTGGATCTGAACATTCCCGTGTGCAGCTGGATCCTGAACTTCTTGACCAGCAGTCCACAGGCTGTGAGGATCCATGGCAACACCTCCCACACTACTGTCCTGAACACTGGTGCTTCACAAGGTTGTGTGCTCAGCCTATCTCAGACTACCATTCATCTTTTTATTATTCAATCTCTAAATTTTCTTTCCTCCTGTTCTGTGCACTGTGGACCCAAGGATCTTCATTTTGTGCTACTTTGTATACTTGGTGCGTAAAGGTGTTTGACAATAAATGATTCTTGTTTCTTGAACATGACTTTGAAGTGTCTTTCAGTGATCATGTGTTGTCTGTACTTTCCTATGCATGCAGGAGCAAAATTTCAAGGTCAATTTCAGAATCTGCCTTTCCCCAGTGTATCATCATAGAATGTTCCCAAGGACATCGCAGCTGTATCTTAAAAGAACAGCTGTTCCAAGCATCTTGATAAATATATTCTGAGAATTAGACAGGATAGAAGCTTAATGGAAAGGAGTTCATTCTGCCATTCGAAAGACCTTTAACCTGAAGTTTGATTTATCCCAGTCTATTTCACTATAATACAGATTCTGTTTTTGTGAACTCATGGATTGAAGTCATAGGTTGTTCATGTTGATATACTTGCCAAAGAAATGTATATTAATGTTTTGGGCTACATTTGAAGTTCCATCTGTAGATTTGGGGATGTCTGAAATACTTAATTTATTCCCACTTGAAAATTTAACAATTAATATGCGTAATAATTCTGAGCAATTTTGGAATATTTACACACATTTCTGGAAATTTTTTGACAGCACTATATGATTATAGTAGGGTGGCATGGCAGCTCAGTGACCAGTACTGCTGTCTCACAGCACCTGGGCTGGTCAGTTGTGAGTTCAAATTAAAGTCTGTGTGGAGTTTCAGGGTTCTCCCCCATGTCTGCATGGGTTTCTGGTCACAGTGCAAAGAGATGTTTCACGTTAATTGGTCACTCTAAATTGCCCATAGTATATGTGTGTATGTTTGAGTGTGTGTGGCCACCCTGTGATCAATTGGCATTCCTTCTGGGTAGTTTCATAGCCTGGCACCCAGGAGAGGTTCTGGGTTGCCGTGACCTTGTGATATAAAAAATAAAATTTTAATTCATTCATTTTAGATTTAAAATCTATTAGAGGTAAATTGGATAAATGGTACTGTAACATTAACAATATTTGGAATTATGTTATATACCTGTCACTTATGCTAGTTTTTCTTAATTCTATCAGGATGTTGGCAAGTATTTGCATTACAGAAAATAACTGCTTTCTTGTTACTCCTGCTAAAAAAGGTCACTGTAACACTAATAACATTTTATACTTCTGGATGAACTACCTGTGTTCTCCCGTTAAATCCTGCAATGGGGTCTACTATAAGCGATCAATTTTGACTGGATTGTATTTCAAGTCAGTACTGGGGACCGGATACATATCACATTGCAATAATGTACGTCCTACGGGAGGCAACGTTTACAACCGTGCGCAGCGACGGGGGAGGTCGCTTTCTACTCATGCGCAGTAATGACGGTCCGTGTAGCGCCCGATCAACCTCCTGAGCCACTCCGAATGGACCAGGGCTGCTCGCGCTGCTCGCGTTACTTCCGGTTGGAGACGTGGCTCTGTGTTGGTGCCATATTGAAGCTGGGTAGATAGATAAGTTACCAGCGGCACGACAGATTGTTTTATAAATACGCGTTTAAGAAGGTTCATAATCGGAGGAACGGCCGTCGTCGGTGACTTTTTAACCACTTAAAGCCGTCCACAAGAGCAAAATGGTGAGTGCTGGTGAATTGCGAAGTGTGCTTAATGTGTTTGAAAATGGAAAGCGGTGGATTCGTCTTTTCCGGCTAGCCAGCTTAAGGATTCATTTTAAAATGTATTTTACCTGACCGGCTTATTATGTCAGGACAGCTTGCATTACCCTTGTTACTGTGTTACACTGAGTTACTGTGGCAGACTGTTTAACGTAAGTATCCAGCTACTGAAGTGGAGTTGTGTTTAGCAAATGTTAGCAACCATCTGATGGAGCCGTGTGGCTTAAAGAACTCAAACGCAATGGATGGGGTGTAAAAAAAAAAAAAATATATATATATATATATATATATATATATATATATATATATATATATTTACTCCCAGAACTTATATGCTTTTAAATGTTAACCAATGATTGTGAGCTAGCACTTATTTGAAGCTTGAGTTTTTGGTGAATTGTGCACCACTGAGAGGGATGTCCAGGGGATCTTGCACCCTCTAAAACAAAATAATACAAAATAAATGTATTGAAAGCGTACGATAGAATGCCGGGGACTCTAAAACAAAAAGAAACACTTTGATTGTACCAACAAGTTGCTGTTTGGTAGCCAGCTGTGTCTTTAGGTGGTAAGTTAAACAGTTTGTTAATCAAGTACCTTACCTGTCAAAATTTATTCTGCACAATTGGTACAGTCCACATTGTTAATTTTATGATTGATAGCAGTTTAAACTCTGCTCTTGCAGTATTACCATGCTGCTGGACTGTCTTAATGTAAAAAACTGAGTAGAATCTCCTTAACTGCACTTGAGGAATACAGCCATGGTAATGGAGATGCCCCCTATTTGCAGGTGCTTTTGGCTGCGGCGGTGTGTACCAAGGCAGGCAAAGCCATAGTGTCACGGCAGTTCGTCGAGATGACCAGGACGCGCATTGAAGGTTTGCTGGCTGCCTTCCCTAAGCTGATGAACACGGGCAAGCAGCACACCTTTGTGGAAACAGACAGTGTGCGCTATGTCTATCAGCCCCTTGAGAAGCTGTACATGGTACTCATTACAACCAAGAACAGCAACATCCTTGAGGACTTGGAGACCCTGAGACTCTTCTCCCGTGTGGTACTGTCCCTTCTACTCTAAACCCTCTGTACCTGAACACCACCAGCCCAAGTCTGTTGGAGTAATACATTTTACACATTAACTGAAAATGATTGATTTTGAAGGACAGCATATAGAGTAGTAGTGATGGCTAAATAAATAATTTTAAGAAATTAAATTTCCATTCTGAATTAAATGATTATCTAGTCAGGGTACATCCATTTCAAAACAGCAACTAAGTAGAGAACATTCTGGAGGCACTCTGGTCTACGCTGATTCAGTGGCACTTAGCAAATTCAATTGTGTTACATCCTGTGGTTAAGGTTTAGTGAATTTAATGCAGTTGCTGTAAATAGTGACATTTGCAGCTTTCAAGTGATAGCTGGGATGTTGAGGGTTAGTTATAAATCCCAGTCTAAGCTTCTCATACTGGTTAACTGTGCCCTTGTGATGATCTTGACCCTGACTGAGCAGTCTTCCATCTACAGATCCCGGAGTACTGTCGTGTCTTGGAGGAGGGGGAGATCTCTGAACACTGTTTTGACCTCATCTTTGCCTTTGATGAGATTGTGGCACTGGGGTACAGGGAGAACGTCAATCTGGCTCAGATCCGCACTTTCACTGAGATGGACTCCCACGAGGAAAAGGTGTTCCGTGCTGTCAGAGAGGTGAGGACATTCCTAAAATTTAGTGAAAATACTGTAGAATGGCCACATTTTTTGCCTTTCAAATGTAGTTTTTAATTTTTTACATATAAATTCGGATGACCCTTGCTTTAAACAAATTGATACTCAATCTGCAATCCCACATTACCTTCTCAGACGCAGGAGCGTGAAGCAAAAGCTGAGATGCGGCGAAAAGCTAAAGAGTTGCAACAAGCGCGACGTGATGCAGAACGTTCTGGAAAGAAGGCACCGGGGTTTGGGGGTTTTGGCAATTCAGGTGTGACCGGTGGCAGCTCTTCCTCTATCATCTCTGATACAATTATTGAGCCGGAGAAACCGAAGATTGCTCCCACGCCAGTAAGGTACATCTGGGCCACTGGGGAAATAAAAATGGAATATTCTAACAGATGTTTCTGTGTCAGTATCAGAATGTTTTGCACCAAAAATTCATTTCCCCAGTTTTATTCACTTCTTTAATCGTATAAAGATAAGCATATTTTTCAATTGGGATAGCAGGTTGTTTCCCCATTAACTGATCTCACCTGTTCTTGCTGCTTACGTGCTCACCTTGTTTTCTCCTATCAGGCCAAGTGGCCCCAGCAAAGCCTTGAAGCTGGGTGCTAGGGGCAAGGAAGTTGACAACTTTGTAGACAAACTCAAGTCAGAGGGTGAAAATATTATCATCCCCAGCACTGGCAAGAGACCTTCAGAGGTATCAAAAGCCCTGGCTTCACCTATCAACATTGAAAGGTACAGTCACCTGTCACCAGGAAATATTATATGTATTTATTTATTTGCTGCTGCAGCACCCCTGCAGTAGTATCCCATGTCCCTTCATGTGTCCTACTTCATTCATGGACAGCCAGGTATATATATATCTGTGTTTTGGTGCCCATGGTCCAGCAATTAGCACTGGTGCTTCACAGCTCCTTGTCTGTGGGTTCAGCTGTGAGTTTTAATCTAGTGCTTGTTTTCCTGTGTTTTTAAGGGTTTACTCTGTATGCTCCAGTTTTCCCTCACAGTCCAAAGACATGGAATTTGAAAATCTAAATTTTCCTTTGTGTCGGTTTGTGTGCTTTAAATTGCTGTATAAATAGGTGAATGATTGCATATAGCTTAGGGCAGTGTATCTAACTTTGTAAGATGCTGTTCACCCACTTTGGAGAGAATCTAAGTAAGTCAGTGTGTATTCTTCTGTCCTCAGTGTGCACCTGAAGATAGAAGAAAAGATCTCCCTAACCTGTGGCAGGGACGGAGGGCTGCAGAACATGGAAGTTCTGGGCATGATCACCCTAAGGGTGTCTGATGATAAGAATGGCCGCATCCGTCTCCATGTTAGTAACATTGACAAGAAGGGGGTTCAGCTACAGGTAGGTAGTGGATGCTCCTAAAAGACAATATACAAATTACTTTTTTGTGATTCTGATTGTCATGTTTCCTTGTCAAGTGTGCAGAAACCCCACCTGTAACATTCTGCAGTCGGTGGGTTCCAAAGTAGCTTGAGAGTAAGCATCTTTTCCTCCCATGAACTTTCTGTCCATTTGAGCCTGCATTCTTCCCAATATTCTGCAGACTCACCCCAATGTGGACAAGAAGCTCTTCACAGCAGACTCATTGATTGGCCTTAAAAACCCAGAGAAATCCTTCCCACTCAACAGCGATGTGGGTGTGCTGAAGTGGAGACTGCAGACCACGGACGAGGCCCTCGTTCCGCTTACTAGTACGTGTGCCATGTAGGCTTTCTCTGTCGTCTTCTTTCTCAGAAATGTAGCTTAATTTAATTGGGCACACAGGAAACAATAACACTATTTTTTTCCTAGCCTTTTTCTTTCAAGTGTATAATGTTTCCAGGTATACACTTCTGTCTCTGCAGTCAATTGCTGGCCTTCTGAAAGTGGCAACGGTTGTGATGTGAACATTGAGTATGAGCTGCAGGAGGAGGGGCTTGAACTTAATGACGTTGTCATCACTATTCCTGTTCCGTGAGTACATAGACAAGGTTGCCGTGTGACCAAGGTTTTCCCAGATTCTGCGACCCACCAGGACTCTGCAGCTTTGTGTTAAGGGGTGTTTGTTTTGCTTTGCAGGGCTGGAGTGGGAGCACCTGTGATTGGAGACCTGGATGGAGAGTACCGCCACGACAGCCGGAGGAACGTGCTGGAATGGTGTCTGCCTGTTGTTGATAGCAACAATAAAACTGGCAGCCTTGAGTTCAGTGTTGCTGGCCGGCCGGGTGACTTCTTTCCTGTTAGCGTCTCCTTTGTCTCCAAGCGCACCTACTGTGATATACAGGTGAGCGCAGTCGTTTGTTAAAAGCAAGTGGAAACAAGTTTATGTGTTAATCATACTGGTGGAGTTCAGCATAGCGATCTTTTATACCGGTTTTCACCTGCAGCATGCCCCCAGTATCACTCCATGACCTTATAATTAGCATATAATATAGGTGATTAAAATGCTGAAAATGTGTCTTTGCTTTCCCAGGTTACCAAAGTGGCTCACTTGGACGGAGACAGCCCTGTCAGGTTCTCCACAGAGACATCCTTGGTGGTGGACAAGTATGAAATACTGTAGGGGTAAAGTGAGCAGAGATTTTTCATCTATTAAAACTTACCTGTCCACCTGCATCTCAACCGGTCACATGCAGTATGTCAGCAGGACTGAACCCTCCGAAGGCCCTTTCCACTTTGTTGTACTGTCTGTGTATTTATACCTTTATATGAGAAAATTATATATATATAAAAATCTATACATAAAAATGGTAAACATCAATCTCAAGATTGTGATGGATTCCACAAAGGAGACTATTGAAAACTAGATTCCAAAAGGTCAGATGAGGCAGAGTGAGAAGGTAATGAGGCCCTATACCTTCTGTTGTCTGCACTTTGACTGTGAATGGTAAACAACCATTCATTGTATTTGAATATTGCTAATCAATCATTTTTATCACGCTATGTGGAATTCCTCATCCTCTGAATTCTGTAATCTCTCGTCTGGATTTTCTGGAATCTACTAGAAACAGGCATACCCTCAACATATGCGTGTTTGTACCAATCCTATGAAAGCCAGTTTGCATGGACCAGCAGTTAGCCAAGAGGGGAACAACTGTTCTCACTGATATAAAGACAGAACAATGCATTTTCTGGCAATATGCAAATTACTGGTTGGGGACTTGGGACGTGGGGCTGGATTGTCATGGCAGTAACCTCAGTACAGTATATTACTTTGCAGTTCTAATTTCACACCATACATTGTACTAGATCAGTGAATATGTTAGAGCAACCAATGATATACATATTTCAAATATTTGATAAACATGCTGAGCTTTTTAATTTTGTTTTCTCTGTTCAGCTCTGGTTTATATATGATGTGGGTTTCCTTTTTTAAATATACACTTCAGCATTCTGAGATGAGCTTCAGTTAACCGCTGTCTTTTCCTCAAAATTTGCTTCACTGTAAATCACTTGAGGTTTTACCACAAAAGCCAGTGTAGTTTCTGAGCCAGTCTTCCGAGATCAGCTAAACGTCAGATACTAACTGAAGTTATCACATGGTTTTTAGGTGCCAAAGAAAACGTGCTTCTGGATCTTGGAAGATTGGTCTGATATTGTGCTTGCAGTGCCCCATGTTACGCTGTTGAAGGTGCTGTTGACCCAGATAAGCCAAAACTCCAGTTGCGGTTTGACTAGTCCTGCTGATTGTCAGGGTGCTGTATGCGAAAATACTGACAAGTTAAAGTTTAAAGCAGCAGAGCATCTCTGAAAAATTGGAAGTGGGCTGTACTTATAAAATAAAACACTGATAGCATACATTGCATTTTGAATTGTATACAGAGCACAGCTTGGTTCACATATTGGTGTGACAGGAAAATCTCAGTGTGGGGTACCAGTCTTACTTTGGACCATGGATTCTTCTCAACATTGGAGCAGAAAATTTTATGACAACTGATGGCACCACCCTCTGCTGTATATTTCTGGAACAAAATGGTTGAGTGTATGAACTAGTGTATTTGATGATTAGATGATTGATGTACCACAATGATCTTACATCCTTTCAAAGACCTATTACCATGCTCTGACTCGGTCATAACTCTTTTGTTCTCAGTTATATGAATGCAGAAGTATGTGGGAGACAGAAGGGGAAGTGTAAACGGAAATCACATTCCGGCGTAAAAATTATAAATCAATTAAAAGATATAATTTACTTTTGTTAGAATTTTCTTTTGTCAGCTTTGGTCAACACATTCTTTGGGTTTCAATTATTCCATCTGAATGGATTTAGAAAAATAATATCAAAGTATGCAAATCATGTGGTCTAGTATTGTGGGAAAGCAAATTGTTACAGTAAAATCACATTCTCCTTAATGGTAATAATACCTTTTGCTGTATCCCAAAACTAGTACATAAGACACAAAGGAAGTAAGACATTCCAGCTGTCTTCTCTGGTTTTCAGTCCTTGGATGTGTCCTTTTGTTGAGTGTGTTGAAGATCTGTGTCATAGCCTGTTTGCTTGTGTGTAGAATTTTTTGTGAAAGCAGTTACTCAAATATTCAGCATTTTTACATCACCATTCAGATTAAACATCATAAGGAATCTTGCACAAGTGATGAAATCCTAAAACATGTAGGGCAAAATATCAGTTTTAGGTTTTTTGGTATTCATAATTTACAAAGGTTGCGAAGGGCACCAGTTGGTTGTTTTATGAAACGGCATTCTTTTGCAAGCCAATTGAAGATACTTAAAGTACAGTATTCAGTACTTCCTCTTACTACTGTGATGCATCAGACAGTAAAGAAACAAGGAAACAGTATGAGGACTGAACTTAGGAGCTTTGGGATGTAAACATCTGCTGTACGTGTTGGTTTGGGGACCGTTAACAGGAAAATCTCATGAAACAATTTATGCTTCACATTCTCATTTTTAGATAAAGGAGACCATAAACTATAAGTTATCACCCTGTTTTGTGAGATGGCCTAATCCCAGTTCATTAAAGAATGAAGAACTCTTGTGGAATATTTGCTGGTGTCTTGATTACAAAGACATCTCATTATCAGTAAAGTTCAATCTATCTGTCTATTGCACAGCTTTATTTTCTGAGAGACAGGCTTCAAATTTGGCACAAGGTACTTCTCACCCTGAGTAAACTTTTTGTCTAGTCAAATTTATTATACACCAAAAACGCCACATAGCATCATAAAAATTTCTGTTTTGGTCTTTCAAATAAAGCATTGGAACATGCTTTTCATGATGAAGAGTATGTTATGCTGACCAAATGGAAAAAGTTTGAAAGTGAAGTTTGGTGATATATCATTTATTACTGATTGCATGTTGCTACAACCAGCATGTGTCACTCTGTGACATCCATGTCTCCAGCCTTCTTGGTGCAGACATGTAGCTCATGTATTAAATGCACCAAAAAACCAGCAATGGTCTCTCACCTGAAAGAACTATAGTCAGTAGCTGTGCAATTTTTATATGTGTGAATAAAAATGTTTTAAAATCTGTACAAAATGACAATGTAAATATTAAGTTATATGTGTGACGTACAGCACTGCAAATTTTAGTGATGTAAGGGCAATGAAAGTTTATTTATGATAATATTTTTAATTATTTTTCTCCTTTCCACTTTCCAACCTGGACAACTGGGTAACTCAACAGAATAATTCACAGTTACTTGTAGCTTATGATTTTAAATATAATTTACGAGTTGATCAGTTCGCATAGTAATCAATCGTGCAGAGAAATCACAAAAGGCAGCAGCACTTCAGTAAGAGATGTCATTCTTTATGTGCTTAGAAGGTCCGGTGGAGGGCAGCAGAGCCATGACAGACAAGGGTCAGACAGGAAAACACTATTTAATCTGACGATGTTTTGAACAATATAGCACCATGTTTGAAATATATCCATAAACAAATGGGCTCGCTATAGTACAAACGAAATACCACTATGGTGTATTCGTGATAAACCAAACAATAAACAATGCTCATGTTCAATCCAAATCATCACATGTAAAGTTAAACCCAGTTTAACTGCACAGATTTCAGTTGGTATGTTTATGTTTACATCTCATTCTCTCAAACAGGATGACCGTTTGAAATGACGGGATTCCTGACATCTGGCTGTACTCTGATCAGAACGTCTTCTGAAAGCTTCGGGTTATCTGGGCTGTGGTTTACATGTGCTTCATGTGGCTTTAGATGAAGACAGTTCACATGGAGCTCGGAAAGCTCGTTCTTTGACCTGCCCTTTGGATCCCCAGTGAGTGCCCCCCACGGAGCCCCTGCTTGCACATGTGCATAAAACAGGAATGTGCCGCCGGAGGGAAAAGGAGATGCGTGCTTTTCATTAAGCATGAGAAAGAAGTGGTAACTGCTTTTTGCTGTCGAAGCGTTTTCTTTTCTAACTCCAATCGACAGGAAAAACACACGTTATAGAAACGAAATCCTCTGCGAAGAAAGCGGATTTTTTTCCAGACCGGCGAGTTACTGTCGCCACGTTTCCCGCCGCAATAAATTACACAAAACACAGCCTTAATATCACAATATCACGTTACACGCTGCACTCGTAGCTTTTTTCTACCCCACCAATCGCTGTCACCTCTTCTGAGATCACCTGTAGACAATGCTATAGTAACAAACGAGACAACACGAAATGTTCCGGTTTTGGTTGTGTTCCTGTAGGTTTACAGTTCGAATCCCACTCCTGCAGCGCCCTTGATTATTTTCAACAGTAACAATCCCCAGTTGAATTGATAGGTAAATCTGGCTAATATCGACTTTAAAAAATATTAAAACCGCTTTGGAGCCCTCCCTCGGTGTCCCTTGCGGTTTTGGGCAGAAGCTCGTTTTCCACAGCGGTGTTGGGGCTGCGTCGCTTCTGTCCTCCACTCTTGCGCGGTAACATCTTCCACACGGATTCAAGAAACCGTCATATTAGGGCAACCAAACTGCAACAAATCCATTTGCTGTTTGAAAATGCCCCCATACATTAGAATGCATTTTTCTAAATATTTTCCGCCTTTTCCTGAAAACTACGAGAATTAAAGCTGTGTTAAAAATACGTATTTCTTCATCAGCTTTTTCTGAACACAATTTGCTGACGGATTATCTTCTTCATTGAGGGCAGTATAATCGGAGGGAACCCTTGAAATGTTGTGAACTTTTTTGTGGACTCGGACACAGTTTAAATGGAATAGTACCTGCAGCGTCAGAACACACTTTCACTCAGCGTTTCTGTCACTTTAAAATACGCCCTATATTAGAAATATCAGAGACGATCAAACACTGCACTCCTCGCTGGTTGTGGAGCCTGTATCAGTCTTTCAACCTCATCTGGCTAACTCAGATGTACTGGTACATGTAAATATCGTGCCTAAACTGAGAACATAATGTAGAGTGTTTGGCTGCACTACGGTGTATCGTCTTTGTTTCAAGTCACATAAACTCACTTGAAGCCCCCCAGCGGAGACACAAAGATGAAACTGGCCAGTTGTTGGGCGGAGGAGGGGGCTTTGACTTTATTGCAATATTTTGGTAGTAGAATAAATGTTTTCAGACTGGACCGGCCAGCTGACAGTTTGAACCATTGACGTTTGAACTTGAAAGCCAGTTTACAGCATATTCTTCTCTTGTTCATGTTAAAAGACATTTCTGTTTCGTATTTTTTTACTTTCTTACGAGGACCGTGAACCTTGCGGGGAGTGAAGGGACACGACACATTTGCGCTTCCTTTAGAATCAGGTTTAACTTTTTCTTTTGATGCAGAATGTTGGGGCGGGGTCGCCAGGGGCGTAAAGGTAGCGAGCACGTGGACTTCTCTGTGAGCTGCGGGGGGGCCACACAGCGCTCCGACGGAGAGCGAGAAAGATACGGAGACTAGTAAAAGACGAAGTCATATTCTTCTGTATTCAGTGAAAAACCAAGTTCAGAACTGTTTCAGGTAAAGGATGAGAGTGCGACGTTTTGCTATTGACCGTGTGTAGTCTTGTCAAAAGATGAGTCCGAACATCTGAAAGCATTTCGCAGGGCTCGCCGTGGAAACACTCCTAAGAACCAGTACGGCTGGGGAGCAGAAGGAAAATAAAGAGACTGCGGAGCGTACAAAGGCGCTGGTGTGAGGAGTCAACCCTTCAGGACGTTTCAGAAAGAACACAGCGCTTTTATTAGACTTCAAACTGACCGATGGTGTTCGCCTTAACTGCGGGCACGACTGGATCGAGCAGGTGAGAACTGTTGTGGCTCCTCGTGTGCCCTCCGGGGCTCCGCCACATGATGCTCCGCTGGAGCTCTAGAAGTACCGCCGACCTGCTGCCACCGCGCTTTGTCTGCTACAGTACTGACACGGTCACCACTAACAAAAACTCAGACACAAGCTAATTTTTGAATTATAACAACCAGACTGCGGACACTGAGGTGCTTTTGTTATATATGGGGTTTCTGTTTCAGACTCAACACAGCACTCGCGATGTTTTTTTTTTTTTTTTTTTGCTATTGAGGGTTATGTGTCGAGTTTCACGGTTTCTGAAGGATTTCTTATAATGCCCAAAGAGATCCATTCCTTAGACTACTGGTTTAAATCACTACAGATTGAGGTAAGTGTCTGTTGTGAGGTCATTGTTTGCATTATGCAAACCAAATTTATGGTAGTGCACCTTCTTAAAACAGTTATGGTGTCTAGCTGGTCGCCCCATTTAATGCCGGTGTGGATGCAGTAAGCGCTTTTACCCTTTTCGGTCTTACCCTGTTTGTTTATTGTTTCAAGTGCCACATGGCTGCATCTGGCTCAGCTGGCAGAGAGCCATAGCCTTGGCATACCTGAGAGTTAGACAAAACATGAAAAGCAAAGTTCACCCGGTCAGCCTCTGTGCCAGAAGCAGTGATGGCTGACCTTGCTCACTTCATAATGTTCAAAAGGCAGTAACCAGTGTAGTGTTGAAAAAACAGATCTTGCGACGAAAGAAGTGTCAATTTGCTGTTCTATATAGGGCCCCTTCCATCGTAATTTTAAAAAGGTGTTTGACCTGGATTGTTTTGCGTGAAATATTCTCCTGTGAAAATAGAAGTTTGACATAATGGGCTATAAAGTCACTGAGAAAGGGCAATGGGGCCACAGACAATGCAGTTTCCCCCCAAAAGATTGGACAGTCTTTTTCTGCCATTTTTGCAAAAGGCACAGGAGGAGGGTGTATTTCATGATCAGATTTACTTCTCTCATCGAGAGGAATATTCAGGAAGGAGTGTCCAAATACTAGCTATAAAAATCATACCTTTGTTGAACCAACTCTGTCTTCTCAGAAAGGGTAACACTGAAATGATTCAAGACCTCTTTCCATCTACTGTGTGTAGTCTGAAGCTGAGTCCTGAATTGGAATGCTTTTGAGATAATGTAATGAAAATCACAGTTTTTAAATGAGCTGCCAAACAGGTAAAGAAGCTTGCTGGTTGATTTCACCTGGCACTGCTTGGCTGACTCCTGCCACACTATTTCAAAAGATCCTGGATTGCCCTAGCTTTCCTGTTGCCTCTGTCTGCATTTGTGAAAGGATGTTTAGGAATAGGGGGCTGCACATGAGCCATAAAGAACAGTTAAACTGGTTCTTGCTGGGCCATCTGGTATGAGGAACCAGCTCTCCACAGACAGACTTGCTGCTGATAATGTGCTTTAAGCATGCCTTTCATACTTTTCATCTGGAGGATCATGAGCTGTCAGGTGAATTGGTGTCTCAGTGCAAGTTTCTCTCTAAAACCAAAATCCAAATTGACTGATATGTACAACAATATGGGAGTGAACTGGGAGACCCAGTATACATTGAGCAACCCAATTTTGTTTTTTTTTTTTTTTCCACGATCCAAGTAATAGTTGTTAGATGCTGTATTTTCTGGTTTTACTGAGGTGCCAATATTTTTATGAATATAAATCATTTACATTTGAAATTAGTATACCTCTATAATTGCTTTTTGTTTTTTATTAGGTCAGTATAAAATGACCTTTAAAGTTTAAACAAAGTAGAGTGTTTGGCTGCACTACAGTGTATTGTCTTTGTTTCAAGTTATAAGTCAAATAAACTCACCTGAAGCCCCCCCACAGAGACATAAAGTTTAAAGTTCAAAGTTTTCCTGAAAAAAGTATTTTTTACTGACTATAAACCTTGTCATAAGTCTTTGTTCTTTAGGACTGACAAGATGGGCTGCATCAATGTTTTAGGTTGTTTTAAAACCCTGGTGGAGGGCCACTTTACCCGTGGAAAGTACTGAGGAAGAAAGAGCGAGATCTTTTCCCTTCCCTCAGTAGGGATTACCCAAACTGAAAGGCATTCTTTGTGCCACAGAGTTAGAATTCCTGCATCTTTGGTGAAACCAAAAGTCAGTGGAACATTTGAGCAACAGCACAGTGGAATATCAATAATCCCCATCAACCTAACAACACCCCCCATCCAAATTTCCACAGTGTGTGTTGGTGACAAGTTAAATAATTTTTGTTAATATCAAAAAAGTACATTTTAACCCAATACAAAGAATTATTGGTCTTGCATTATAGGGTCCAATTAAGGTTCATGTTGAAAAAGCTAGATTTACTGTGTTTACTGTTATGAATGAAGAAACAATTAAGGTGTTGATTATAATCCATAGATTTTTTTTTCTGGGTCCTGAGCTATGATGTGAAGTGTTATTCACCTGAGACAGATTGAAGCTTGGGAGAAATTTCACCATTCAGCAGGACAATGGTAATAAGCACAAGGCCAAAGCAGCCCTGGAATGGCTCAGTAACAAAGAGGTGAATATTCTAAAATCATGTAATCAAACTCCAGGTCTCAATTACTTTGAAAAAGCTATTTAAAAACTGCAGTTCAGAAATGTCATTTGAGCAACCTGAACAAACTGGAACAAGTCTGGCTCAATGAATGGACTAGAAAACTACCAAACAGTGTACAAAATTTGCTACAAACTTTCATTTTAACTGCAGCAAAAGGTGGCTCAACCAGTTGTTAGTGTGTAGGGTCTGAATAATTTTGCAAACAATATATTTAATTTTTTAGTTTTCTTAAAAAAACGATTGCAGAACAATGATTCTGCAGTAGAAACCTGGTGCGAAATTTCTATCTATAGATAATATAACATAGTCATAGCTAATAATGGACTCCTTTGTTTGTCCAAAGTGCTTCTGGGCTTGGCATAGATATAAATAGCTCAGTCGCACCACCTAAAACATAGGAAAGTTCCTTTTGTTTAGACTGCACTGCCATTGCTGATGAGGAAGTGATTTCAGCCTAATGTGGCTCAGACCAGATGGTCAAGGACCTTTACCTTAACTGCTTTCATTTGCACTGCACCCATCAAGTTGCATTGACTGTCTGTGAAGCATGAATTTAACATGAAACACTTTGTGAAGGACCTTTGCATCCATCCATTCCACTTCTACCATTACTAAGAGAAGTTGCTGGCTAGTTGATGGTTCTCCCCATACCTTGAATGTAAATGAGCAGTTGGAGGGGGACTGTATTGCAGGTGTAAGACAGACACAGAGGAAACTGGGAAAGAGATATTCAGTAAATCAGTGCTTCTGCACTGTTTGCCCTTTGCTTGGATCAGGGTGGGAACAGGATGTAAACTGGGTGTTAACTGAGTAGTCTGGTTTCCACTGGTGAGGGCACAAATAACAGTAGCTTTTAGTGATGATGGAAAAGATAATTATGATGATGTTGTTGTTTCCTTCATATGAAGCCACTGGCAGGAACTAAATTATGCTCAAAAGAAAAATCATATTATCTAGACAGGTAAATGAAAACCTGAAAATGGTTATTTATTTACAGTGGGACAGGCTTGAAAAGTGAATTCATGTCTTTTCAGGACAAAGCTGTTTTTATGCAGGTTTCCTTCTTTTTGGTGACAGACCAATGTCACTACCTTATTATGAACTGACTGCTGCATCATTCTGCATTTTACACACAACATTATAACTGGTATAGTAGATACATAGACTTATTTTTGTCATGGAGATGTGTGTGGCATTTCTAAGAATGAAACCTGCAAATGCATTATTCACTTGTTCATTGCTGTTGAGATTTATTGGCTAGGTGCTTGGTGCCTCTCTGCATGTGTTTAGTTTAGGTTCTTTGTGTTGTGTTTTCATATTGGTGTTTTACATGCCACTCCATTTGTCAGTTTAAGCCATAGTTTTTATGCTTTTTCATATATTGGGTTATTTAAATGTCTTAAAATGCAGCTCTAGCTGTCTTCCAGGGAACTCTATTTGTTGATGCACTAATGTCTTCTCATGTGATCTAAAAAACGGAGGCCATGCTTCAGCTGGCGTGACTAGCTGCGGCGGGAAGCACTCTGTAAGGTTGTAATTGTAGCAGACCCTAATCATACGTTGCACAGGAATGCCAAGTATGTGTGAGCATCCCCTCAGCTTCCTGCCTAGATGTATGATTGAAGGTCGCAACAAACAATATGCTACTGCACTCTTGTTGTTCCCCAGGATGATATTTATTGATATTGTTCAAATAAAGTAAGTGTGTCCTGTAAACGTCTCCTGAGTATTCAACATGTTATTCAGCTTTGCAAAGTGCAAATAAATTCTCTGAGTAGCCTTCTAATGACATAACATCTCAGCCAGGCAGTAAGAAGTATGTAGATGTGTGCCCTGCAGGCTTGGATGCCACAATTTGCACTGGCGTATCTGGCAAAACAAACATACCCATATCTATTGTAAAATGGCAAGTCAAGAAATGTCCTGTAATCTAGCAGGAATTAGCAGGAAGCCAGAGCCTGGAAATGTGCAAGTGTTGGAGATGCCTATGAATGCTGGATATCTGTATCAAAGGGGTTTTGTCTCAGTCTTATATTCATAATGTTGCGATCTCATCTTATAGATATCTGACTTTTCCCACATGTGTCTGCATGTGTTCTTCTTGGAAAATGTGTAGCAGCTGCTGTTTACATCCAATCTGTTACGACTGCAGAGTGAATTCCAGAATTGAGTTTCAGATCTGTCATGCACCCTATGATTATTTTTGTATCAAAGCGTTGGACCCAGAGGTTTATTTGTGGCCCTTGATAACTGTGGTCTTTTGTTTGCTCACTGTAAACCTTAGGACTCATGATCTTTAGCTGAGCAAGTTGAGTGTGCCTGTTGCTAAGAGGTTGTGTGGATCCTGGTTTTGAAAATGTTGATCTTTGTTCTCATCAAACCCATAGACTTCCTGATGGTACTTGCTGTGAAAATCTATTTGTTGGTACATAGTCAAAGCATAAATTCACTGTTATAATAGACTCCCTGGCTCATTGTAGCTGGCATGTGGTAGAACCGTCATCATCACCCCTTGCCGTGTACTGTTTATGTGTTGTTTTAATTATATTTTGTAAGCACCTATTATGTTCATTGCTTCTGTGCTAATGATAGGTTAGTTACTGGGGTTACAAAGGGGCATTAAAAGCACAGACCTTGGTTTCCAGATTTGACTGTTGTCACGTGATTTTGTCTGCTGATTAATTGTATTTGTGCTTTGTTTAGCTCTGTTTCCTGGTGTGAATGTACTTCTGTAGGTAATGAGTAGAGGTGCTAACAGGTTTTGGAGTCTGGTCAACTTGAACAACTATATTTGACTGTCAATGGAATACCTTCTGACAATGTCCAAATTGTTGTTCCCTCATAGTCTTGTCTCTCTACTGCTGTCTTTCTTCTCATGTGTCATACATTACCCTTTTTTTGTCTTTTCTGTTGCTCTGCTATTCTACTATTCATTTGGATGACTGATTACTCACATCAAAAAGGCAGGAATGCGGGGCTTGGTTCTCCTAAGCAAGCAGAGACAAGTCTGCTTTGTGAACACAAGTTGAAATCTAGAGACAGACGAGTGAGTGAGTGAGAGAGGAATATAGAGAATAAAAGAGAGGGTTTTGACTGTTCAGCGTTGAGCTTCCAACAAGCTGTTTGTGAGGCAGGACCGAAACATGTCTGTGTCTCTACAGCTTCTCTTCCATTGGCGATAAAGAAACCAAGGTTTAGATAATCGAGACCATGTCACTGGCACAAAATTGGTTGGAGGTAACTACTGAATTCACAGTAACTTCAGTCAGTAGAATTTATTTGATTTTTAATTTTAATTTTAGATTAAATTTTAATGAATTAAATTTTAATGT